>QXTE01000041.1:11671254-11758460 GCA_003942145.1 Platysternon megacephalum
GGGGGGGGGGGGGGGGGGGGGGGGGGGGGGGGGGGGGGGGGGGGGGGGGGGGGGGGGGGGGGGGTTGGATAAACATGGAAGTCCCGGGGGCCTGTCAGGGGACAGGGAGGGTTGGATAGGTGCCGGAGCAGGGGTGTGGATAGGGGTTGGGGCAGTCAGGGAACAGGGAGCAAGGGGGGTTGGATAGGGGGTGGGGTCTTGAGGGGGGCCGTTAGGGGCAGAGGGGCCTGGAGGGGGCAGTCAGGGGATAGGGAGCAGGGGGGTTGGATGGGGTCCCAGGAGGGGGCAGTCGGGGACAAGGAGCAGGGGCGGTTGGATAGGGGTGGGAGTCCCACAGGGCCTGTCAGGGGGCAGGGGTGTGGATAGGGGTTGGGGCAGTCACGGGACAGGGAGCTGGGGGGGTTGGATAGGGGGTGGGGCCCCGGGGGGGGGTTACAGGTGGGAGGTCCCTGGAGGGGGCAGTCAGGGGACAAGGAGCCGGGGGTTGGGTGGGTCAGGAGTTCTGAGGGGGGCAGTCAGGGGCCGGGAAGTGGGAGGAGGCAGATAGGGGGCAGGGGCCAGGTTATTTGGGGAGGCACAGACTTCCCTACCCGGCCCTCCATACAGTTTTGCAACCCCGATGTGGCCCTCAGGCCAAAAAGTTTGCCCACCCCTGCTCTAGAAGCAAGAAGTGACTATTTCCCACAGCACCAAAAAGTAAAGACTCCCCAGCCTGCCTCTCTGTTGATCTACACAGGCCCTTGACTCTTTAGTCACACCACACAACTAATACTCACCTCACCAATCATTCCCCCCCGCTCCTACCCCTGCTCCCAGATACCCCCCCATTGCCCCTGCTCCTCCAAGATACCCGCCCAACTGCCCCCACACTTCCCCTGCTCCTCCCAGATACCCCCCAACTGCCCCCACACTTCCCCTGCTCCTCCCAGATACCCCCCCACTCCTCCCAGACACCGCCCACTGCTCTCCCCGCTTTTGCCCCTCAGTTACCGCCCCCCGCTCTTCACACTCCTCCGGCCCCGCCCTCTAGTCTCGTTTCCTATGAGCCCCTGAGGTTTCGCCCCACCCCTCCCGCTGTCGGCCCCGCCCATCACGTGACCGGAGTCCGGCGAGGATACGTTGCTGCGAGAACAGTGCCCCGGACACTGGTTGCCATGGGGGTGGGGCTAGGTAACCAGGAGGCGGTCGGTGGGCGGGGCAAGTGCGGCGCGGCGTGCGGTGGCAGGGGCGGGACTAGCGGTGACGTGTCGCCCCCATTGTGATGCCCTTTCCCCCAGTGGCGCTCGGCCGTTGGAATCCGGCGCGCCAGGCTCGAGCCTGCGAGACACGCGCTGCGCGCCGGCCTTGGGGCTCCCCTTCCACCGCCCCCCCCGCCGCTGTCCCTCTCTCCGTCCGGGGGGCTCGGCCTCCTCCCGGCGCACGCGGCTGTCGGCCATGCTGCCCAACACCGGGTAAGCGGGACCGTCTGTCCCTGCGTGTGTCCGCCCGTGAGCCCCCCGAGCCCCGCCTGTCTGCACGCACCCTTCCCACCTGCTTGCCCTTTTCTGTCTGCCCTGTGTCCATCCCCACGCCCCCCAGTGTCCTACGTCCATCCATGCTCCCCAGTGTCTGTGCCCATTCCCATCTCCGTCCTACGTCCATCCCTGCCGCGTTGTGTCTGCTTCCCGACCCCCCCTCGTCAGTCTGTCTGCACCTGTCATATGCTCCCCCCCCCCCCATGGTGCTTAAAGTGATCTGAAAAAAGTAGGTGGGGGTGTGGGATGGGGCTGGGGGAGGGGGTCCATCATAATATGGAAGCAGCAGCTTTGGTAAGATGGGAGAGTAAAGCTCAGTGACCTTCTGCACTTTCAATTTTTGTTTGCTCAGTTTCTGACCCTTTTTGATTCTCCCCCCCCTCCACTTTAAGCATTGGGGACCCCTCCCCATGCCAATTTATGCCCCCGCCCCCCCGCACTCGTGTCTCAAGCTGTGAGCCAGGGTGCGCGTGTCCATCGTGTATGGTGCTGTGAAATGCGATCATCTCCCTTACGGTGTATTTTGTACTTTCTGGACTCAGCTTTGTGGGTGCTATGTTCGTGCATTCTGGACAAAGCAACCAGTTATGTAAAATATTCTTGAGGGTTTTACTTTTTTTTTTTTTAGTAGAGTTAATGGAACTGAGTGTTCCTTATTTCTCACAGTAGTTTACCTGATTATTATTCACGTAGCGGTGTGAGTGTCCTAAGTAACTGCCCAAAGGACTTGCAATATATAGGCTCCCTCATGCACAATTGGACAGAATAGCAGTGCAGAGTGGGCTAGCTGGGTTTAATTATTAATCATATTTATTACTGTATTGCCTAAGGACCAACCACGAATGTGATCCTGTTATGCCAGGCACTGCACAAATATAGAGTAGTTGACAGTCCCTGCCGAAGGAGAAAGGAGTATAACATACAAGTGTCTTAGTGACTGTTTAACAAAAAGGCTTGTTGAAAAAGAAGAGAGGTATGTGAGCGTTCACTGATAGTGATGCTCCCCTTGCCCCCATGAGTTTTCAAGACCATGCTCCAAAGTCTGGGAGAACTAGAGCTCTTTAAAGAAAAGGTTGCCAGAATTGTTTTAATATGAGCAAAACATTGCACTTTTCCATAGTCTTGTTTTCAGAAACTGCTAAACCATTTTGTCTGAAATTTTCCAAAAAGCAGCCTGAGGTAGAAACCTAGCATGGACATTTTTTGCGCAAACAGTTAAAGTTTGGCAAAGTTGTAAGCAACTGAAAACAAGATGTTATAATGGGATGTGTCAGGTATCCTTAATAATGGGCAGTGCTAACAACCCCACATATAACCTTTATATAATAAAAATGTATCCTATATTTTCTATATTATAGATGTAAAAGGATCATTTTTCCCTTTTCCATAATAGCCATTTTCCCCTTAATAGGTTGGTTTTCTTTGTGTAGAACAAAACAAATTACAAAACTATGTTGTAACTGGGATCCTGATTTTGTAACTGCAGATGGGATCAAAGGGAGCTGCCAGGAGAGAAGTTTCAGCAGGGCAAAGGGCGCGAGGGCTTTGGTGGGAGGAATTGAATGCAGAGATATGGGCAATGAGAGAGCTATGGAGAGTTTTGTATGACTTGCTGAGCAATATATTTAAGACTAGAAGATTTTGCAATGAAAATGATTAATCCAAATTACTTAGTGTAGCTCTACTCTAAAACATGGATCAGAAGATATAAACACATGAAGTTGAATTTAGGGACAAATACTGCTTTTTCCTTTTATTGGCTGGGCTGGCTCTGCCAATAAAAGTGAATTTTGAGTCTTTTTGTTCCTCTTTATTATCAACAGCCTTGGTTAGTAAATTTCAGTTAGTTACACCAACCCCCTCACAAGAATCTAGTCAAGTAACTTTTGAGCTTTATTTGGGTTCTCTTGATCTTATAGCTGTAAGTTCACCAATTGACCTCAATCCTGCAGTGGGATCTGCTAGACCAGGGCTCTGTTGACTTCAGTGGAACTCTGCAGGGGTATACATATTTGTGCTAGTGGATCCAGCTGCTGGAACAGGTGACTGGGTCCCAGTCTTGTCCTTTCAAGGCCAGAGAATTTTCTCTTCTGAGTGAATTGGGAATAGGAGCATGCTCAGAGTTTGCAGAGAGCTAGCTGAGACCCAGAGTAAAGTTATGAATAAAGACTGGCCCAGATTTTCAACAGTATGTATGCTGACTGTGTGTGTGTGTGTGGAGCTTGGGGTTGCTCTTGCGTGGATTTGTGTACATTTGAAAATTTAGATCTTTGGTTTTTCACAAAATAATTGACAGTTCCAGATTTTATGCAGAACAACAAAATACACTTCCCATTATTTAGAAAACCTATCACTTAAGAGAAAGTATTGTCAAATACTTTTTTAAAATTCAGTAATACTTTATGTTTATATACCAAATTTTGACCTTAGGCTGTAATATGTTTACAAAGCTAAGCTAGTTTTATTGCACGCATTTTAAAGTTAGTTTAAACCAAGGTACAGGGAGAGTATAAAGGCCATAATTTTTAAACTTGACATCAATGGGAGCTCACCAACTCTGAAAATCAGAACACTTATTTTTGGCTCCTACACCTCCCTGCATAGTATGTTAGTATTGTGATTATGAACTGAAACATCAGATCATGTTTAAGTTAGAACCCTGCTATTTTTGTGTTTAGAATTCTGTAATTGATAACACACTTGGCAAGCTGTGTAAGTGGATTATGCTATGCAGAGGAAGTTTGAGATATTATTGAGATTACACTTCAGACACTGCACTCTTACTCTATTATCAGACTGCAGCACTTGTAAAAGTTATTATTTGAAATGGTGTATTGAGTATTCTTGCAAAACAGAGAGGATCCATTTGTTTGGCCTGAGTGGTCTTTTTGGCCCTACTATCTATAAACATATTAAGTTATCCACCTGCACTGACTGTCATATAATGTTGTACTGCAGCTTAATAAGTTTCTGGTATACCTACATTAATACTTATATATAAGAAATAGTCACAAGTTTTAGCACTAATTGTAATTATTTTTGCCCTTAAGGATAACTTAGAAGTCACTTAATTTATTGTTTTCACACTGGAATAAATGAACCCTTGTTGTCCCCCATCCCCCCTGGTTTCTAGGAAATTAGCAGGATGTACTCTTTTCATCACGGGTGCAAGCCGGGGCATTGGCAAAGCAATTGCTTTGAAGGCTGCAAAGGACGGTGCAAACATTGTGATAGCTGCTAAGACAGGCGAGCCTCATCGCACTCTCCCAGGAACGATCTACACTGCTGCAGAAGAGAGTAAGTTTTAAAGAGAGAGGACAGTCTTGTTAAGGTGTTTGACTGGGACTCTGGAGACCCAAGTTCATTTCCTGGCTCTGCCACAGACTGTGTGACCTTGGGCAAATCACTTAGTCCCTCTCAGCCCCAGTTGCCCGTACGTAAACTAAGGATAATACTTGCTCTGTCTCACAGGGGTGTTGTCAAGGTAAATGTATTAATGTGTGTTAGGTGTAAAGAGACTATGGTGATGGAGACTGTATCTGTGTAAAGTGTGTGTGCATGTGTATACATGATAGATATGTTGATAGAGGCTTACAGTGTTGGCACATACTATTCATTATTTTAAAGTGTTTATTAAATGGTGTTCAAAGAATAAAGTGTGATGTGATATTCCAATTTAAAAAAAACAACTTCCTAGAATTTGATTATTGTTGTAATGAAACAGTAGTTGGTTAGATATGATTTGAGTTTCTTTAATTCTAAATTTTTTACAATTAAAAATATCTATTGAACTGTTAATTTAACATGTGCCTCACCTAACAAACACGTTAAAAGTATTTATTTTAAAGAAAAAGCGCCACTACAATTGTTTCCTTACTTTAAGCCAAGCTACTATTTGTTGTCAAAATAACACGTGCAAGTTTACAGCATTAGAACAGTCAACCCAGGTGCACCCCTATGCCTATGCACATACATTTGTAGGATCTAGCCCTAAAACAGTATTTAATTTGGTTATTTCTTTCAAGCATTTTCACAAAAGGAAGAACATGAGTTAAATTACTCCTGTACGTTTTTTGATAGTGGTATGCTGTAGTCTCCATGATTTATTTGGGGGAAGCAGTATGATAGAACGAGCAGCAGCAATCCTTATTTAAGTTGCCTAGCATTTTTCATTATAAAAATTCTTCAGACCATTTTTAAGTGCTCTAGTACTTCTGTGGTTTGCAGCAGGTCTTCAAAATTTGTCAGGGAAATAGTTCTGAGGTCAGGAGCCATGTAATTCCCTGCAGGTTTGGTAGGCTTATGAGCCACCTCTCATCGGTTTTATTCACCGCTTCCTGCTCTTGACTTGTTACCAACCTTCCTCCTCCCCCGCCCCCATCATGCCTCTCACAAAACACATCTGGACAGGACACAGACAAAATAGATTCTCCGTCCATTCTCCCCTCCCCCTCAAAATACCCTTTGGCCTAGGGTGCACAAAGCTGGGAACAGAGACCTCCGCTCACTAGGGCTTACTCTGTTCTTTAAATAAATAAATCAGCTTGCTAGAGAAACACTTCCTTCTCATTTTTCCTGCCTCCGAGGTGTAGAATTCCTCCCTCTATTCCCACAAATTATTCTGGCATGAAGCTCAGGATGAGCAATATTTACTCCTGGACTTGTGACTGGCCCCTTTCCAATCAGTTTAAGCAGTATGATGTTGGTTATTTTAAAACAAATATTTTATTTTGTTAAAGGTACATTTGGAGCACTATACACTTATAGTGATTGAAGAACAGACCATACTTTAACTTTTAGCTTTTTCCCAATAACTTGAAGTATTCCCCCTTTCTCTAAGGAAGTCTCGCTGAGAAATGCATGGTTGCAGATTCCCCTTTACCTTTCATCGTCAAACAGTAGAAGATGTTGCTATATAGGAAAGTTAGTGTTCTCTTAAGAATTAACGTGTATGTGTGTACTGACCTCTAATGCCACTGTGTGGGCTTGTGATCCTTTGCAGCTCTTAAATTTTCTGGTTTCCCACATATTAACTCTCATTCCTGTGAGGTGCTGAGTAGCTTTGACTCCCATTGAAGCCAGTGGAAGTTGATGGTGCTCAGTACGTGTAAAGATTGCATCGTATGTTTTTGAAGTCTGTTTGATAATCATTACCAACTCTCAGAGAATATTTTATCCCATGTTGGTTGCTCAGTGTAAGAGCAAGTTCAAAACGGAAAAAAAAAATTTTTTTTCCTCCCCACTGTACAGTTGAAGCTGCTGGAGGAAAGGCTTTACCATGCATTGTTAATGTGAGGGAAGAACAGCAAATCGCTGATGCAGTGGAGAAAGCTGTACAGAAATTTGGAGGTAAAATGAGTGATCATGGGGGGTGGTGTGTGTGTGTGTGTGTTAATGAAAAGCCTTCTAAATTTTCAGTCAAAATAGTCAAAAGGTTAGCTTAAAAAAATTGAATCAACTTGAATAGTACACTTTGTTTTTTCCCTGCTTTTTGTTTTAAATGGTGGAGTTTAAAATATTAATGCAAAATTAATTTTAAAATCAGGAATAGACATTTTGGTGAACAATGCGAGTGCTATCTCCTTGACTGGCACCTTGGAAACTCCTACAAAGAAAGTGGATCTTATGATGAGTGCTAACACAAGAGGAACCTACCTTGCGTAAGTACTGTATGGGGGAAACTAAATTGTTTAAATACATCAGTAGATTTAATTACTTTTTCAACCTCCTTAACAATATCACTTCACGCAGTAACTTTTGTAGTTATCTTATTACGCTAACTTTTTAATTTGAGGTGAAAGTTTAAGGTACAAGGTGTGTGTGCGTGTACACACACGTACATACATGAATGAATAATTGGGAGATTCTGAATGAATGGTTGAAGATTAACTCTTGCAACTCTGTTATGGGTTGAAAGACTAAAGGATGTGCCATTGGAAAGGTTTTCCCCTAGATTTGCAGCAAGATCTAGGGTCCAGATCTACAAAGATATTTAGGCCCCTAACGTAGTTTGAAAGCAATGGAAGTAAGGAGCATAAATACCTTTGTGGATCTGGTCCTTAATGTCTGATCTTGAATGCTGGTGACCGGTGA
The DNA here is from genome assembly GCA_003942145.1 of Platysternon megacephalum. Taxonomy (NCBI): domain Eukaryota; kingdom Metazoa; phylum Chordata; order Testudines; family Platysternidae; genus Platysternon; species Platysternon megacephalum. The sequence continues at coordinate 11,678,862 of QXTE01000041.1, forward strand.
CTTTGTGACAAAAGTATTCAGGCTCTGCATACAGGAAACAAAAGGCTAAGTTAATGCAGTTCTGGCAAATGAACTTCAGGTCATAAGACACAGGTTTTGCTAAAACTTTCCTGCTCTCTTGTTGTAAATGAAATCATTATAAATGTTAACGCACTTTGTATCTTTTTGTGATGGGTGTATCTTAATTGTAAGTTGCCTTCTTACAAGTGTTCCTTTTCAGCCCTATGAAGGAAAACACACCTGTTAGATGATTTACAGCAGGGGTCGGGAACCTTTCAGAAGTGGTGTGCCGAGTCTTCATTTATTCACTCTGATTTAAGGTTTCGCGTGCCAGTAATACATGTTAACGTTTTTAGAAGGTCTCTTTCTATAAGTCTATAATATATAACTAAACTATTGTTGTATGTAAAGTAAATAAGGTTTTTAAAATGTTTAAAAAGCTTCATTTAAAATTAAAATAAAATGCAGAGCCCCCAGGACCGGTGGCCAGGACCTGGGCAGTGTGAGTGCCGCTGAAAATCAGCTCGCGTGCCGCCTTCGGCACCCGTGCCATAGGTTGCCTACCCCTGATTTACAGTAAACAAATCAGAATCATTAAGAAGGAAGTCCATTTTCAGTGAAAGAAAATGTGGTCTACAATTCCATCATAACAATATTGGTTTCATTACTTCATCAGATATCACTGAGAGTTGACTCCACAATTGTATGGCTCTTTTTATATTTTGTTCATCTTTCCAAATTGGTAATACACTAAAATGAAATCTTATATTTTCTAGACACTTAGTGTATCTTTTTTTTTTTAAATTGTTGAGAGTTAAAATGGAAACCTTAATTTTGAGGCTTTCATTCAATTAATGTTTGTGGTGATCAAGGAGCTCTTTGATCTTTTGAATTCTATTCTTAGAGCGACATCTGTAGTGCTACATTATAAAGATGAATTTGTTTTTAAAATCATTGTCTGAGTAATGAACCTAACAGTCAAAAAGAATTGCATATTTGAAATTATTCTGATCTTTTAAAAATAGTATTAAAAATTATGGGGGTGGAGAGGGAGAAGGGGGTTGCTATAAAAGTAGTTTAAAAATGATAAAAAAAACACAACACTTTTCTTATACTATATGTTGTATTAAAGAAGCTATACTTGAGGTGGTTTTTGTTTTTTCCTAACATAGTCCTGGAACGTTTTACTTAACTATGGGTAAAGTGCCACAGTTCATTAGGGAAAAATCATCCTTTAGAATAACAGGCAGGAAAACATTTCAAGAAAATATTGGAAAGCACCCTATGGATGTCTGTTGCCACATCTCTGAATAAGTACTCTCTTCTCATTTACAATATTACAGTATTATTTTTCTCAGTAATGGCAACCACATTTCCTCGGTGGTGTCATTAACTCTGATTAATATCTGTAAGGAGTGCTGATATTGCTATTATTTTTTACAGGGATGGCTATCTCTCCTTTGATAGCTACAGTGCATTAAAAGGGGAAAATAGCTTTAGTTCTGTGTTGTTACATATTGAAAAATATGAAAGATAAATGACACCCAAAGAAAAAAATATACCAGGTGTTGTCAGTTGGTGTGCGTGTATGCTCTCTCTGTAATGCTGTCCCAGCTATGCACAGATAGTTGGTTCAGCAGACCTCGATAGTACTACCCAGAAGGAAAGATCACAGGCATGGTTCAGTGACAAAGGCACTCGGCCAGGTTTATTGTCCTCAAGGCATAGTACTGGTGCCCTGGCTCTGTGTTTACAGGTAGTGCCCAGTGGCAAGGAAAAGCTCAATCAGCAGGAGGAATTTCTGCTGTCCCCTCAGCCTCACAAATGGTTAAGGTGATGTATCCCGACATTTATAGACTGAGACGAACAACTTACATACCACCTTACATGTTTCATGACATTTGCTTGTTACCTCCCCTAGTATCTTGCCCCAGGCGTTTCTGCTGTCAACCCTCTTATCTGATGTTAGGTCAGGATGTACCTGGGCTAATCTTTTGGAGGGTGTTCACACACATACCTGTATCTGTTGCTTCTTAGGAGTGCCTGTGTCCTAGTGTAGCAACACTAGCAATACCTTTGCCGAGGTCATGTATCAGACAGTAAACTTGTAAGCATCAGCTTTAATACATGGCCTGACTTTAGTTCATGACATGGCCTAACTTTGATGTCTATAGTTCAGGCCTCAGATCTTACACCAGGCCCACTGCTCCAGGCTCTCTCTGTCTCCTACACCAGGGAATGGTCTTTGTTACTACCACTGTAACTATCAGTTCAGAAGACCTAAGGCATAACCTATCCACACACTTCCTCCTCTTTTTTCTTCTTCCCTTGCTGCTTATGTAGCCAGGTTCTATTAATAAATGTGTGAAAAGTCAGTTCTTTAATGAGATTTGTGGTAAATTCCACATGCAGGATACTGCATTTATTAAGATTAGTAGCATGGTTGTGTGTGGTATTTAAATTTTCTATTTTATACATATTCTTATCAACATGTTCTTGGTTCATACATACATTAATTTGAGTTATACAGTGTCAAAAAAAAATTGCATTTAAAGGCACGCTCCATCTCAACAAAAACCATCCTTGCCCAACCCTCCCACTGAGAATTGTAATGGAGTGCACAGCTGTGCCTTACAAAGTGCCCAGAAGGTGAATGGACTTGGGCTTGTTGGTCCAAAAGAAGAAGCAGATTTCATAGTCATGGCTGTAGCCTGTGGAATTCAATGCAAACATTGTTTTTCTTCAGATGAGAAGTAATTTAATATCTGATAACAAAATGTTTAATTTTTATGTTTAAATATTTGAGTTCTGGTTGACTATGAAACAATTATTAAAGTAGACTGGAAATTTGTTTAATCCTACTTACTATTTTAATACTTTATTGTGGCATAATTTAGAGATCTTAACCAGGTTCAGGCCCAGTTGTGCTGTGCACTGTTCAGACTTACCGTAAATGACAGTCTCTACTTCCAAAGAGCTGACAGTCTGAAGCCGCACCCCTGCAATTGGCTGCACATAACTGCATGTAGTCAGTTGTGGGATTGGGGTCTAAAAGCTTACATCAGTTTCTCGCTACTAACTAACTATCGTAAATTGCATCACTTTCCAGCAGATATCCATTCGCAGCACAGGGTTTAGAAATAGCAATTGTATTGACCAGCTTTTATAAAATACAGTTTGCGTCTTATTTATGGTGACAAGTGCCGTGTACACTGTAAAGTCTTTGGACTTTTGAACTGAATAAAATGGGTGAAGTCTTCTTATTAACGGAGAATGGGATTTTCCCTATAGTATGTTTTTGTGAAAGGGAAAATACTGAAAGGATGACATGCATGGCTAATGTGGAAGAAAAACCTCTCTGCTTAATACATTGGAGAAATGGTTTAACAGTCTGAAAAAATCTAGCTAAAAGTGTCATCATTAGAGCTCTTGAGTGCTGAACACTTCTGAAAATCTGCCTCCATGTGTGGGTTTTAAGTTGTTTTGGAAAATCTGGCCCAGTGTGCCTGCATAAATATTAGGAAGGCCTTTTATTTAGATAAAATGAGATTATTATATTGGTTCTCTGTTTAGATTAAGCAGAATATTGATATGAGGGCAGGTGCAAAGTAATGAGATCGGAGGAGATTACTTTGAGATCTTTTATTTTAAAAGATGCTGTATGTCCCCTGGCATCTTTAAAACATAGTGGCTTTGCCAAAGTTATAAATTTTTTGTTTAAAAGAGATGCACCTGACAACTACTAACATGTCTAATTTTTGTTTCATTTTCAGGTCTAAAATATGCCTTCCTTACTTAAGAAAGAGTAACATTGCTCATATCCTTAACATTAGCCCACCAATTAACCTGAATCCCATATGGTTCAAAAATCATTGTGGTAGGTGGTGTTATATTTACTTATTTTTAAAATGTTTTTAAAATGAATGAGTAATTATGAAAGGCACAAGAGTGACAGGCCTGGATACTGAAGCCTTTACAGTATAGGCTGTTGTAAAGTACCTATTGTTGCTGGGGAAGACTAGACGACATGCCTCGTGACTGTTTCAGGGGTGAGAGGGTAATTCGGTCACCATGGCCCTGTCAGTCCTTTCCCATATAAGGAATACTATTGACATAATTCCATGAAACACCATGGTAGACTGTAATAGTTGCCTTCATCATTTCCTTACCTGAAAATCAGACAAAACTACCCCCGATTTGTCGTTCTTTTATAAGAATAATGAAATAAAATTTTCTAGTCAGGTGGGCCAGAAGCAAGTCATAGACCCTATGTGTACCGAACAGCTTGATGACAATTCTGCTGTCTCTGTGCTCTTCGAAGCATTTTGTGCCAAAGGATGGTAAAAACTTAATTTTTCAAACCTACAGTGAAACTAGATCACCTTGTTTGTTAAAAGTTTTTGTAGTTGCCATTTTAGTGCAGGTGAAACAATAATAAATGGCAATCTAAAGAAGTTAATTTTGACAGAACAAGGAACAATGGTCTCAGGTTGCAGTGGGGGAGGTCTAGGTTGGATATTAGGAAACACTATTTCACTAGGAGGTTGGTGAAGCACTGGAATGGGTTACCTCGGGAGGTGGCGGAATCTCCATCCTTAGAGGTTTTTAAGGCCCGGCTTGACAAAGCCCTGGCTGGGATGGTTTAGTTGGTGTTGGTCCTGCTTTGAGCAGGGGGTTGGACTAGGTGACCTCCTGAGGTCTCTTCCTACCCTAATCTTCTATGATTCTATGTTCAAAACATTTAGTTAATAAAAAGTTCAATGCAGACGCATTCTCCTCCCAGTTTTTCCTTTATGCAGATTGTTCCACTCTAAGGAACTTCTTTTTAATAAATAATTACACTACATCAGGAATTAAGAATTAAATCAGTGAATCTTAAAATTTCATCACAGACATTATATTTTTACCTTACTAAATAAAATTCTTGCTTTGTCTTAGCTTATACCATTTCTAAATATGGCATGTCCATGTGCGTGCTGGGGATGGCAGAAGAATATAGAGGAGAAGTTGCAGTCAATGCTTTATGGCCTCAAACAGGTGACTTGTTTTAAGATACTATAATGTTCTCTTTGATGTTGTTAGTTGCATTTCTTCTCTGGTCAGCCTTCCATCTTGCAGACTTCATGTATGTCACTTTGAATAGGCTTTCTTAAGATTGTTCAGAGCAGGTATTTGAAAATGAGCTCACTGTCCTGACAGGTTTTTTGTTTTTCATTGCTCATATTCAGTGTTTTTCCTACAAAATACTGGTGTCTGGTAGATGCACCACTCTTCCATAGTTGTCAGTTGTTAGGCCACTGTGACTTTAATCAAATGGCTGGATGCATGCGCTGCAAATAGTGACTGGCTGCTTGCTAGCAGCTTATTTATGCCTTACATTTGACTGAAGTAACCTGTGGAGTGATTGGCTCACTGACCCACTTTAAAAAAAAATATTTTTAAAGGTTTCATTTGCCCATTGGTTTTCTTAAATTCATTTACTCTGTTCCCTTTTTAATGTGCACAGGACTCTGATGTAAACAGCATCACAAAAGGATTATCATTTGTTATGTTATCTTTTTAATATATGCTGTGCCTCTGAGAAGATATTTGACAAGAAGCAAGTTCTGATAGTGTTTGGAATGCCTGACTACTTTGTCCTGCCTCAGCACAGAGGGCTGGGCTTGATGACTTCTTGAGATCCTTTCCAGTCCTACGTTTTTATGATTCTATGATATTTAAATACTTATCAGATCCCTCTCAGCCTTCTCTTCTCTAGAATAAATGTGCCCAGTTATTTCAACTTTTCCTTTTAGGTTTTGTTTTCTAAACCTCTTATTTTTGTTGCTTTCCTCTGGACTCTCTCTAGTTTGTTCACATCTTTCTTATAGTATGGTGTCCAAAACTGGACACAGTACTACCACTCAGGCCCCACCGGTGCCAAGTAGAGTGGGACAATTATCTCCCATGTCTTATATGCAACACTCTTGTTACTACATCCCAGAATATTTACCTTTTTTCCAGCTGCATCACGTTGTTCACTCATATTCAATTTGTGATCCACTGTAACTCCCAGATCCTTTTCAGTGGTACTGTCACCTAGTCAGTTATTCCCCATTTTGTAGGTGTGCATTTGATTTTTTTTTTTCCATTGTAAGTGAAGTGCTGTGCACATCGTTGAATTTCATCTTGTTGATTTCAGACCAATTCTCCAATTTGTCAAGGTTATTTTGAATTCTAATACTGCCCTCCAAAGTGCTCATAAAAGGTCGTTATAAAGAGGACTACGATCAATTGGTCTCCATGTCCACTGAAGTTGGGACAAGAAGTGATCGGCTTATTTTGCAGCAAGGGAGATTTAGGTTGGATGTTAGGAAAAGTAAAGTTAGTTAAGCACTGGAACACAGGGTTTGTGGAATCCCCATCACTGAACAGGTTAGAAAAACACCTGTCCGGGATGGTCTAGATCAGGGGCAGGCAAGCATTTTGGCCTGAGGGCCGCATCGGGTTTCCAAAATTGTATGGAGGGCCTGTTAGCGGAGGCTGTGCCTTCCCAAAGAGCCAGGCGTGGCCCGGCCCCCATCCGACCCCTCCTGCTTCTCGCCCCCTGATGGCCCCCCGGGACTCCTGCCCCATCCAGCCCCCCCGTTCCCTGTCCCCTGCCAGACCCCAGAACCCCCACCCCTGACTGCCCCCCAATGCCCCATCCAACCCCCCTTCCCCTTCCTGACTGCCCTCCCGGAACCCCTGCCCCCATTCAATCCCCCTGTTCCCCACCATCTGAGCGCCCTGACCCCTATCCACACCCCCACCCCCTGACCACCACCCCGAACTCCCCTGCCTTCTATCCAACCCCCCCTGCTCCCTGCCCCCTTACTGCGCTGCACCGGTGGCTGGCGGCGCTACAGCTGCGCCGCCCAGAGCACCAGGACAGGCAGCCGCACCGCCTGGCTGGAGCCAGCCACGCCAGCGTGCAGCGCAGAGCACCGGGTCAGGCCGGGCTCTGCAGCTGCGCTGCCCCAGGAGCTCACAGCTCCGCCGCCCAGAGCATTGCGCCGGCAGCGGAGCAAGCTGCGCGGGAGGGGGAACAGCGGGGTGGGGGGCTAGCCTCCCTGGGGCAGGAGCTCAGGAGCCGGGCAGGAGGGTCCCGAAGGCCAGATGTGGCCCACAGGCCATAGTTTGCCCACCTCTGCTCTAGATATACTTGGTCCTCCCTCAGCACGGGGTGATGGACAGATGAGATTGTACTGGCACAACAACTTTGTTTTTAAAAAAGTCACATATCTAATTGAAATAATTATACTAGTATAAAAAAATGTATGTAGGCCAGGCCTTAGTCTCTCACTTTGAAGAAAACAATAATTGACCCAAGTCAGATTATTTTGAGAATCAAAGGTATGGGCTACATTATGCTTTATTCTAGTCTTTTCCTTTGCAAAATGTAGATATTTTCCTTCTCTTCCACCTGCACAATAAGTTACACTATCCCTGTAAAAACAGCCAGATCTGCACATTAGTGATTTAAAGCGAATGAATGTAGGAAGGTCCAAATGTGTTTCTTAACATTTGTTCTTATTTCTCATTAGTCTGTCTAGAGCTGCTATTTATGTCTAAAGTAATGAACTTAACTAAAAATCTCTTATGACCCCTTGAGCAGCAGAGTAAATCTGTCGAGTTTATGTTTTAAAGGTTTTGATTTTTTTGGATGTTTAATTGTTTACGTGTTCAGTTTGTAATGCTTTGACTGGAGGTAACCAGATTCAAAGTTGCAGGGAACAGCTTGAAAAATAGAACATAACTCTTCTCAGTATTTTATCCATCTTCTAAGGCTTACCTTCCCTGCAGGTAGGCCAAGATGGCTTAGGGGGGGAGGGAATAGCTCAGTGGTTTGAGCATTGGCCTGCTAAACCCAGGGTTGTGAGTTCAATCCTTGAGGGGGCCACTTAGGAATCTGGGGCAAAATTGGTCCTGCTAGTGAAGGCAGGGGGCTGGACTCGATGACCCGTCGGGATCCCTTCCAGCTCTATGAGATAGGTATATCTCCAAAAAGAAGAAAAAAAAAATGTAGGGTGTATTATAAGTGTGACAGTGCGAGACTCGCCGACACAGCACCTCCTGCTGGTCATCTCGGGGAATTAGCTCTCCAGCCTCCGGAGCGCCCTCTGCAGGCCGGTGTCCCACTGCCACTTGGCCCCCATGTCCCTCCCAGCACTCAGGTGCCCCATTATCTGGGGTGCTGCCCCCTGGCAGTACAGCCCCCAGTCTCAGGGTCTCCCCTCCCCAGGGAACCTCCACCCCCTATCCCCACCTCACCTCAGTCATAGGCTACTGCAAGTCACCAACTCACCCCCACACCCTGGGGCAGACTGCGGTGTCAGCCACTCATCATAGGCAAGTTTGGGTCTGGACCTGCTGCCTCTCTCTGCAACCCAGTGCCTCTATGGGGCCTTGGACAAGGCCATGGGGCCTGGGGAGTTACCAGCCTGGAGCTCCCCAGCCCCTCTGGCCTTTCCCCAGCCCTGCCTCACTCTAGGCACCCTGAGCTTCCCAGCAGCCAGGTCCCTCTCTCCCTCCCTCTCTGAAGGCAGAGAGAGACTGTTTGCTCCTGGTCCACTGCCCTTTTATAAGGGCCAGCTGCGGCCTGATTGGGGCGTGGCCCAGCTGTGGCTACTTCCCCAATCAGCCCAGGTTTCCCCTACCCTAGCCCTCACCAAGGGCTGTTTTAAGCCCTTCAGGACAGGAGCGGGTGACCACCCAGCTACATAAGGTATAGCCACTTACAGATGTGATTTGAAAAAAGGAAGAGTGCTATACAGGATCATAGGGACAGCTTTCATATGCTGCTTATACTCATTCGAGTATGAAGAGTACATGTATGCTTAGAATTCTACCATATTGGGCACACAAACTGAGTAATAAGGTTTGCACCTTTGCACCACTAATACATTTCAAAATTGTATTTTAATTGTACTGTTAAATGATTCAACTTATGTGCTTCAAAAGAAAGTGTGAAATAGTTCCCGCAAAACAACTGTGGAACTAGAAAATTTCAAACTCTAGTGGCACTCCAATAAAAAAGGCACTTGTTGCTGTTGATTAAAATATCCAAAAAAAGAAATCAGCTGTTTCTATCAATTACATCTTTGTGAATCTATGTCTGAGAAGTAGCTGGAATTCTCTCCCTTCCTTTCCCTCCCTCCTTTGCTCCAAAAGCTTTATGGGCATTTTGATCTACTGCTATTAACATAAGTTAAACTATCAAACAAAGTTAAAAAACTAATTAAATTCTGTATGTGAATTTAGTACTTACAAGAGGTGGTGAACTGACACTCTCCGAGACTGAAGTCCTTTATTTGAACAAAAGAACAGGTAGAACAGATGGCAAAAATGAAGCTTCTGCATGCTGCCCTGCCAATATGCTTCAACCCTGACCTGGGGAGATCACCTCTAGCATTTGTCTGTATTAGGAGACTTTCCTGGTTAAACACAGTTCATAATAGCTAAGTTAGCTGACATGGTGCTAACCACAACTTTCTGACGAGTATAGAAAAGGGCAAGTTAGGGTGAGCCACTTGTAGTTAAAACCCTCTGGGATCAGACATGATACTGACCACATCATGTTCTTGTCTAAACTGATCACAGAATTGTGGTCCACATCATGTCGGCTGACTTGTTAAGAATCATGTTCAACCAGGATAAAATTTCGTAATGTAGACTGGGTTTGGCGCTCAGTTCTTGATCTCCCTGCTCACACTATTGTTGTAGCGCTGTGGATTTTCCTGTGTGTGTCTAGGGTGTATACCACTCATGTGGAAACAATGAATATCCTCAAACTATAGGATCTGGAGTTCTTTTGAGTCAGTGCAGCTTCTCCACCCCCACTTCCCCATTGAGATGCGTCTGCGCACTGCACCAATCCAGGAACTCTCTGGAAAGCTCTGATTCTTGGGTTTGGTGCAGATTGTGTCTCAAGCTCTAAAACATTTGAGGTGAGATTGTATAAGGAGACTGAGGATACAGCTACGCAACCTGTGACAGCAAGCCTCCCAGCCTGGGCTCACGCCACTGCTCTAAAAATAGTTGGTGTAGCTGTTGCAACTCATGCTGGAGCTCAGGCACTGAAGGCTAGGGTTGGGGGTGGGCTTTAGAGCCTAAGCTCCAGCATGAGCTGCAACTTCAAAGCACTGTCTATTGCAGCTGTTTTAGCATGGTAGCACAAACCCAAGTCTGTCAACCCAGCTTTGGCGGCTACGCTCCCGTGAATTGTGTAGACTTACCCTGAAGCAGAAGCTGGAATTACTACCTCAGGTCCCTTGACTTTAGCACTTGTCAGCCAGTTTCTTGCTTTTTCTCCTTTTGTTGGGAGTTTCTGCTGTGTTTCTTCCCTAAAAGAATGTAAGTTTTTTAGGATTTAAATAGGTCTGATTCCATAGCAACTGCCTCTCCTAACCCAACTGAGTTATTCTGGTGTCTTCTTTTTTTCCTGCCCTGACACTGGATCCTGTAGGAGAGGCTAAGCTTAAAGACTGTGTTCCTTGCAGAGGCAAAATGTCTGTGAGAGACTCCCATATACCTGATGTTCTCGTGGCTTGGGTAGAAGGGCTTTTGCCCAACAGATGTTTGCTACTCTGGCCCATAAGGATCTTGAGTATTGGCTTCAGTGCTTGCAGATGGAAGAGGCTCCTGTAGCTCTTCAGGTTCACAGTCTCTGCTCCTTCAAAACCCTAATCCCTAGGGCTGTCCACGTTCATGTCTGAGAGATGCTCTATTCTGAGAGGGCATTGGAGGCCAAAACCAGCATGGGATTTGTCACCAAAGTTGTCTCTCATTATCAAGTAACAAGGAGAAGAAACAAAAGAGAGGGTACCAAAATGGATGGATTTAAATCAACAAGTAGTAAACCTTGGTTTACGTAATTGATTTTAATCTTGTTTTGCTTTTGTACTTCTTAGTTCTTTTCCTAAAGAAAGGTTGATGCTCATTGGTTGGTAACCATTAAAACATGTTGATTTGCAACTAAATGTACCATTTACACAAAATTTGGTGTTACTTCTTGCCAGCCAGGAGCATACATTGTATTTATATATATTTATTTAAGCAATTATATAGTTTAACATCTATTTATTCAGATTCCTAACTTTTCCATTTTTTTTATGTTAGAAAATGGTGATTGACACATTTCTTATTTACTAGAGGATTAATCTTTTTACTCATGGTTTTGTGTGAAGCTCTACTTGGATGGAAAGTGAAACTCAATTAAAAATGCATCATGTAAGGTTTTTTTTTTTATTAGATTAAATAAAACTACCTTAAATGTGCTAGATACATAAGGGAAAAAAGTAGTTTTAATCAAATATGTCTTGCATTTTAAAGTGATTTAAAAAAAAAAGTATTATAAAGGTATACTTCATTGGGTGGAGGGATGCACTAGTTTACTTCATGAGGTCCCTTCCAGCTCTACATTTCTATGATTATTTGTAGTTAGCAAAGTAAACTGATTTTATAGTTACCATAGCCATCAGGATTTTAGAACTAGTGGATCTCATCCACTCACACCAGTTTTTATTCATACATTGGAAGAGGAAAAATGGCTTACTTGCTTTTTCAACTCCAAGTTGGAGTCTTACATCTAAACGAACTAGTCAGTGAACTCAACTAGTTGAGTAAACTGAAATGAAGATATTCTCTCTGCACTTCAACAAACTCTGGGTCCAGATGCTTAGTCAGTGACTTCTACCAGCTCAGTAGTTTGATTTTTGTTAAAAACTTTTTCAGCAAATGTGTACTGCTTGAATATTTTTCAATTTAAATTATTTTTATATAAGTAGTAATATAGTAAGTTTAGGGTTTAACATAGGATGAGCAAGAGTCTCAGAGGGGTGATTAAGAAAAAACAGAAGGCGTATAAACAGTGGAANTAAGTAATATAGTAAGTTTAGGGTTTAACATAGGTTGCCAGAATTTCAAATTTAATTTTAAATATTTTTATTTTTAAAAAGAAAAATGTATTTATATCAAACCAGTTTTTTGACCATTCATCACTTTTTGTTTTTTTAAATCCACTCTGGATGGAACCTTCACTCCCTCTGAGTTCCAGTTCTGTTGTAAGAGATCTACGTGTGGTGCATTCAGCAGGGAAATTGTCCAGTTCCAAAAGAGGAACTTTTAATTCTTGGAGTACTGAGGGAGAAGTCTTCATCCACCATTCTAGGGCCTGTGTTGCCTTCCCTGCTGCTGAATGAAGGATCAACTTCCCCCAGAGAGGTTGCACTCCCTTATTCTGGCCTCAGCCTCTCTTGGCTCTGTTGGAGGCCCTTGCTTCCCTACACCTCATACTAGGCGTTCCTTGGTTCTACTTTCAGTACAAGCCCTCACCATTGGGGTTTCAAGCCCCACTTTGGCCTTCATGGGCTAACTTCAGTTTATCCTTATGGAAGCTGTCCACTATCTCCCACCATGGAGTCAGCAATCTAAGAGGTGCGGTGGGAGAGGAAATTGTTCTTTTGTCTCCCCACACCATGCTCCAACTCCGATGAAATCGGCCTCTCAACCTGTGTAATTCCAAAAGGGGGGTAGAACTAACAGCACCTGTGCAATCACTCATAACAGGAGCTCCCAGTTCTGGCTATTGTTATTAAAGGATTTCTTAGATTGGGCTAAGTAAACATGTTCAAACTTGATATTTTTGTGTGGAAAGTTACTACTTTTAATTATATTTGAATATATATCACAGTATTTTTTTTTTAAAGCACTTGTATCTTACAAACTAAGTATTTAAAAATACCATTGGACACAGTGCGGCTCATCACAGGAGCCTTCAAAACCTGATGCACTGAAGAGCCAGTCTTCAAGCAACAACAACATTATAAATAAAAGAAATGTATTAGAATAAGTGCCCTCTGTGAGAGTCTGCACAGTAATTTATAAGGTAATTAAAAACTTCCTGTAAAATCAGATATTCTATATGCAGACTAAGCTTTATAGTAGTGAATATCTGTCTTCCCTAATTCACTTTAAGAGCATTAGAAATATAAGGCCAGGCTTTTAAAGTATCTGTAATCTGCCTCCATGATCACAGTATCCTAAATTAAGAAAGGAATAATAGCTTACAATTTTTTGAATGTACAAAAGGAGTCTCAAAATGTTTATCTTCAAAATACATGAAAAACAAAGATAACAAATTTCAGGTAATCACGTCCTGAGATAGAAGAATTAAGTAGTTGTGTGGCATCTAAAATACTGTGAACCCTTATCTTTTTAATGAATCCACTGAAATTTAATGTGAATCTATTTGATTAACTTTGTTCTCTGTAGCTTATCACTTTGCTAAAATGGATGCAAATTATTTCTTCTTAACAGTTGATTTTGGTTTAAGCAGATGTCTGGTCTTCTACTTGTGTGGAGAAAAGCAAGCTTGTCTGAAACCAAAGGAATAAATGTATTTGACTGAAGTCCTGCCTGCTCTGTGGGGATCATAAAGATCCCATGGAACTTTTCTGAAGAGTAGGGGTGAAGCCTATTGTCCTTGGACAATTTCCCCTCCTCCCCCACCGCTGGGTAGTACCTTGTCCTTTTGCTAATAATTATCCTTTGTCCCGTGGGTGGTGGAATTTCGCTGATGCTGTAGCTTTTTTATTTTTTTTTATTAAAGCTTTGTAGAATTTTTCTGATTGTAAAATGCTAATAGTATTTTAAAACATTTTAATGATGCCTAGAACTTGGGAAACATGACTTTTGTCTTTTTTACCTCATAGAAATAAATTATACATTGAAATATACACCTCTACCCTGATATAACGCTGTCCTCGGGAGCCAAAAAATCTTACCGTGTTATAGGTGAAACCGCGTTATATCGAACTTGCTTTGATCTACCGGAGTGCACAGCCCCGCACCCCCCGTAGCGCTGCTTTACCGTGTTATATCCGAATTCGTGTTATATCGGGTCACGTTATATCGGGGTAGAGGTGTATAATATTTTTACAGTGCCATAAGTGCACATAGATAATACAGATGCTGGTTACATAAGCCACAACTGCTGGCATATTTAGGCATCTTTCACATAGTGAATTTGCTTGCTAAATTTTTTCGAAACTTATTTACATTTCAATGTGGACAGATATTCAGTAGCGTGTAGGTCTCTATTACATAACCATAGTTCAAGTAACTTACAAACACTTTATGTACAGTAAGTCGGTTTGCTATTTGTTCTTTAGGGTGTATATGAAGGGGTTCAACTATTAAAAACAAATTGGGGATACTGATCAGACCTTCACCAGATCTATAGATTAGACTTCCCTATCACGAGGGATGAATGGGTTTGTATACTTACTAGAACAGTGTTTCCCAAACTTGGGACGCTGCTTGTGTAGGGAAAGCCCCTGGCGGGCCGGGCCGGTTTGTTTACCTGCCGCGTCCGCAGGTCTGGCCGATCACGGCTCCCACTGGCCGCGGTTCACCGCTCCAGGCCAATGGGAGCTGCTGGAAGTGGCGTGGGCCAAGGGACGTACTGGCCGCCGCTTCCAGCAGCTCCCATTGGCCTGGAGCAGTGAACGGCGGCCAGTGGGAGCCGCGATCATCCAGACCTGCGGACGCGGCAGGTAAACAAACTGGCCCGGCCCGCCAGGGGCTTTCCCTACACAAGCGGCATCCCAAGTTTGGGAAACACTGTACTAGAAGAAGGTCAGAACACAGACTGGAAGTGAGATGTCATTTATTGCTGTAACAGCCCACAGTCAGTTTTCCCAGGAATTGAAGTTAAGGGTCACTTTTCACTACTGTATCTGGACAATTGAAATCTGTGGAAGTTGATGGAACTTTGCAGAATCAGACCCTTAGTCATGGGTGACCAAAAAACATTGATCAACCTAAGCAGGAAATAGTTGTGTGTAATACATATGTTTGTGTGTAAAGTCAGTGTCCAAAACTATTGGACAGGTACCTCCATATACATATAAATGTACCCTGTATCCTTCATCTTCCTCCTTACATCTTGTTTGTTATCCCCATGAGATTGGACGTGTTTAGGTACATTCAGTACTGCAGTTTATGGAACAGGGAATTACCTAATGGCACATTGAAGTCTTAACTACTTTCTACGCATGCCTGATGGTTGCTTACACTGAGGCCTTACACTCATCTGCCAATGTAAAGAATCCTTTAAAATGAGTGGAAGAGGTCCCCTGAGAAGACTCTTCGTGCAGAGCGCTTCCCTAGCTAGCATAGAGCTGGTATAAGAGTTACATAGTGACCCTGTTCCCAGCTCCTGGTGTAGGGGAGTATTGGGGGCATAGCCAAAGTGTATTGTGCAATTGCTGCTATTTGCTTTCCAAGGACTATTGGAAGCAACCGTGGCTGCTTTAACTTGCATGGAGACAGGAGTGGTCAGGCTAGCTCCTGTACGACTGTAGAATACAAGGAGTACAAAGGTGGCTTAAACAGAACTTTATCCCCCAATTTCAATGCAGGAGAATAATTGAGATTCACTCCCAAAGCTTCTGGAGGAAAAGATAAAGGGCCTTGAGCAGCAGATGGAGTCATTGTAGGGAGTCACAAAGCAAAATCACAAGAGGAACAAAAGACGGAACTGGGAAATATAAATTAAAATTGTAATGGGGCAGTTCTGGAGGAGCAAAAAAGTCTGAAATAAATATATGGTAACTAGGAAGAGTAGTAAGAAGAGCAAAGTGCAAACCTCTGTGAAGCATTCCAACTTACGATATTCTTCCCTTGAATAGAAGGCAGAAGACTAGCAGGAACAGAACCGCTAGAATAGATCAATAACCTAACCAAAGACTCGGTAGATCTGCATTTTATTCCTGGTTCTGCCACAGCCTTTCTGTGAGACCTTGGACAAGCAATTGAGTCAACTCTCTGACTCAGTTCTCCATCTTTAAAATGAAGGTGCTACTTACCAATATCACAGAAGTTGTTGTGAAGCTAAATTTAGTAATGTTTGTGAGGTGCTCAAATACTGTAGTAGTGATCATCGTAAATAGTGAGCCGTATGAGAATATGTTACAGTGTTACAGTGTTCCTAGGGAAGAGAGAGAAGTCTCATTGTTTAGGACATTTAAAACTAGGTTGGACAAAAACATTAGAAAAAAATACTGTACTAGAACAATCTTGTATTGGTAAAGAGAGGGACTTGAAGGTCTCTTTTCCATCTCATTCTTTATTAGTAATAACTTAGTGAGTTTTTTCAGTATGCTACAGTTCTGCTCTTTACATGAAAATAAAACGATATACTTTAAGTGTGTGTGTGCAGTAGGAGAAAGGAGAAGAACTTTAAAACATCAGTGCTGACCACCAAATTTTCTTTTTTCCCCCTGAACTTTTTAGCTATACATACGTCTGCTATGGATATGCTGGGAGGAGCTGGTGTAGAACAGCAGTGCAGAAAAACTGATATCCTTGCAGATGCTGCATATTGCATTTTAACAAAACCAAAAAGTTTCACAGGAAACTTCGTTATTGATGAAAATCTGCTGAGAGAAGAAGGAATTAAGAATTTTGATGTATATGCAGTTGCACCAGGTAAGAAAGGACATAATGTTAAGAAAGGAAATAAGCTCCAAGTAAGTTTATAATCTGTTCTTCTGCTAACGACCTGTGGATGTTCAGTCCCATGGTACCCTTCTGCATTCCCAGAAACAGTTGGCCCAATCTTCCAGAGCCTCCACCCGTGAAACTTCCACTAACTAAAATATCAGTTAATGAAAGGAAAATGCTTCCATGTCACTGACTTATGCAACCTGTTATTCCTCAGCCTGTGATTTCTGTCCCCCCTCCTCAGGCCCCTTCTCCTTTTTCTCTTCAATGAAAGATTTTCACAAGACAGGACTCCACAAGACTTCTAGTTCTCATTGGAGAACAGACCAAAATCTAGGTAAAATCTGTCTCTAAAACAAAATATTAGGTACCTGGCTTTCCCTTCCTACTGACTTTTTTGCTTTCCAGAAGCTGTACAATACCTATTTAGAAGCCTAGACTTTGTTTAATACTGATACAAAAATAGATTATTATTTTTGCTGTTTATCTTCACTTTACTCACCATTTTTATTTATTTATTTATTTATTTTATTTTAGGTCATCCATTGCTACCAGACTTCTTTCTAGATGTAGATCCTGATACTCTAGCTATGAAAATGGAAGCACATGGTAAGAAATTAAGTGCTTACATCAAATTCATTCACTAAACCTAATTTCCAGTGATGAAGCTGAAACATAAAGGTTGTTAAATATATTTCCTTCCAAGTACTTGGTCTCATGTAAGATACTTGGGGGAAAAAACGATGTGTGTGTGTGCGTGCGCGCACTGGAAATGGCTCCCTAGTTAAGGTGGGATCAAAAAGGTTTTGCCTTTGACAGGACCTTCACTGTTTCTGATTCAGAGAATTTTGCCTTTAAAAATTAAAAGCGGGAAGCACTCTTCATAGGTCTGAGTTTTGGGGGGAATCGGGGACATCAGTGCTTCCTGGAAAAAGAAATAAACAGTCAAAAGCATACTTCTAAGAAATCTTTTGTGATCTGCCTCACCTAATTGTATACCCTTCAATATAATAATTATAGCTAACTTCCACATTCACACAGATGTAAACATCACCCTTGTTGGAACTGCAACCCTCTTTTTGGGAAACCTTGTACTCTCTTCAAAAACTGACATTTTCCTAGTTAACCAAAATAAAATCACCAAAATGGAGCTACAGTTTTTGCAGCAATGTCAAGAAAGGGGCAGGGGCAGGGGCACAGTGCGGGAGGAAGAAAAGGTGAGAGAGATGACCTTCCTTTCCCTCAGAAATACCATTTGGGTTTGGGGAAGGTGCACTGCACTGCACTAGGAGCTCCGGAGATGATGAGTTCAAGTCTGACCTCTCTCCTACGTGTCATCATTCTATGGGTTTCACAGCCTTTTTTATTGAGTAAGACCTGAAGTATCATTTCCCTGCTCCTCATTTTACAGATGAGACGACTGAGTAGCTGAGAAGTTGCTTAAAAAGATCACCTCTGGCAGAGCTGGGAATAGAACCCAGCTCTCTATTCTAGCAGAACCAAGTCTCATCCACTTAAGTCATGTTGCCTCTCAGAAACATTAGGCTAAATATATGTGCTTGTTTATACTGTCTGTAAAATGGGGTTTCTCCTATGTACCTACCTCTGTAAAGCAACGCAAAACATGCAGATGACTACTAGAGTCTATAAAAGTATGATTACATACTGTTCCGCAGGATGGTCTTACGGTCAAGGCACTGGAGTGGCATCCAGGATAATTGCGTGGTTTGGGTTTTTTTGTTTTCCTTTCCCCCAGCTCTGCCACAGACATCTAAGATGATGGTAGTCATTTAAGCCACAGTTTTCAGAGGCAATATTATTTGTTAGTCTTTACTTGTTTTTGTAACTTGAGTAATCTGAAAATGATTAAAATGTTGTATGTGCTTTTTAAAAAAGCAAACTTTACATCAGAAAACAATGAGCAAGAACAAATCACTTCGTAGAATATTCAGAACTATTTTATCACTTAGCTAGCTTAATATAGAATTAATTTTCTAAAATATTTGTAAAAAACACTATGCAACCTAATATTCAGTGTAAATTACAAATAAAATCCACTTAGTTAAACACTTCTATTGCGCTTAATGTATACGTATCTACTAATCAAAACTCTGGTAGGAGGATGGATCAATTTACATCTTACAAGCCTTCTAGATAACTAACAGCTGAAACAGACTGTGCACACACATACTTTATGCAAAATATGTTACTGTTTTGCCTGTGTTGCAATAATTGACCTTATTCGATACATACAGCAAGTTTGCAGATGACACTAAACTGGGAGGAGCGGTAGATACGCTGGAG
Source organism: Platysternon megacephalum (assembly GCA_003942145.1). NCBI lineage: Eukaryota > Metazoa > Chordata > Testudines > Platysternidae > Platysternon > Platysternon megacephalum. Next base: position 11,697,693 of record QXTE01000041.1, read on the forward strand.
GGTAGGGATAGGATACAGAGGGACCTAGACAAATTAGAGAATTGGGCCAAAAGAAATCTGATGAGGGTCAACAAGGACAAGTGCAGAGTCCTGCACTTAGGACAGAAGAATCCCATCCACTGCTACAGAGTAGGGACCCACTGGCTAGGCATCAGTTCTGCAGAAAAGGACCTAGGGATTACAGTGGATGAGAAGCTGGATATGAGTCAACAGTGTGCCTTTGTTTCCAAGAAGGCTAACGGCATTTTGGGCTGTATAAGTAGGAGCATTGCCAGCAGATTGAGGGACGTGATCATTCCCCTCTATTCGGCATTGGTGAGGCCTCATCTGGAGTACTGTGTCCAGGTTTGGGCCCCACACTACAAGAAGGATGTGGAAAAGTTGGAAAGAGTCCAGGGGAGGGCAACAAAAATGATTAGGGGGCTGGAGCACATGACTTATGAGGAGAGGCTGAGGGAACTGGGATTGTTTAGTCTGCAGAAGAGAAGAATGAGGGGGGATTTGATAGCTGCTTTCAACTACCTGAAAGGGGGTTCCAAAGAGGATGGATCTATACTGTTCTCAGTGGTACCAGATGATAGAACAAGGAGTAATGGTCTCAAGTTGCAGTGGGGGAGGTTTAGGTTGGATATAAGGAAAAACTTTTTCACTAGGAGGGTGGTGAAGCACTGGAATGGGTTACCTAGGGAGGTGGTGGAATTTCCTTCCTTAGAGGTTTTTAAGGTCAGGCTTGACAAAGCCCTGGCTGGGATGATTTAGTGGGGGATTGGTCCTGCTTTGAGCAGGGGGTTGGACTAGATGACCTCCTGAGGTCCCTTCCAACCCTGATATTCTATGGTTCTATGATACATAACCATTTAAAAGAAAGCATAGAAAATAATTTTAGTACTGTATAATGTTACACTCTTTACATAGAGTTTGTTGTAAATAAATTGTGTAAAGGTCAGAATTAAGATTTAATTCAGTTTGTTACTGGGGGAGTTTTCTGTGTGCATATATGGGAGGCGAAATATGAACCATAGAATCATAGAAATGTAGGGCTGGCAGAGTCCTTGAGAGGTCATCTAGGCCAGTGATTCTCAACCTTTTGGGGCTCATTTGTAAATGTTTATGGTCCGTTGCAACCCAGCAAATAGTCTGGGGGTGGAGGCCCTGGGGTGGTTTCATATGGATCCTGCCCTCCTCCCCCACCAGGGGTGAGGGTTGGGTCCTGCCTGGCACTTACCCCACAGTGGCAGCTCCAATGTTGCAGTGCCGCTCAGGTTTGTCCCTGTCCTTGGACTGGACCAAATTTGTGTGAGTGGAGATGTGACCTGGCTCATAGGGTTGCAGTGCCACTCTCTTAAATTTGGCCTACCCAGACTTCCGTCATTATGACGGCTGGGCAAAACCTGAGTGGCGCTGGGACCCCAGAGCAGGGTTTCTCAGGACAAACTTTTTGGTGGCCTCAGAGTGCGGCCACCAACTCTTGTTGGTGGCCGCTTTCACACTTTTCCCTAAAATACTTAATTAGCTTTAAGAAAAACAAATAAATATGCACATATACATGTCCAAATCATTGTAATTTATTTATTGCTAGCTAGTAAGTCTGTTGTGAAAAGTGATATTAACATACAACTATCACTTTTCACAGCAGACTTACTCAGCCCTGCCAAGCCTGGGGACAAATTAAGCCCTGGATGAGGGGAGGCAGGTGGGGTTAGAGCCTGAAGCCCCGCCACTGGAGCCTAGGGCCTGCCACTGTGCAGCTGGAGCCTGGGACTGGAGCCCAAAGTCCTGCTGCCAGAGCCTGCCAGCCCACCGCCCCAGGACTGAAGCTCAAAGCCTGAGCCCCACAGCCCTTGGGAAGGTGGGGAACTCACCAGCTGCCTGCTCCTCCAGCATTGTGCCCCAGGTGTCTCCAGAGGGGGGCAGGGTCCAACCCCTGCTGGCAGCCCCAGCAACCAACACCAAGGTGGTGCATCCTGGAGCAACAGGGAGAGGGAGGGGCTGTTACTACACACAGACAACCCAGGGCGCTGTGGCCACAAGAAAAGCCCCCTGGTGGCCGCCTTTGAGAAACGCCGCCCCAGAGTTTGCAGTGCCTGGAGCAGGGAGGTGAGCCCAGCCAGCCCTGTGGGACAGGAGCTGCCACGCGACCCTTTGAAACATTCTGGCAGCTCAATTTTAGGTCCCAACCCATGAGTTGAGAAACCCTGATGTAGTCCATCCCATCCCCGTCCATCCCCTATTTTGAGGCAGGACCAATATAGCTACGCCGTCCCTCAATGGAGTGTGAGTCATCACAGTACAAGCTTCAGTTCTCCATCCCCTTTCTTCGTAATATCCACGTTGACTAAAATGCACTTTTCAGCCTTAATTCTAAATTAGCAAATTCTTTCTTTTGTTTGGCAATTGATAAAATATATTTCCTCAGTCTTAAGATCTAGAACGCTGTTGATGTTTTAAAATGCAATGGGTACTTTTAAACAGATTTTTCTAGCGCGATGGTGTAAAAAAGTATATACTTCATTCAGTGGAAAAAACTCATCTTCTAGGTGCTTCTCCAGTGTTCAAAGAGGGGAAGAAAATAGAATCAGCCAAGCATGAAGGCCCTGATGGAGCCAAGCATGAAGGCCCCGATGAAGCCAAGCATGAAGGCCCTGATGAAGCGGAGTCTGCTGCGGTTAAGCCTTTGGGACCTGTTGCAGAAACATTTAAAATTATTAAGGGAGCAATCAGTGACGATGTTGTAAGGTCTACCCAAGGTGTTTATCTGTTTGAACTATCTGGTAAGGAAGACTTTTTTCTATTAAATCTTCACCTACAAATTTACAGTGAAATACATTCAGCATTTGCACAGAGAAATACTTCATTCTTAGTTCGTCCAAAAGTACAGTGAGTGAAGAGGTTTTTTGTTTGACACCTTGAAGAATGTGGACACACAACCTCTTACCTTCCATTCATGAAACACTAAACCATTTAAATTACCATAACACTATTATCATAAGTAATGTCTTATTACACAATTGACATCAAGAAAAGTTATCTCATAGATGGTCAGGAGTTAGGCACAAACCTTGTATTTGATGTGCTGTAAACTATTTCCATTGTTCTTGTTTGTAGGTGACGAAGGAGGGACTTGGTACATTGATCTTAAGAACAAAGCTGGGAGTGCAGGAATTGGAGAACCACCTGTGAAAGTAGATGTGGTTATGAGCATGTCTAGTGGTGACTTTGTGAAAATGTTTTCAGGTGAGTAACAAAAGGTTTTACCAAAGTTGAGCCAGTTTTATTAGTGTTTAGAATTATTCAAATGACTAATTGATAATTAGATATTTCTCTCATTATATGTTCTCATAACCAGATGAATCTTAGGCTTTTGGTAGCGCTAGTGAAAAAATATTATTCCCTGGATCTCTCTCCATCTCTTCACTTGTTCTGGTCTGAGAATATAAAGCGTGGTGCTATTTTCATATCACTGAAATCTTAACAGCTAGTTCAGACACTCTGACTTTCCTTCCCAACTTTTAAGATGTTTGAGAAAGGACTCAATAGGTCCATTGATCTTTCTACAGGGTTCCCTCCAGGCCCAAATCACCTCTCTAAAATTTTACACGCTTACAGTGTGCGGGTATAATGCATCGACAGAGTGCACAAAATTAGTTTTGTTCCAATGCACTGATATCAAATGCACACTCCAGCGCTTGTTTATAAGTGGTATTCAGTGATTAAAAAGTAGTTTCTATAAAGTGTTTGTAGTCTAAAACTAAACTTTAGCTAACGCTGAATAATTGAGATCAATTTTAACTACAGATCTTGGTAGCAAAATAAGTTAGTGCATTTGTCTCTCTGACCCCTGGAGACTTGAGTTCAAAATACTCAGCTCAAGTAAGACTGCTATTCTTAATCTAGTCCTTGTTTGGTCATATAACAAAGCCACAATATTCTGCTGCACTCTGGCATTGTTAGCAGGCCCAGAATAGGGCTAACAGGAAGTGTATTGGTGAGAAGGAATTGAAAATACTTTTGGAAAGGAAAAATTTCTCCACAGGTTTTTAAAATTGTTTGTGGATGCTGTATTATGACACCTTTTCCAGTTTTATTACTCCTTGAACTAACTGTTAACACTCATAGATATTCAAAAGAGGCAGAGCCAAAATCATAAATTCGTCACATACAAAACTGTATATCAGTCACGATGATAAAGTCCACAAACAATCACCATAGAATTGTTGGCTCAAAAAAAGGGAGTATCTCTTAAGCCCTGATTCATCCGTCCATTCCTGTTCAGCGAAACACTTCAGCACGTACTTAACTTCAGGTATGTGCTGAAGGGCTTTGCCAAACTGGAGCCTTAGGGAAAAAATATTTAATCAAAGAGAAGTGCAATTTGGCATTCTTAACACTAATCGAAAAGCACCAAAAAATTATATTGAAGAGAAGTTTTTATAGCATCTGAGAATTAGTCGAGTCTTTTAGTGATGTGTTGTCCCCAGTCACATCTATACTACTTTTCGTTTTCCTGATAACATTTTATTCCCTCTTTTTAGGCAAACTAAAGCCAACCATGGCCTTCATGTCAGGAAAACTGAAAATTAAAGGTAACATGGCCTTAGCAATGAAGTTGGAAAAAATGATGACTCAGTTCAGCTCCAAACTGTGATGGGAAGGCTTATTGTGTGGAACATTGTCCTTTAATAAAAATGTAACACTGTTTGTTGTTTAAAACACTAATCCTGGCCTTTTTTGGATGTATTATGAAAAATATGGAATTGACCTGATGAAATGTGGAATTGCTAGAGGAAGAATAACTTGACATTATTCTAATTAGGACAACAGATCCATCATATGGCATCACGTTCCGATCTCTTCCTCCTTTCCACTGGGGTCTTGCACTCTGTGTGGCGCTGGAGGGTATTTCCATTTCTTCTTTACGCTCCTCCTTGGCTTTGAGACTTCCATGTCCCAATCATCATTTTCCTGATGAAGGAGGCTTATATTGGATTTTCGTCAAGCTACTCAGTTGCACTGAGGAGCAGTAAAATAAAGTGAAGATGACCGCAGATGTTTTCTTTCTTCAAGGGCTATAAACTCTCTGTCCCCTGTGCTGGAAGAGCTTCAGAGCTGTTGAGAGATTGGAATCAGTTTACCATAATAGCCTTGCAGGGCTATATGATTAGTAGTCTAACAATTTAAAATTATTTACACTTTTTTTTTTCTTGTGCTCTCAATATAAAAATCTGAATTGATGTTTTGAGGGTGTACCTTTTTATGTTTTAAAGAAATTTTCTATACTAAACCTTTTACTGTGGAAACTGATTTCTGCTAAAGAGTTCTAAAACTTCTAAGCCAAACTCAAGAACTCTTAGTAAAAGTATACTAATAAAAAAATAAACTGTAAGCCTTTGTGGCTAGGTGCCTAAATAATTCAATCAAATAGCAATGTTTTTTACAGAGAATATTTTCAACATAATTGATTTGTTGCTGGAAACTATTCCTGCCAAGTTGTACTCAAATTAATTGAAATAAACAGCAGTATTTTCTATCAGAGTGCATGAGCAAATGTGTCTAGAAGTGCCAAATAAAGAACAATTTTGTTTATTTTGAATATCTTGCTATTATAATTAAAAGAAATAAAGGTATTGAGAGAATTCTGATCTTCAAGGAAAAATTGCCTTCGTGAAAGAACTTTATTAACAAAGAACACTTTGTTACAATAAAAATATTAAGTGCATTCTGAAATTTCCTGATAGCAGAAAATATTTCACAAATCTCAAATAAACACACATGTTCATGGAGCATGTTTCTAACCCCTTTCATACAACCTTACAGAAAGTTGAACAGAGCAATGAGGCCAAGCTTTGGGAGCAAGATTACTTACTTGTATTTCTTCATCAACCCGTGTCCTTAACATTTCTACCTTACCAGGCCAAAACCCTACATGTAGAAGCTCTATTTTTCAAGATTTCTGTAGGAGTGTTGAACTGGTGGTCATATGCCTTCCTAAACACAGGCACATTACCCAAAGATAGTGAAAGAGAGAGTCTTTCTTAGCTGGGTCTCCAGTTTATAAATAAACTTTATGCTAATAGTTGGTATGTTGCTTGCTTGTGTATTCAGTAAAGCAGCTGTTGGACATAAACAGCTAGTGGCTAATAAAGGGAAATGGTGATGGGCTATGGTGTCTATATAACATTGTGCAAAGGCTCCTCCTTTGAAATATCATGATCACATTGGTGATGCATGTTTACGTCCTTGTTTGATATCTGCCATGTAGGCGCATAATCTATAAATAACAAAGAAAAATAAAGTTCACAGGCCCTTGTGTCTAAGGGTGAGTCTGAACACAAATTGCAGCAGTATAAGATTTGTGGATAAAGTGCAGCTGAATTACTAAAAATGTTGTATAGCAGGGGTCGGCAACCTTTCAGAAGTGGGGTGCCGAGTCTTCATTTATTCACTCTAATTTAAGGTTTCGCGTGCCAGTAATACATTTTAACGTTTTTAGAAGGTCTCTTTCTATAAGTCTATAATATATAACTAAACTATTGTTGTATGTAAAGTAAATAAGGTTTTTAAAATGTTTAAGAAGCTTCATTTAAAATTAAATTAAAATGCAGAGCCCCCCAGACCGGTGGCCAGGACCCGGGCAGTGTGAGTGCCACTGAAAATCAGCTCGCGTGCCGCCTTTGGCACATGTGCCATAGGTTGCCTACCCCTGTTGTATAGTATAGGTAGATATCCCAGTGTCCTCCACACTTCCTGCAGCCTCACTGCTTTATGAGAAATGTTTGCTGTCTGTTGTGGGATAACTGCCATGTATTGTGGGATGCACTATTGCTGTAATCATGTTGGTCCCAGAGAGACTTCTTTTGTTTTGGTTTTCACCAAAAAGGTTAGTAGTGATTGGATGTCTAACATAGTGAATGCTAGTGAAAATGAGGTAGGATCAGAGCCTAAAATAGGGTAAGACCAAGTTAAAAATTACTTAGACAAGATAGAGGTTTTCAAGTCACCAGGATCTGATAGAAATACGCCTTAGAATACTCAAGGAACTGACTGAAGAGATATCTGAGCCATTAGAGATTATCTTCGAAAAGTCATGGAAGACGGAGGATATTCCAGAGGACTGGAAAAGGGCAAATATAGTGCCCATCTATCAAAAGGGAAATATGAACAACCTGGGGAATTACAGACCAGTCAGCTTAATTTCAGTACCCAGAAAGATAATAAATGATTAAACAGTCAATTTTCAGACACCTAGACGATAATAAGATAACAGTGAGCATGGATTTGTCAAGAACAACTTGTGTCAAACTAACATAATAGCTTTCTTTGATAGGGTAATAAGCCTTGTGGCTAGGGGGAAGTGGTAGATGTGGTATATCTTGATTTTAGTAAAGCTTTTGATACTGTCTCGCATGACCTCATGAACGAGGGAAATACAACCTAAATGGAGCTACTGTAAGGTGGGTGCATAACTGCAAAACCATTCCCAGAGACTAGTTATCAGTGATCACAGTCAAGCTGGAAGAGCATATCGAGTGGGGTCCTGCAGGGATCAGTTCTGGGTCCAGTTCTGTTCAGTATCTTCATCAATGATTTAGATAATAGTATAGAGAGTACACTTATAAAGTTTGTGGATGATACCAAGCTGGGAGGGGTTGCAAGTGCTTTGGAGGATAGGATTAAAATTCAAAATGATCTGGACAAACTGGAGAAATGGTCTGAAGTAAATGGGATAAATTCAATAAGGACAAATGCAAAGTACTCCACTTAGGAAGGAACAGTCAGTTGCACACATATAAAATGGGGAATGACTGCCATAAGAAGGATACTGCCAAAAGGGATCTAGGGGTCATAGTGGATCACAAGCTAAATATGAGTCAACAGTGTTGCAAAGAAAGCAAACCTCATTCTGGGATGTTTTAGCAGGAGTGTTGTAAGCAAGACATGAAAAGTTATTCTTTGCTGATTAGGCCTCAACTGGCGTATTGTGTCCAGTTCTGGGAGCCACATTTAGGAAAGATGTGGACAAATTGGAGATAATCCAGAGAAGAGCGACAGAAATGATTAAAGATCTAGAAAACATGACCTATGAGGGAAGATTGCAAAAATTGGGTTTGTTGGGGGGGGAGAAGAGAAGTCTGAGAGGGGATATGATAACAATTTTCAAGTACATAAAGGGTTGTTACCAGGAGGAGAGAGAAAAATTGTTCTTAACCTCTGAGGATAGGACAAGAAGCAATGGACCTTAATTTGCAGCAAAGGGGGCTTAGGTTGGACATTAGAAAAACTTCCTGTCAGGGTGGTTAAGCACTGGAATAAATTGCCTAGGGAGGTTGTGGAATCTCTGTCACTGGAGATGTTTAAGAGCAGGTTAGACAAACATCTGTCAGGGATGGTCTGGATAATACTTAGTCCTGCCAAGTGTGCAGAGGACTGGACTAGATGATCTCTCGAGATCCCTTCCAGTCCTATGATTCTGTGGTACCATAAGCAAACTAGGGAAATGGGATTTAGATTAAATTACTATAAGGTAGGCGCACAACTGCTTGGCAGACTGTACTCAAGAGGAGTTATCAGTGATTTGCTGTCAAAATAGTCGGGTGTATCTAATACTGGTCCCAGTCCTGGGTCCAGTACTATTCAATATTTTCAAAAATGACTTGGATAATGGAGTGGAGAATATGCTTATAAAATTTGCAGATGACATCAAGCTGGGAGGGGTTGCAAGCACTTTGGAAGACAGGATTAGAATTAAAAATGACTGTCACAAACCTGGAGAATTGGTCTGAATTCAGCAGGAGAACATTCAGCAAAGCAGTGGTTCTCAACTTATTACACGTTGTGGAGCGTCCAGCTGCCCGGCCCGGACCCCCGTCGTGCGGCTGCCCCGGACCTTTCCAGGCTGGCTGCCTGCCCCAGACCTTGCAGGGCTGGCTGGCTGCCCTGGACTCTGCGGGGGTTGGCTGGCAGCCCCGGACCCCAGGGGGTGGGCCAGCTGCTCCAATCCCAAACCCCACCACATGGGGCGGGCAGCCATGCGGCTGCCCCGGATCCCAGAGTTTGCAGGGCGAGCCAGCTAACCCGCAGCTTGCGTGGCTGGGCAGCAGCAACCCCGGACCCTGGCATGTGGGGTGGGCTGGCTGCGCTGGCCCCCTGCCCCGTGGCTGCCCCGGAGCTCATGGGGATGGCCGGCAACCCCGGATCCCGCCACATCGGGCTGGACAGGAGCCTCTGACCCCAGACTCCAATCATGTAGGGAGAGCCAGCAGCCATGCCCCTGCCATGCTGCGTGACAGGGCAGCCCGGATCCCTCCGTCGGGCAGCCCGAAAGCTGGTGGGTCCCTGGCCCGTGGGCTGCCCTTTAGCACACAGCTCAGCTGGGCCGCAGCTGTGCACTAATTTGGCCGTATGCGGGCCGCGGGTTGAGAACCGCTGCAATAAAGACAAGTGCAAAGTACTTCACGTAGGAAGGAAAAATCAAATGCACAACTACAAAATGAGGAATAACTGGCTAGATGGTAGTACTGCTGAAAGGGATGTGGGGGTTATAGTGTATCATAAATTGAATATGAGTCAACAATGTGATGCAGCTGCAGCAAAAAAGGTTAATATGATTCTGGGGTACATAAAGAGGGGTGCAGTATGTAACTACAAGAGGTAATTATCCCATTCTACTTTGCACTGATGAGGTCTCAGCTGGAGTAGTGTGTCCAGTTCTGAGTGCCACACTTTAGGAAAGATAAGGACAAATTGGGGAGAGTCCAGAGGATAGCAACAAAAATGATAAAAAGTACAGAAAACCTGACCCGAGGAAAAGTTAAAAAAATTGGGCATGTTTAGTCTTGAGAAAAGAAGACTAAGGGCTGTTATAAAAAAGATGCTGATCAATTTTTCTCCATGTCCATTGAAGGAAGGATGAGAAGTAATGGGCTTAATCTGAAGTAAGGGAGATTTAGGTTAGATATTAAGAAAAACTTTCTAACTATAAGAATAGTTAAGTACTAGAATAGGCTTCCAAGGGAGTTGATGGAATCCCTGCTGTTTGAGGTTTTTAAGAACAGGTTAGAAAAACAGCTGTTGGAGATGATTTAGGTAGGGGGCTGGACTAGATAACATCTCAAAGTCCCTTTCTGCCCTACATTTCTATTATTCTGCATTACACAAGTTATGTTAAAAGAATATTATGGATGCAAAGTCAAGCACTCAGGAAATGCCACCATTAGTTGCTGATGCAACCTCATCTGGGTCCTCTTGTGTGTATGCATTATTATGATCTAGTAAAATTACATGATCACAAACTTTTTTATACAGGACCCCTGCCTCATTCAGTGCATAGGATGGACAGTGTTTTGGGGATGAATCAGGGCTGTATAGTGAAGGGGGCGGTTGTCAGTAGGACCCCCGCCTCATTTGTTGCAGATGCTGGAAGTTATGTAGTGAATGTTTGCAGGAAGAAAAAGGATGCTCATGTGGTTAAGAAAGTTGAAGGAAACCCTGGAGAAATTGGATTCTGCCTCTGCCACAGAGTTCCTGTGTGGTGTTAGGCAAGTCACTTTAAACCAAACTTTAAACAGGTGGCTACTGCTTGTGTGTCCCTCATTTTCTGGATGCCCAACGTGAGACCCTGGGTCTTATTTGTGAGTGTTCAACACTTGTGCAGCTGCACTCAATGGGAGCTGTGCTTTGAACATAAAAAGTGCTCTATAATGCTGAGTGCTCTGAAAAATCGCATCCAAGGCATCGCAAATTGTACCCCCAGAATTAGTGTGTGTTTTATTCTTTGTGGCTCAGTTCCCATCCGTAAAATTGGGATGATACTACCTCACTTCACAGGGTATTGTAAAAACAATGTGTGTAAAGCACTTAGATACTCTAGTTTCAAGCACCATAAAAATGTCCATGAGGAAATTAATAACTAATAAAGAGTAGGGCTTGAATAGTGTTCAGTGCATAGGGCTTAAGGCCACCCATTGAACAATGAAGAGAAAACATTAAATAGCTGCTCCAGTGAGCACTGATCATCCTCTGCACTAAATGGGGCTGGGGTCCTGTGGGGAAAAAAAAAAATCCGATTGTACAAAGACTGTCATAATGCACAGGCACTGAATTAAGGTTGAACAGGCGATCATAATTCTGGCACTTCCTAATCTTTGAATGCTTGGTTTTTTAATTTTTTTGCATCATTAATGCTCTTTTAATGTTGTGTGTGTGTGTGATTTTCTAGGTTTTTTAAAAAGCAAACTGAAAAAAGAGTAATTGCATTGTATGGGATCATATTGACACCGATATGGGTCATCAGCAGGGCTGGAGCCTTCATATCCTCAGCCCAGAGCTCTGCCACTTGAGTTAGCAGAGCACCTGAAAGCAGTAGTAGGTTGTCCTGCATCTGGACCAGCCACTAGAGGCAGAAGGGGAATGAGACACACCCTTTGCTAGTGGGTTTCAGTTGTTTGCTGACAGCAAAGGAATATTGATATTCAGAAATCACAGGTTCTATCCTAGGCTTGAGGGGAGTGTGCTCTAGTGGTTTCAGACCCTTCTGAGCCTGTCCTGTCGTACATCCCCTGCCTCCTCATTCATTCTCAGTCTCTTGCCAGGCTCCTTGTCCCAGTCTGCTCCCTCTGCCTTGCCCCCCATGTTGGCCCTTGTGTCCTCTGCAATTGCCTCCGACTGTTTTCTCCTCCACAGTGCCTGGGCCCAGCAGGGGGAGCAAAGGAGATACAGCCTCCCTGTTCTCAGTTCCACAGCCTGGCACCACAATGGTCCTCAGGAGCAGGAATTTACAGGGAATTGGAGCAAGCTCCGTACAAAAGGAATCTTTGGAGAAGCTAACTGCCAAACCCTAACAAGTCTTTATTGAGCATTTGTAAACCATGATTTATTTTTTGTAGATGAATGAGTTGGCCAGATTTGAGTGCTTTTTCATGGGAGCAGCCAAAGGCACATCCCTGTCACAAAGTTCAAGTCCCTGCTCCGAAGCATGAAGGTACTAGAGCTTCTCAATGAGATGGTTGTAAGGATTTTTTAAAATATGGACAAAATATGTTTTGCCCTCTTCTCATTCTCAGAAATGACCGAACCATTTGTGCTGAAGCTTTTGAAAATAATTCAGCCTAAGGCAGACACCTGGCATGGAAAACTTCAGCCCAAATGGGTAAAGTTTGTCAAAGTTTAGAAGCACCCGAGAACAGGATTTTATAATGCAAAATGTTGGGCAATGTAAACTAAAGGTGGTGCTACCAGCCCTGCATAGAATAAAATGTTGATATTTTATAAAATTAACTAAGTACAAAAAAAAAAAAATCATTTCCCCCCCTTTTTGTATGGTAATACAAGACCTATTTGTTCTTTGTTCAATGCCTGGAGAGAGCCCTTAGATGTACTACTTTCCTATGGTTTCACGTTTTTAATACATTTAGAGCAGAGCTCCTTAAGCCTTTTTAAAAAAAAGTGAATACATTTATTTTCAAATAAGCTGTGAAATAAACCTCTTCAGAGAGATTATCTCTGCTGTGAGCAGTGATAGATTTTCATGAAAGCTTTTTGTAACTTTCTTATGCATGTAGTGTTTGTGTGTTCTGACCTTTTATGTTTGTTTCAGACAGAATAGCTTTGACCTTTTGAGATGTACCAGAACTGGATAGACGTACATGTACAAACTCCCAGTGTGATGTTGTGCTTTTCAGTTAGTCCAGCAAATGTCATGATATCCTTAGTGCAGGATTAAATACATCTTGTTTTTGTTTGTTTTACCTTTTCAGCAGGATTTTTCTTTTCCTACAGGATAAAAGCCCGATTAACAGGTTGTAAAATGAAAGAGCACATGGCAAAGTGCGCTTGTTCAAAAATCAATAATCCTCAGACTATCATCATTGTATGGTATATTGACCAAGAAACTCTACTCCCCAGGAACAATGGAAGTTCATATGTACAGAAGACTCTTTTGAATCATGGCTCTCTTCCATGGAGCCTGGGGACTGCTCCCAAATAAGAGCTAGTCAATATTTTCAACAATATTTCTATCTTTGATTAATACATTTTAAAAAATCTACTAATTTTTCAACCACCTTGACTATGCCCTCTGCTATTTTCCACTCAGATATCTCTCACCTCTTCAGCATGACTTTCTCGAATGGCAAGCATACCTAAAATAAGTGATTTAACTAAATAAGAATCTGGAATGGAGGGGAACAAAATAATACCATTAATGTCATCCTGATCTATATTTCTATCAGGTGCTCCCAGTATGGTGGTGTTTATTGTAAAAACCTGCATATAAGAATTCTTGAAGCGCTTTGATCTTGAGGTGGCTTGTGTTTGCTGCTCGTTAGCAGCAGGTGTCATGGCTAGCTAATTACTACTATTGTACATGGGTGTCTTATTTATCCTCTGATTTTTTGGCTCTGCTAGGGTGCATTTTATATCTTGGTTACAAGGTATGAGGAGAATGCACTCTTTACCAAACCTTCCCTGCTTTTAAAGTTACTGATTGACAAGGTTAACATGCACCCAGGGTGACTGGGCAACTTCACTGGCTAGAATGAATTTACACACGCAACTTGGTAGATGGGGATTGTCAGTGTTAGAAATGTGTAGCATTATTGTTACACTTGTTACAGGCAGGACCAGCCCACAACATTTTGGCACCTGAGGCGGGGAGCTCAGATGACGCCCCCATGCTCCCTTGCTTGGGCCAAAACTTTGAAAGGTTTCAATTCTGCCTTCTTCCTGTTCTATTCCTCTCATGGTACTGTTCTGCTACCTACCCCAATAAAGGAGAACTAACAACTTAAAATGCCTTGTTCAAAAATTGTAAGTAACACTTACGCCTGAACAGCAAATGTAACTTTTCTTATCTGCATAGTAAACACTGGCATTTTTATCCATTTGAATAATCAAAGTGGTGCTTTCCGTGCCTTCTTGGTTGCAAAGATTTGAACTGCTTCCTGAAGGTTCACAGTCTGGGCCAGCTCATGCTCTATTGAGATGGTTGCAAGGCCGACCAGCCTCTCCTGTATCATTGTGGAGCGTAGATGTGTTTTTATTAACTTTAGCTTGGAGAAGCTGCGTTCTCCACTGGCAACTGTTACAGGCAGTGTTAGAAGTATGCGCAGAGCAACAAAAGCATTTGGAAAGAGGGTGGTCGTCTTATTTGTGCACATACATTCCAGAACAGCCTTTGGAGTTGATCCTGCTGAAATGTATCTTGAAAGGGCTTTCAGTTCATCACCTAAATCACTCACATCAATATCACGCATGTCTTCATGCGTCAACACTGTCTCTAGTGCCCTGCATTGCTGGTCTAGGTCTTCTTCAGGTATAGTGAGGAGTTTTGAAATATCATACAACACCCCAAATATACTGCTGTGTTCCTTGAGCTGCATGAAACGTTCTTCAACTGACTGTATTGAACAATCTAGCACCTGGTTAAAGAACCAACTTTGAATTGTTGTTTGGGGTCTCTTATGGGATTATCCCGTGCCTCGTAATCAAAATGTCTTCTTCGGTGACTCTTGTATTCTTGAATGGGTGGGAAAATAGCTTCAGTGTGAAGTTCCTCTGCCAACTTCTGTGCACTCGTCAGAACGTTTTGAAATCCTTCATCTGACTGGTAAGACTGTAGGTATGACTTTGCTTTGTCCAGTTGTTCCATTGCTCCAGATATATCAAGGTCAATACCTTGGAGTCTCTTGCTTACAACATTTATTTCAAACAGTATGTCATGCCAGAACACTAAGCGACACAGAAATTTGAAGTTATGTATGTTTCTGGTGATTCCATTTCCCTTTGCCACTATTCTCCCACAAACAGTTCCTGTCATAGCCTTCTCCTCCATAATGGTAACTATAGCATCATCTATCTTCCCAATTTGGTATTTGATAGGCTTTATCGCCTCCACTTGACTTTCCCATTGTGTGACATTCAGTGGTTTCAGTGTCAGAGGGGATGTTCCCAGATGTTGCTTCAAAATTTGCCATCGATGAGTTGATGCAGAGAAAAATACATAGATGCTTTGAATTACATTAAAAAATTCAGCAGCCTCACTAGAAGCTGATGCTGCATCACTGACCGCCAAGTTCAATGAACGAGAACTGCATGGGACAAAAAGAGCTTGAGGGTTTAACTCTCTGATCCGTGTCTGCACTCCTCTGTTCCTTCCTCTCATGTTGGCACCATTATCGTAGTCCTGACCTCTCATGTCAGCTATCGCAATTCCCATATCTTTCAGCTTTTTAAGAAGCACATTTGTCATACCAGCTCCTGTAGTATCATCAATGTCAATAAATTCTAGAAAATGCTCTCTAACAGTCACGATTGCAGGGACATTTTCACTAGGTTCTTTTGTTGTTACAAAACGCACCATTAAAGTCATTTGTTCCGTATGGCTGATGTCAGGTGTGCAGTCCAGAATAACAGAGTAATATCTTGCTGACTTCAGATCTGCCACAATCTTCTGTTTGACTTTTGTTGCCAGTAACTGTATGATCTTCTTTTGAATTGTTTTTCCAAGGTAGTGGTGTGTGTACTCTTGGGTGGTGACTCTTCTTAGATGCTCCTGGAGTACAGCATCAAACTCAGCCATCAGCTCCACAATTTTCAGGAAGTTTCCATTGTTTGGCACATACAGCTGATCTGAAGTGCCACACAGTGCTAGGTTTTGGGTAGCAAGCATTCTCACAATGCCAATGAGCCTTTTCAGAACATTTTGCCAGTAAAGAGACTCTGATGCAATCTTCTCTTGATGCTGATCATCTATGGTGGAGTACAGAGTAGGAAAGTGAACAAAAGCAGAGAGCCTCTCACTAGAAAAGTATTTGTAGAGTTGGCCCAGAGCTCAGCTCATTAATACACTGAACCTTCCCCAGTGCAAGTGCCAGTCCGTCTTTTCAAACAGCAGGAGTTCTCCTGTGCAGCTATGTTTTAATTTAAAGGAGTCACTCCCTGTGGGCCAAACTGGCATTTTACACTGTCTCTGGCCTCTCAGGCCATTCTGGATCTGCTGCTCAGCAGGTGGTGGGGCCTCCTGCCCTAGGTAGCTGTGTGTATGTTTGTGGGAGGTCATGGGGGCTTAGTCCAGACTCCCAAGGGGAGTGAGAAGGGCTCTTTCCCCCACATTGCCCCTGCCCCAGAAACAACTAGGACTATTACTAATAAATTATCCATGTCCTAACAAATAACCCCTTGTTCTAAATGTTATGGATTCCTCTTGCCCTGCCACAAGCCACAGTAACTCCTGTGATGCACTCAGTAACTCCACAGTAACTCCTGTGATGCACTCAGTAACTCCACAGTAACTCCTGTGACATTCCTTCCCCATGAAATCCCCTGGACTCTAGGAATTTGATTCCCACACAGAGCCCAGACTGGTTAATCTGGGCACAGAGCAAACCCTATCTGTTCTATAAGGCAGACTGTGGGATAGGAGGTTTGGTTAGTTTTGATTGGCTGGTGGTGCACAAAGCAATGTAAGCAGGTTTCATTGCATTTTATTGTAAATTTTGTATGTCATTATTCTGATTTTTTTATGGTTGAAAAAGTACCCAGAACCCTGCGTGGAGGCTTTCTAATTGGGTTATATAAAAATATATGAAAGTGAGTGAGAGTTTTGCATAGAATCATAGAATATCAGGGTTGGAAGGGACCTCAGGAGGTCATCTAGTCCCACCCCCTGCTCAAAGCAGGACCAATCCCCAACTAAATCATCCCAGCCAGGGCTTTGTCAAGCCTGACCTTAAAAACCTCTAAGGAAGGAGATTCCACCACCTCCCTAGTGTTACCAGATGTGCCCGTTACTTTGGGGTATGCTCATTTATTAGGGTTATTCTTCTGGGGAAGGGGGTGTTCTGTAATTCTATCAATGTACTGCTTGTGTCACTCGTGTGTTCATATGGAGCTCCCTTCTGCAAGTCCCCTCCCAGTGAAGCTTTCCTGCAGGACCTAGGTTCTCCAGGGCTGGGTTCCTGCAGCCCGCGCGCGCGTGCACACTCTCTCTCTCTCTCTCTCTCTCTCTCTCTCTCTCTCTCTCTCTCTAACAAAGTAAGTCTGAGTGGACCAGGTCAATCAGCACTTTCAAGCTGCCACCCTTATATGCCCCTGGTCTCAATAGGCTGGGCCAAATAGCACTTTCAGCTGCCACCCTTATATGCCACAGGTTCAGCACGTCCCTGTCCCCACTTTCACATTACAATTGTACTGGTAGTAACCCACTTGATGAGCAAACCCCACAGTATTTTTGGGCGCTACAGGGATCTTTAGCTTAGGTACAAGAAGCGTTGCTGCAGAGTAAATGGGGAAGCTAAAAACACAAAAGAGTAAAGTTCAGAGAGAGAGGGAAGCAACCAGCTTAACCATAAAAGTTATGTATTGAATAATAGTGATAACTACACAAGGAGGCTAAACCAACATAACAGTTACATTATTAATGGTTAATACCTGAGGTAGAAAAGAAAACAGAGAGAGAGAGAGGGAGGGAGGGAGGGATTTCACCCACTCCATGAGGCTTGAACTGGTCGGGGTTCCCAGGTGATGTGGTAGCTCGGTGTCCTGAGTGCTGAGACAGGCAGAGCCCCCAGCACGGTCAGTCAGGAGATGGAGTCCCAGTGGAACTGATGCAGAGTTTGGAGCCATGCATCAGAAAACTTACTTGGGCATAGGNGCAGTCTACAGGTGAGCTGGGCCTGGGCTTGAGGGGCCAGCAAGCACACCAGTCTTTCAGGGCTACTGGTAAGGGAAGCTCCTCTTCAGAGCTAGAGCCTCCTGGCACTGTGGAGGGGGGAATCAGCCACCCCGGGGTGGGTTGGCAGGGGGACGTGGGCCCACCCTACTCCACCGCGACCCAGCCCAGGGCCCTGGCAGGGGCAGGATTGGCTGCCCCTGCGTCGGTGGGGATCCAGCCGCAACACGCCGACAGCCACGCCGGGCTCTGCAGCCGGCTGCTCTGTGACCACCCCTGGGCTACTTCCTGCCTCCCCGGGGTTCGGGACCTGTGGTCTCCAGACCTCTTCCGGTTCCTCGGGGTACACGGCAGCAGGCGCTCCGGGCCAGTCCTCATCAGCGTCTGGGGATCGGGAACAACCAGGCGTAGATTCCTCCCAGGGACGCGGCAGAACCGGCAGAGCGTCCTTCTCCTCCACAGGCTCCCCTCCAACTGAGCGGCAGGGCCAGCCTTTTATACTTCCAGCCACGCCNTGCCAACAAAACGGTCTATCGGGGCTGGGGCCTGGGTTTGAAGAGCCTCCGGCAGCCAGCAAACAAAACAGTCTATCAGGGCTGGGGCCTGGGTTTGAAGAGCCTCCGGCAGCCAGCAAACAAAGCAGTCTACAGGTGAGCTGGGCCTGGGCTTGAGGGGCCAGCAAGCACACCAGTCTTTCAGGGCTACTGGTAAGGGAAGCTCCTCTTCAGAGCTAGAGCCTCCTGGCACTGTGGAGGGGGATCAGCCACCCCGGGGTAGGGTGGCAGGGGGACGTGGGCCCACCCTACTCCACCGCGACCCAGCCCAGGGCCCTGGCAGGGGCAGGATTGGCTGCCCCTGCGTCGGTGGGGATCCAGCCGCAACACGCCGACAGCCACGCCGGGCTCTGCAGCCGGCTGCTCTGTGACCACCCCTGGGCTACTTCCTGCCTCCCCGGGGTTCGGGACCTGTGGTCTCCAGACCTCTTCCGGTTCCTCGGGGTACACGGCAGCAGGCGCTCCGGGCCAGTCCTCATCAGCGTCTGGGGATCGGGAACAACCAGGCGTAGATTCCTCCCAGGGACGCGGCAGAACCGGCAGAGCGTCCTTCTCCTCCACAGGCTCCCCTCCAACTGAGCGGCAGGGCCAGCCTTTTATACTTCCAGCCACGCCCTGGTACTTCCGGTGAGGGGGCGGGGCTATCTAGGCTCCGCCCTCCAAGGGGAGTGGAATAGTCCCTCGCTCTCCCGCTTGGAGAGAGGCCACTTGGCCTCACTACAGTGTGTCTCCGAACGCCCTTCACTGCTCTCTGAAAGCCTTTTCTCTGATGGGTTTTGGTTCAAGCAGAGACTGGGGGAGGGTGTCTTTCATGAGTCAGACAGGCTGGATACTGCACCCTGCTTCCCCAAGAACACAGAGCTGACTGATATCACTAGGTAACCCACATAATCTGCTGAGTATTATCTTGTTACAATGTGTGTATCGACATTGTGCGTGGAGTTGTGAAATTTTGCCATATGTTTGTAACTCAAACATTTGAGCCTGAGAAACACCCACAGGTTAGCTCTTCAGGAATAACAAAGGAATTGTAAACAAGTGCCTCTGCATGTCATTTCTGAAGACACCTCAAATGGCAGGTACGCAGAAGGTGCAAGCAAAATTTGCAATTCATATGAAGGACTGATGGCAAAGCACACACGCCATGGAACTGCCTGACTCATGACACAGCCAGGATTTTTCCAGCAAAAAGTGTCAAGGTATAAAAAGAGAGGAAAAAAGGCCCCTGGCCACCTTCACTCTACCCCATCCCTGGACTGGTGAATTCTGATGGGAAATTTTGAACAAAAGGACTGAAGTCCCCAAAAACTATTTTGGCAACCTAGAGAGACATAAAGAAAACTAAGAGTTTTAACATCACTGCTATCATTTTGGAATACATACTTTGATCCAACTGTAGTGTATTTTATTTGCTTTAATCTTTTAATAACTCTCATTTATTTTTCTTAGTTAATAAATCTTTAGTTAGTTTAGTAAAGGATTGGCTACAACATTGTCTTTGGTGTAAGGTTCTGAGCATTCATTGATCTGGGTAAGTGACTGTCCCCCTGGGGCTGGAAGTCCTAGTGTATGATGATTTTGGTTTTAATAACCTGTCATAGAACTGGAAGGGACCTCGAGAGGTCATCTAGTCCAGTCCCCTGCACTCAAGGCAGGACTAAGTATTATCTAGACCATCCCTGTCCAACCTGCTCTTAAAAATCCCCAATAATGGAGATTCCACAACCTCCCTAGGCAACTTATTCCAGTGCTTAACCACCCTGACAGTTAGGAAGTTTTTCCTAATGTCCAACCTAAACCGCCTTGGCTGCAATTTAAGCCCATTGCTTCTTGTCCTGTCCTCAGAGGTTAAGAAGAACAATTTTTCTCCCTCCTCCTTGTAACAACCTTTTATGTACTTGAAAACTGTTATCATGTCCCCCTTCAGTCTTCTCTTCTCCAGACTAAACAAACCCAATTTTTTCAATCTTCTCTCATAGGTCATGTTTGCTAGACCTTTAATCATTTCTGTTGCTCTTCTTTGGACTTTCTCCAGTTTGTCCACATCTTTCCTGAAATGTGGCGCCCAGAACTGGACACAATACTCCAGTTGAGGCCTAATCAGCGTGGAGTAGAGCGGGAGAATTACTTCTCGTGTCTTGCTTACAATACTCCTGCTAATACATCCCAGAATGATGTTTGCTTTTTTTGCAACAGTGTTACCTGTTGACTCATATTTAGCTTGTGATCCACTATGACCCCCAGATCCCTTTCCGCAGTACTCCTTCCTAGGCAGTCATTTCCCATTTTGTATGTGTGCAACCGATTGTTCCTTCCTAAGTGGAGTCTAGTTTGAGATCTCATCACAGAAGTCTAGTTTGTCTGGTTGGTAATATAGGCTGGAGTGTCTAATGGGACTGTGCGTGGCTCCCTATTAAGCTAGTATAGTGATCCAGGAGCACACGTTTGTTGCTAGTTTGGTTAAATTTAATTATAGAATATACCACCAGTGTGGGAGTGTCTGCCTAGATTTTTGACACTCTGACCTGAGATTGGCCCTCTCAGCTGTGATCCATATCAGGCACAGTGGCACCCGTCTTCATGTTTTTCTTGTAGATGATGGTTATTTCTATTACAGTAACACTGAGAGGCCCCAAACAAGGTCATGACCCTATTGCACTTGGTGCTGTACATGCACGTAGTAAGAGACAGCCCCTGCCATGACACACTTGTCTAAATGGCCACATCAGATAAAAGATGCATCATTAGACCCATTTTACAGATGCGGAACTGAGGCACAGAGAGATTAAGCAACTTGGCCCAGGTCATGCAGGGAGTCCATGGCAGAGTTGGGACTTGAAAATGTGTCTCCTGAACATCAGTCCAGTGCTTTCACCATAGACTATTCTTTTTCTTGCCTATTCCTTACTAAGGTCTTCCCTTCTTATAAAACCTAATCATGCAATCTGATCTGTGGAGGGCATAAATTTTGCCTTTATGGATCAGTTTGCTGAATCAGGGCTTTGGAATGTCAATTCCATGGGGCTGGGACTGCCTTGATACTTGTCTTGTACAGAGCTGAGCCCATTGGCTAAATTTAAGAGAAAATTATTAATAATATTAGGGATTAAAATCAAAGAGTGACATGATTGCATTTAAAGCTGTACTCTGTGCTGTAAAGTACATTAGAAAATAGTGCCAGGGCACTGGCTAGAGGCCACGAAGTGTCATCGTTTCTTAAATATTGAAAACATATAGTCCATTATCCTTAGCCAATTAAAAAAAAGACTTACTGTACATTGTCAAGACTTCAGCCAAACATCTATCCTATAATTACCACGCATTTGTACTGCTAGATTACCTACTTTTGTTTCAAATGGGTTTCATATTCAATGATTATTACACATGTTTGCCATACCAATTATTCTGGCTTTAGTTTAAATTAGGGCTGTCAAGCGATTAAAAAAATTAATCGCGCGATTAATCACACTGTTAAACAATAATGGAATACCATTTATTTAAATATTTTTGGATGTTTTCTACATTTTCAAATATATTGATTTCAATTACAACACAGAATACGAAGTGTACGGTGCTCACTTTATATTTATTTTTGATTACAAGTATTTGCACTGTAAACAACAAAAGAAATAGTATTTTTCAATTCACCTAATACAAGTTCTGTAGTGCAATCTCTTTATCATGAAAGTTGAACTTACAAATGTAGAATTATGTACAAAAAAACCTGCATTCAAAAATAAAACAATGAAAAATTTTAGCACCTGCAAGTCCACTCAGTCCTACTTCTTATTCAGCCAATTGCTCAGACAAACAAGTTTGTTTATATTTGCAGAAGATAATGCTGCCCACTTCTTGTTTACAATGTCACCTGAAAGTGAGAACAGGTGTTCACATGGCACTGTTGTAGCCGGTGTTGCAAGATATTTACATGCCAGATGCGCTAAAGATTCATATGCCCCTTCATGCTTCAACCACCATTCCAGGGGGCATGCGTCCGTGCTGATGACAGGTTCTGCTCGATAACAATCCAAAGCAGTGTGGACCGATGCATGTTCATTTTCATTATCTGAGTCAGATGCCACCAGCAGAAGGTTGATTTTCTTTTTTTGGTGGTTTGGGTTCTGTAGTTTCTGCATCGGAATGTTGCTCTTTTAAGGCTTCTGAAAGCATGCTCCACACCTCGTCCCTCTCAGATTTTGGAAGGCACTTCAGATTCTTAAACCTTGAGTCGAGTGTTATAGCTATCTTTAGAAATCTTCCATTGGTACCTGCTTTGTGTTTTGTCTAATCTGCAGTGAAAGTGTTTTTAAAATGAACAACATGTGCTGGGTCATCATTCAAGACTTCTATAACATGAAATATGTGGCAGAATTAGGGTGACCAGATGTCCCGATTTTATAGGGACAGTCCCAATTTCTGGGTCTTTTTCTTGTATAGGCTCCTATTATCTCCCACCCCCTGTCCCGATTTTTCACACTTTCTGTCTGGTCACCGTAGGCAGAATGCAGGTAAAATAGAACAGGAGACATACAATTCTCCTCCAAGGAGTTCAGTCACAAATTTAATTAATGCATTATTTTTGTAAAGAGCATCATCAGCATGGAAGCATGTCCTCTGGAATGGTGGCCGAAACATGAAGGGGCCTACGAATGTTTAGCATATCTGGCACATAAATACCTTGCAATGCCGGCTACAAAAGTGCCACGCAAATGCCTGTTTTCACTTTCTGGTGACATTGTAAATAAGAAGTGGGCAGCATTATCTCCCGTAAATGTAAACAAACTTGTTTGTCTTAGCAATTCACTGAACAAGAAGTAGGACTGAATGGACTTGTAGGCTCTGAAGTTTTGCTTTGTTTTGTTTTTGAATGCAGCTATGTAACAAAAAAAAATCTACATGTGTAAGTTGCACTTTCACGACAAAGAGGTTGCACTACAGTACTTGTATGAGGTGAATTGAAAAAAACTATTTCTTTTATCATTTTTACAGTGCAAATATTTATAATAAAAATAAAATACACTTTGATTTCAGTTACAACACAGACTACAACATATATGAAAATGTAGAAAAACATCCAAAATATTTAATAAATTTCAATTGGTATTCTATTGTTTAACAGTGCGATTAAAACTGTGATTAATTTTTTTAATCGCGATTAATTTTTTTGAGTTAATCGCGTGAGTTAACTGCGATTAATCAACAACCCAAGTTTAAATCACTCTGCTCTACCTGGACATTTCTGTGTTATGCAACTGCTGATACGTCCGCACAGTTAGCACCGTTATTTCCTACTCTATAAGGATAAGGGGAAACTGGCATCTGAGGTACCAATATGTGCAGTAGTAGTTAAAATAGGGAGCTCATATTAAGGTAGGGAGAGCCAGGGAAGGTCTTACTCTGCTTTTAGCAAAGGAGTGGGAGCTGTACTCCTGCCTTCTCCCGCTCAGTTTAACCCCAATTACGTGGTGGTTTGGCAAATGGTGACTTTTTAATGATGAGGACTCTATGCATTTTGTGACACTTCTTTATCTCCTGTTCCTGTGTCTTTTTGGCTTGACTTACACACTTTTTTCCAGCTCTCATGCAGTATTTCCCCAGCATATGGAAATTTTATTTAAAATAGAATGAATCGTTAACGCTGAAAGAGATTTCTTCCTAATTTTTTTGCAGGGGGGAGAGTTCATAAGTGCTTTGTCTTGGAAGCTAATGTTCAAAGGTATCAGAAGTCCCTTTAATCCATATTACATGGTTTATTCAGAGATTACAATGTGAATTCCATTTATATGTTCATGGGTACGTTTCCAACTGCTTTCTTGAGGCCTTAAAAACCATAAGCAGAGCTGAACAGAACACCTGTCCAATAGCCCCAAACCACACTGGGTAACAGATGGCTGCAGAAGTGAATCAAATGCTGCATTTTATTTGAGGTCCTTGGATGACATTGTAAACCTTGAGAACAGTGTAGGACCTTCGCCTAACCGTTATCTTTGGAATGTTCAGTCCAGTAGCTGCACCAGGCCCCAATCTTCAACTGAAGTCAGCCAGAGCTATGCACGTAGAACAGCCATGCAGTTGTGATTTTTGAGGGCCAAGGGCCTGATTTTTAGAGGTCTTTAGGCACCTAAAGATGCTGATAGATACATAGTGGGGATGTTCAAAAGCACATAGTGCTTAACCTCTATTGAAAGCAATGGAAATTAGGAGCCTAAATACCTTTTAAGGATCTGGACCTTGGTGGCCTGAAGCTTCTTCCTAAGTTACTAACTAAGAAAATATATTTGTTAATTGAAATCATGCCAATAAATCTTTCAAGTCCCTCTTACGGAGCTGGATCAGATTTCTGTATAGTAAGGAACAGGAAGCTATGTGAGGTTTCCTTCGGGGTTTCCTCTGCTTCTTCTAGTAGCTGATGGGGTTTCTACCCATCCAAAACCCCATGGAGAAAAACAAGTGACTGGCAACCTTTGCTTCTGCATTGGCTCTGGGCCCCCATCTGATGTCCCCTCTTATGGTGCCAAGGACTTCCCAGCCAGTGCCTGCCCCTAGTGTCCCCCTTTAAGGGTGCTCCCCAATGCAGAGGGCTCCTCCATGTTTGCACTGGCTGCAGAGGGGGATGATGCACCCACCTCTCACTTCTAGACTCTTACAGAGCCCTTCACGGGGTCTAGCAGATGGGAGAGATGATGCTATGAAGGTGGCTGGTTCCCTCATTCCACCTGCAGAGGGAAGAGCCTCAGTCAGTGACCCCTTGGTGCACACATTCCAAGGGCATATTGATCTAGCTTTCGCTTCTTTTGTGTTGCTCACAAGAAAGGAGTCATTAGCTTAAAATAAAAAAAGTTATTTCTCTGCTGAGCTTCCCAATACCGCCTCTCCACTCTGGCTGCAATCTTCTCAGGCCAGGGATCACCTAGTACTTGTGCAGAGCCTATCAGCAGCCTGTTAAAACAGAGAGGAAGGATGGTTCTGTGGTTAGAGCAGTAGGCCAGTCCTTGCTGTGTTATAGAGTTCCTGTGTGATTGTGGACATGTCACTTGGTCTTTCTGTGCCTCAGTTCCCCATCTGTAAAGCAGGGGTGATCATACTTCTGTATCTCACAGAGGTGTTGTGAGTTTAAATACATTGCAGGTTACAAGGTGTTCAGATCCTACGGTAATGGACACCATACAAGTACCTAAGACAACAGAATGAACATTCGCCGCTGAAGGCGAAGTTGTCACTGATCTTGCCAAGGGCTAAGTCCCAAGCTCTTGGCTTTTCTCTATGTGGTGATAAATGTCAGCTGCATCTCCCACAATCCTTTGGGTGTGTCTGCGTTGCCCTCGGTGGCCTCAGGAGAAACATGCCCCAGCACATGCCAGGTAAGTGAAGGACAAAATAATTGACAAAAATGTATTATTTTGGTCATTTTGAACAATACGTATTCTGTTCCTGCTATTAAATGCAGTGGACCAGGACCTGACCCTCAGTGATTTTAGTTCTTAAATAACTTTCTTTACATAATAATACGAACTTTTTATTTGTTTGATTTTTCACCTGTAAGGACCAGTCTCCCATACTCAGTGAATATGGATCATGTTATGAATGTTGCTTTATTGTGATTAGATACAGAGGCTCAAATTTGGAGTTTCCAAGTTTTGTTTTGTTTGTTGTAATATTATCAAAACCCTCATTTTCTATATTTTGTTATGTGAATTGCTGCTGTTTTGTTCTACTCCTTACATTGGGCAGTTCTATGGAAAATATCTAAATACAACAACTCCTGATCTGTAAAGAGTCCTCTACTCATTCACTAAAATCAGGGTGCTTATTTTGGCTGCATGTGTTCCCATTTACTGATCAGACTTTTTCCTGACCTGCACAATGAGGTTAATGCAATTAGACTGGGTCTAGAAACCTTGGCTCAGATTCTGATCTCAGCGACACCAGTGTAAATCCAGAGAAATGCTACTGAAGATGCTCGTTTACCAAGAGCCCCTCTGCACCCAGTGTTGGGCCTTGCCTCTGCCTCAGTTTCCCATTAGTGTCAGTCATTCACTGGCTCCCAGCAATGTCAGATTCTGCAATGACCTAGCCCTCCAGCTAAATCCAAAAAGTTCATCCCATCCTGGTGAACCAGAGTCCAAGTGAAACACTGTCCTTCTCCTGGGCTCTAGTCATACTATTCACCCTCCAGTTGTTAGCAAGGGTTGCTGCACCCCAAGAAAAGGTGGCAGCATAGGGGGAACCTACACCCACCCTCTATTATGAGTTCCCAGCTCAGAACCCTAACCAACCAGAATATCTGCTGTTCCCTCATAGCTGAAAGCTGCCCTATTTTCTTTCCAAGGCCCCTTCGTATGCTCCCAACCCTCCTGGCTGCCCTCCCACGCTTTAGCGAGCACTGACTTCCAGGTCTACTCTTGTTTCCTCTCCCTGCAGACCCACAGACCTGCTCCCAGTCACCTATTTGGGAAGGTGAGTTAAGTCTGGCACAGGTACAGCTGAGCTCCAGCCCTCTTAAAGAGCCAGCCCATCCTGTGACAGAAGTCTGATGGGGGTACATTTGGGTACCTGAGATCGGAATGGTGCGTGAGATGAGTGCAGCATTCTGTGAGGTTCCAGATGAAAACTGAGGCGAGTTCATCTGCCCGGGGCTGACTAACACTTGTTTGATAACTTTGATGCCAAAATGATCCTCCTGCCATACATAAACCAGCTGACTGTGATGTAACCCCACCTGAGCCCGACACAGAAAATGAGACATAGAAGAGGATGATTCTTGTGACTGCTTTTGGTTCAATTCACTTTCACAGGGTCTGCATCCTGCAAGAGACTGCAGCTTGTGCAAAGACAATTTCCAAATAAAATGACATCCCAGTTCAACGCTTTGCACTTAGGAACTTGGGAGCCAGTTTTGTGTGTGTATCTGAGTGGCTTTGGGTGGGGTGGTGAGGTTAGGGGAGTGGGTGAGGGGTGATTAGATCAGTATTTAAAAAGGATCAAGAACCTGAGGAATGCTCCATTGAAGAAGGTGGAATATTTATATCAAAATCTGAGGCCCTGACTGTGATATGTTTTACTGGTGTCAGACAGGAGTCCATCCCCTGAAGCTAGAGGAGGTATGCTGGTGTTATCCTTGTGTAAGTAAGATCAGAATCAGATCCTGAGTCGGTGCTGGCTCCATTGATTTCATGATGACTTCTCTGGCATTGATGCTTTACTGCACTTGGAGATTAGCTCCAATTAAGCCACTGAAGCATCTCTGTGAAGCTGTGTGTCAGCTCCATTGATTTCAGTGGAGCTGCATTCCGAATGCGCTAGCACAGTGTGGCTAAATTAGGTCCTGCTCGCTCTAAAAATAGCAAAAGGCAGCCGTCCTGATTAAAATCTAATTATGGTTGGGAGACTAATTCTTTCCCTCTCAGTTCTTTTTGGTCTCATCCCAACTGCTCCTGTGATGGCTCCTTAACATATGTCCAACCTCTTGTCAGAAGCAGAGACCACACAATTTGTATTATTCTTCCCATGTCTCTCCTTCTCTCCCATTCAGCCAGCTCAGCAGCTTTCCTGCTGCTCCTCTCCTGCAGACGGAGCTGGGGGACTTCCAAATGACACTGTTACTTTTCACTTTTTTGCCTCAAAGCCCCCCGGGGTGCAGAGCAGAGCCTGGCTGTTACATCTGCTGTGCCACTGGCGCCGAGCCTTCATGTATTCCCTTTAAAGCCCTGCTCTGTGAAAAGTACAGGGCGCTGTGGAGCAGCCTGGACCTGGGTGAGAAAAGGCCACAGATGGGGGATGGGGTAGGAGAGAAGAGAGGTGTGGGTGGATGGGTGGAATGGAAGTGGGAATCTGGGGAGAGAAGAGGAAGAAGGAAGGGCATGGCAGAGATAAAGAGTAAGAGACATAAGAACAGGGAGGCTGCTGCCTGCCGCCTCGCTGACACTGCTGGTGGTCTTGAGGTGCAATACACCATGGTCTCTCCCACCATTCCTCAGCATTCACAGGCTCCTTGAAGAGCATGGCTGGGCCAAGGGTGTGCGTGTCTCCACAGACAGAACCACTTCTCTCCTCTGCTTCCTGCGCTGGCTGTTTGCCCCAAGTGTAGTAGGAAATGCTGCTCATCAGGAACCGGGGCAGGAGAATAGACCATGATCCAGCAGCTCCTCCACACCGACAGCAGGAATCAAGGGGGAGGTGACAGGATTAGCGGGAGGAAGCAACGCTCTAGACAAAATCCAGATCTCCCTCCAGAATCCAAGACCTCTCCCCTCAGGATTCTGGTTGGAACTGGCAGCCTCTGCTCTTCATCAGAAGACATGGCACCGATATCAGCTCCTTCAGCTGCGAAAACCTGCCCCCACTTTGTGACTCAGGTTTGCAAGGGGGAGCTTTTACTGGATCCTCTCTGTGTGTGGGTGTCAGCAGCTGCCAAGGTTACTTTCCGTCACCTACGTTTGCCAGGGTGATTCATGCCTTTGTCCCATGCAGCTATACCTGCAGACTGCTCAGAAAGTTCCGGTGATGCAGATGAGGCTGCTGGCTTGTCGGGTGCTATTCTGTGCAAGGAGTTCATCAAGCCAGCGCTCTGTGCCAGTTTCCAGCCTGTTCCTAGGAGCAATGGAAAGTGTTTATAACACATTTGAATGGTCTGGGGTTTCCGAGTCCCACTCTCTTCATGTCATACCACAGCAGTGGAGGTCACTTCAGCACACAGTCCCCCATTTTTACACAGAAGGCAAGAATGGTTCTTGGCTTTCCCCATTAGTCCACAACAGCTCACATTTGTTGACCCTCCTGGCCTATCTGTTCTCCCAGCTTTTTCTGTGGGATGTTGGAGGGCTTTGAATTTGTACATTGTTTTAAGTTGTTTTGTTTTTATTGATATAGAGTCTGATCCTGCAGAGGTATGTGTGATGGAACACACCCGTGTGTTCACACCCTCTACACTGTTGTAACCTTTCTCTGACATATGCCTTGCGAGGCATCATTTGAAAACTCATAACTTGCTGATCAGTAACATCGTGGCAAAGTGCACATAGCAACATTATATGTAAAGTTATGAACATAAGCTGAAATCATGACTGAAGATACATCTGGGCAGTTCCAGGTTTACAATGGCTCCAGTGGCTCCATGGAGCCGGGCCCATGCTGAGAAGGGGCCCCGGCTTGCTCTGTTTGCACTGCGCCCGGAGACCCCGCCGGCTCCTCCCGCCCACCACTTGCTCCTCTTGGCCTGCCCGCTGGCTGGCCGAGGGCTCCTCTCAGCCCCCTGACCCTACCCCCTGCTCCTCTTAGCCCCCTGGCTGGACCCCAGTGCACCTCCAGCTCCGGGCAGTCTCTGCTTCCCACTTCCTGTGGGGCCCTGCCTGTCTCCCCGGAGCTGAGCCGCCTGGGACTGGTGCAGAAGCCTGGCCAGTCTCAGCCCAGGGGGTGGAGGAAGACAGTGTGGGGGGCATGGCTGGGCCCTTCCAGGCAAGTGGGTCTTGAGGGAACCCGGCCGGGGCAGATCCTGGCCTGGCTGATCACGCCACTCCCGAGGGGCTGGAGCAATACCCGGCCCTGGGACCAGCCCTGGCTGCGCTGCCGGCTCAGCCTGGCCGCCACAGTCACCTCCAAGCAGGGCTGGCGAGTGCGGCCGGGAGGCAGGGCTTGGGGGCATGGGTCTGTGGGGAGTACGGGGGGATGCTGGGCTGTGAAGGGGCAGGGAGGATCTGTGTGCGTCGGGGCACTAGGGAGTGGGGTTTCTGTGGGGAGTGCTGGGCAGTTGTGGTGCGTCTGGCAAGTACCGGTTTGTAAATAGTGCCTTCGCATTGGGCGGAGCAGGGCTGCCCCTGCCATGCCCCATTGCCTCTGGCTGGACCCTCGCTCGGGGGACTGACCTCCCCGCGCCAAGCTTCATTGCCTCCATGGGGGCCCACAAATATGTTTGGCGCCGGGGCCACAAAAGGTTAATCCAGCCCTGCATCTGGGGAGTGGTTATACCAGATTCTCAAAGACAAAGTGCAAGCTGATGCCCCAGCCAGGTGCTAATGAAGCTGATGGGCCAGGACTGTTACCTTCCAAGTGGCCATTCTTTGGCAAGGAAGAGGGGCAGGGACAAAGAGATCTGCATCTTAGCAAAGAAACAGCATGGAGTCTCTGTCCTCCAGCAGACTGTCTCCTGGTTCTCCACTAGAAATGTTTTTCAAAGAGGGAATAAAAAAGTATGAAAGGAGGGACAAATGCCTCAAGACACCCTCTCCCTCTCTTTGGCATTGCATCTAAGAAGACAAAGGAAAACACCTGTTGGAGTTTGAGGGAAGGGATCCTGACCTAAAGAATTTGGTCAGTAATACTGCTGGAAGCATGGGGTGAGAAACTTTGCTTTGAATCTAATATACTTTGTTAAGTTAGGCACTGCGAAGCATTTTATCTTTTTTTTTTCTTGTAATCATTTCTGACTTTAATGCCTCATTACTTGTACTCCCTTAAAATCTCTCTCTTTGTAGTTAATAAACTTTTTATGTAATCCAGTGTGTTCAAGTGTCTGGATAACTCCATTTAGGGTGGCAAGTTGTGTGTATATTATTCCCTCAGAGGAATAATAGACTTAATATGTTGGTACTGTCCAGGAGAGGGCTAGGCAGTGCAGTGCAGGACACATAGTTCTGGGGGGAAAGCCAGGACTGGGGGTGTGTTGGGGTCATCCTGCAGTATAACCAAGGCTGGTGAAAGCCAGGGTGTGACTAGCAGGCTGTATTTACACAAACATATGGGAATAGCTTGCATGCTGGTGGCTGTTTGTGAGCAGTCCAGGTTGGAGCCTACAGCAGCAAGACATTGCAAGGCACCCTAAGTTACAGAGCAGGGATGATACAGCCTCCTACTGGTCTGGCTTGCACCCTGCTATGTCACAGTATGGAGCTCCAACTGACTACAGTGAGACCTATTACTAGGTGTTCTGTGGTACTCTTCTCCACAGGATCTTCAGTGCCTCACTTCTAATGACACATTCATCCTCACAACACCCTTCTCATGTGAGACTGGGAAGTATGATTATTACAGATAGGGAAACTGAGAGGTTAAATGACTTGTCTGGGGTTACACAAGAAAGTCTGTGGTAGAAGTTGGAATAGAACTCAGCTCTCTTCCTTCCCTGTCTACTGCCTTAACTATAAGATCATGCCTCCTCCCTCCAGGGCACTCACCACCCACTAAGAGGTGCTTAGCATCTGACAGAATTGGGCTCACTGTTTTTATGTGCACCCAGAGCTCTGGCTGGATGCATTTTAAACAAACTGAAATAAAGAATGTGAGGGAAAAAAAATACTAGTAAGAACATAACTCATAGCACAGCTCATCAGTAGGGTTAAACATAGGACCTTCAACACCAAGCACGGACCTCTACCACTTGAGCTAAAGAAGTAACTCCATTACCTGGTAGCAGCAGTATGCAATTATCCTTCATTGAGGGCAGGGTTCTACTGGAGTGGAAAGAAAAGCACACTGTGCAATCATGCTTCAAGAGTATTTATTAATATAAGCAGCTCACGAATACTCTTCATCTGAAATTGTAATTCAGTGCTGACCTGATGGTGACATTATTAAGCTAGTTGGGCTCTTGTGTAGTGTGTATGATGTGAACCAGAAGCCTCTGATACAATTACAGGCCTATGTACAACATTCTGATAATAGGGTGGAAGCAACTACGTCAGAGCTTTGAGAAGTGTTTTCAAAACTCCCTTTAATTAATAAGTATGCACACAGTTTTTGCCTGTGGCCACCACCAATTACCAAGAAGGGGCTGAAAGAAAAAACAGGTGGGGGATGGGTGCTGTTTTGGCCTATGACCAAATAAAATTGAATAATGAAAAAGAGGAGAAAGAGGATAAACAACAGGGAAAGAAAAAAATAGAAAGGAAGAGGGAGAAAAAGCAGGCCATAGAAATGGGAAAGAAAAGGCAATAGAAATAGGATAGTGCTAAATGTCACTTTGATTTTATTGGCATATATTACTTCCTAAATTATATTGCTCCAGCAGATAATATTTAGATGTCTCATAGCTCCGCATGTTAGGAGGAGGAGAAAGGGATGGGGGGCTGCTATCAGGTTGCTGTTAATGGCCTTGTGAAATTCTCTTTCATTTCACTGCTGAGTGTGTAACTAGATATATGAGGTGTGTATTTTAAAAAGTTCTGTTCCACAGGTGAAATCCTGGCCCCTTTAAAGTAAATGGCAACACTCCCATTGACTTCAGTGGGGCTTAGATTTCTCCCCATATATCACAAACACATTTACTCCAGATTGCAAGTCCTGGATAATTCTGATATTGAGGGGAAGTGGCAGGTCGAGGCATTAAAAATAAGAAATTATGAAAGAAGAGAGCAACAGAGAGTCCTGTGGCACCTTTAAGACTAACAGATGAAAAGAAGAGAGATTCTTTGGGACCCAATCCTGCAGCCTTTACATGATTGCTCATTGTTACTCAAGGCTTATTCCCTTCAATAAGGACTTCTTCCATGTGTAAGGGTTGCAGGATTGTGACTTTGACTTTTAAAGATTTAAAGAATTGTGTAGAATTGTAGTAACAGGATGGTAACTTCTTGCTGTAAATAATAACAGATTAACAAGATTAACTTTATGATCAAATTAGCACTACTACATCAAAGGCAAGCCTGGAAAGAGCATTGTTTTGGCATTAATATGCTAGCAGATTGCATCTATTACACTGTTGTTTAAGCAATATTGCCACTGAAGCTAGTAACGTGTTAGCCCATTCAAATGGCCTGAAAGTTGGCACAAGGAAGACAAGAAGAAGAAACCACTGGGTACAGGGCAGCCAGTTCTTTTTCCAGCAGCACCTGTTGCTTTCTCCCTCCGGAGTGACACAATGAAGAAGGGAGGAAATCCCAACTCAAGAGTGGAACAGTAAAGAGAATTCAGTTTGGCAAGAGTCCTGTTCATTGCAGGAGCAACCAAACACATGCCGATAATAATGCAAAGTGCATGTTCAGTTATTTATAATTAAATGCAAAAAACCTATCAGTGTAGTGTTACATGTGAGATTTTTCATTACACACTGCGACAGATAAAGCAACTTCTTGCAATATCTTTGGGAGACCAGATTGTATTAAGTATATAAATGGTTTCTGTATCATTGTGGGCCATGGATTGTATGCACTGCATGTGGGGAGGGTTACCACAGCTCTGCCAGGTAATGAAAACAGTTGGGGATGATTAAGGCTAATCACACAGGTTATAAGACCTCTAGAGAGATACCACCCCTCCTGGGGAGGCTTACATATTCTGGTTCAAACTGTGTTCTCCAGAGACCAGCAGACAAAGATGGGACTTTTGGATAAATAACTCAAGCTTAAACTGTCTTGGGACCTTCATTCTTGTTCCTGATCTAAACATTGATATGAACTTGTTGTGGCAGATGTGAGACCTGGGCATTCAAAGGGCCATACTGAACAATGTGCCAGACAAGAATAAACTCTTGGAACAAAACATGTTAAGTGCTTTTGCTGGGGAATATCTAGGGGGAGGTGAATGCAAATTCTCTATCTCCAGTTATGCAAAAATCCAGCTTTTTGAAGCTATCAATGCTTAATTTGTGCCGGAGCTCGTCAGGGGTGAGCCCTGGCACTTCTAGCCTTGGCAGTTCATAGTCTGGGCACCTCTGGGCTCCTGGCCAGCAGCTACCACTCTCTGACCAACCAGCTCTGAAGGCAGCATCGCTGCCAGCAGCAGCACAGAAGTAAGGGTGGCAATACCCCATACCATGCCACCCCTACTTCTGCGTTGCTGTGGTGGCAGCGCCGCTTTCAGAGCCGGGCACCCGCCAACAGTTGCCACTCTCTGGCCACCCAGCTTGAGCCCCAGCAGCTCTCTCATTACAAATTAAACACCGGAAGCTATGCCCTGAGGAGTAAGCCATTGTCTGCTGATTACCTGTTACATGAGTCCAAGATCAAGGGCCCATGCTATATAAAAGAAAGACTGGGCTATTCATGATTGCTCTGGTTCTGAATCTGAGAGAGTTATGAACTTGTAACCATGGGGAAAACCCAGTTGTGGGGTTTGAAAGACTGACACCTACCAAAGCCCTATGTTGGAGTTGGGGGTAACCACTGGTAAGTATGCGTGTAGGTTCTTTTATTATTTGTATATGTTTTTCTCTGTAAAGCATCTAACTTAAGAATAAATGTGCTTGCTTAGAAGAAGCTGTGTGGTCATAACTTATAACTGCTGGCAATATTCTGGTCATAGCCCTCAGAGAGAAAGTGAAGTGCAGGTGGTGGACTTTTAGGCAGATGGACTTGCTAGAGATATCACCGGGAGCTGTGCAGCCTTAAAACCCTGGTCAGGAGGGAGTGAGACACAGGTCTCCACCAAAACAAGGTGATGGCTGGAAGCCAGAAACCTTTAAGTGGGTGTCCTCGAAGGACCATGGCAGGGGAAACACAGGTGCAATTACCCTGAAACTGTGATGCACACAAGTCAGGAAAATCAATTATTTGGTTTCCACAGCAAACATAATTTGGCTTCTTGAATATATGGAGTATTTTTGTTACTATATATAGTGTTATGTATATGTATGCATATATATGTGCATACATGTCATGCACTCACACACATCTTTGCACTCATGGTACTATATACAAATGTTAAATAATAATATATATTTATATACACATACAATGGCCAAGTAGCAGCTGCTGTGGGAACTATGGTTCAAAACCTGAGCTGGTGTAAATCAACATAACTTCATTGGAATGATTGCAATTTATACCAGCTGAGAATCTGGCTCCTTAACTTTGGCATTCTTGACTTTTATACATTCAAAATTTCAGCAATAATCTTGCTTTTTTATTTCATTCCTTGTTGTTTTTTAGTTTTTTTTATTTTCTTTTTATTTTATTTCTAGTTTTATTTTCTTTAAAAAAAAACCCTGTACTTACGTGGTTGGATTAAAGCCCCCTGTGTTTGAATGATACTCTAGGTAGCTGTACATGATTTTCAAATACAGAACTGGACAGGGCCATATGCTACCTGTGTTGGTTTTCCAGAGCAGGGTTTAGAATTCACTTACAATATCCACTTACAGTTTCCTTCGTCATCCTGCTTCTGATTCAGCATAGCACTTAAGCACATGCTTAACTTTAAGCACATGAGTAGTCCAAATGACTTCAGTGGCTCTACTCACTTGCTTAAAGTTAAGCATGTGCACACACAATTTACGACCAGGCCTGCGTTGCTATGTCTGGGGTCAGAGTACAGTAATCTAGCAGAGGTATTCAAAGAAGTCTGAGAAATTTTGGTTAAATACATGTTTACATCTTTGCCTGCTATAGTAAATGCTGCTTCTCTTACACACACACACACACACACACACACACACACACACACACACACACCTGGTCTTCACTAGGGAAAAGGGGTATTTTTAACAGGTTAGAGTAGCCAAGGCAACTTTAGTATTAACACATGCTATTTGGTCAAGGTAAATGTTAAGGTTAGCGCTTGGGAGCTAACAGGTGTTCAAACTACTGTCGTTTTTTTTAAAGGATTACACACACAGGCCTCTCCATTTTTTCCCTTCAGACTCTTTCCTTTAGTTTAACAACAGCATTTACTCTCCCACGGCCCAAGCCAGGAAAGGAAAGGATTCCTGTGCAATTTCCAGCAGCTCCACCAAGCAGCAGCACTGTCTCATGAAACACAATTGGGGAGAGAGAACTAGCCCAGCACTTTAATTAATCCCTGTTTACCGTCCCCCCGATCTCCCAAATAAAAACCGCAAGGAATATGGCCAGAGCTGCTTTAATTTAATAAGAGTGAGGCACAGATGTGTCTCCCGCGGTGCGTTCCCTGCTGCTTCTCCTTGGACCCAGAGGAAGGGAAGAGGTTTCACAGCTGTCCTAAGGCGGGTATTTGCTTGACATTGTGTTTAAAGTGCTGTTTATTGCCTCGCCATTGAATAACAGGCTCCCTCCCTCTCCCTCCAGCTCCTCCATCTTTCTCCCTCCTGGATGAGATATTAACCACCACAGCCCTCTGGCTGGCAGAGGGGAGGGGGAGTTTCTGCACAAAGCAATCACAGCCAGCGCCAAATGCAAGCTGCTTTCATCTCTCTAACTTTGTCCCCCCTCCCCGTCTAAAAATAATACATTCGAGGGGGGCTCGGGGGGGTTGTTTTCGGGGGGGGGGGAGGGTGGAATTAGCTGTTAGGAGCCCATTTTAAGTAGCACTTTAAGTTCCCAAATTAGTGACACATATCGCATGATTCAATATCTACAATATAAATATAAAATCACATTAAATGGTAGCTCATTGGGGGTGGAGCTCATACCTGTCTGGCTCCGACTGAGGGATGGGGAATGTTTGCATTTCGATGAAATTCACAATTTCGGAGAGCGGGTCTTAAAATCTCCTTCAGTCCAATTGTCCTATACAAACCGGGTGTGTATGTATGTAATATAAAATCCTGTATATGTGTAGATATACACGTACACACACACACACTACCTATATGCATGTATACACTATATATGTGTGTGTGTGTGTGTGTGTGTGTGTGTGTATGTGTGTGTGTGTGTATAGGTAGTATATAACACATTGTGTGTATAGATCCTGGATATGCGTATCTATACACACATACTATATGTGCGTTTAGTGTGTGGGTCTCTACATGCTGCTATACTATGCACAAGGTGTGTTATATTATATATAGGATGCATATGTGTGTCTATAAACACATTATTAAGATATATGCGTGTATACCCACGTACAGTGTGTCTATATTACGTCTACCCAGCAATATATACAATAGGGCATACGCTATAATCTATCATGTATAGTGTCTGTATGCCCTATCTGTATCTAATGCGGATTTCTGGCTAGCACCTCTCTGGCTGATCAGCCCCCAGGAGCTGGAGATACACAGACTATTACACTGCTGAGGTCTTCCTTTTCTCCACCCCACCCCCATCTGCAGGCAGAGTCCGGGCTGGCAGCAGCGGGGGGGCCCAGGGCAGCGCTCTGTGTGTGTGTGTGTATGTGTGTGTTATTGCACACTTCCTGTGGTATATTTATGACCAGGGCTTCGATTTCCGGTAGCTGATACGAGCTCTCTCTGTGTCTCAGTGTCTCTCTCTCTCCCTGAGCATTGAATATCAGCGGGCGGAGGCGGAGGGGGGGGGAGCCTGGCACACACACACACACACACACACACACACACGGTGGGGGGTGGAGGAGGACAGAGGGAGAAGCCAGTGACCGGGGGATGGGAGACACTTTCCCCTCCCCACAGCCACCCCCTCACCATATCATCCTACCAGCCCCAGCCAATACAGGGAATAGACCACAGCCTCCCCCGCCCCGCATTCCTATGGACAGACACCTGCAGGTAGGTGACTGCTGGGGGGTGGGGGTGGAGGAGGGGGACAGCAGGGTGTGTGTGTGTGTGTGTGTGGGGGGGGGTAAATACAGTGTCTCTCTTTGTGTGTAGGGGAAGGAGGGTGCTTATGAAACCTGTGTGGCTCTAGACTCAGTGTCCCTCTCTTTGTGTAAGGGCAGTTAGGAAGTGGGTGTGTGTGAGTGTGTGTGTGATGGAGAACTGTGTGTGTGCATATGCACACAGAGTCTCTCTTGTGTGTTGGAGGATGAGGGGGGATATAGGATGGTTATTGAATGGCGGAGAGAGGTATAGGTGAGAGAAGTTACGTACAGTGTGTGTGTGTGTGTGTGTGATGGAGATCTGTGTGTGTGCATATGCACACAGAGACTCTCTTTTGTGTTGGAGGATGAGGGGGGAGATAGGATGGTTATTGAATGGCGGAGAGAGGTATAGGTGAGAGAAGTTACGTACAGTGTGTGTGTGTGTGTGTGTGTGTGTGTGTTGGGGGTAAGTGGAGGAGGGTCAGGAGAGCATCAACCAAATGATTAAAATAAGTCAACCCTAGATAACTTAGTATAGATCAGTTGTTGTTTTTTTAACAAAGTTTTTAGGGCATAAATTAATCAGCTGAACCCACCTTTTTCCCTATCCCCTAGTTCTTGTGCCCCTGTCTGGATGGTGGTGTGTTATGTGGGGGGAGCTCTTGGGCTGTGAGATGTGTATTGGGAGGGGGTTGGCTGTGTATAGAGGTGTGTGTGTGTGTTGGGGAGGAATGGTTGAGTGGAAAGTGTGTGTGTGTGTTGAGAGGGTGGTATGGGGTTGCGAGGAGAAGAGACTGTATTGGGGAGGAATGGCTGTGTGTGTGTGATATGGCTTGTGGGGGAAAAGGACTATATTGGGGAGGAATGGTTGTGTGGAGGGGTGTGTGTGGGTGTGTGTTGGGGAGGAATGGTTGTGTGGAGAGGGGTGTGTGTTGGGGAGGAATGGTTGTGTGGAGAGGGGTGTGTGTTGGGGAGGAATGGTTGTGTGGAGAGGGGTGGTTGTGTGGAGAGGGGTGTGTGTTGGGGAGGAATGGTTGTGTGGAGAGGGGTGTGTGTTGGGGAGGAATGGTTGTGTGGAGGGGGGTGTGTGTGTGTGTTGGAGAGGAATGGTTGTGTGGGGGGGGGTGTGTGTTGGGGAGGAATGGTTGTGTGGAGAGGGGTGTGTGTTGGGGAGGAATGGTTGTGTGGAGAGGGTGTGTGTGTGTGTTGGAGAGGAATGGTTGTGTGGAGAGGGGTGTGTGTGTGTGTTGGAGAGGAATGGTTGTGTGGAGAGGGGTGTGTGTATTGGAGAGGAATGGCTGTGTGGAGAGGGGTGTGTGTGTTGGGGAGGAATGGCTGTGTGGAGAGGGGTGTGTGTGTGGTAGAGGAATGGCTGTGTGGAGAGGTGTGTGTGTGTGGTAGAGGAATGGTTGTGTGGGGAGGGGTGTGTGTGTGTGTTAGAGGAACGGCTGTGTGGAGAGGGGTGTGTGTGTTGGGGAGGAATGGTTGTGTGGAGAGGGTGTGTGTGTTGGGGAGGAACGGTTGTGTGGAGAGGGGTGTGTGTGTGGTAGAGGAATGGCTGTGTGGAGAGGGGTGTGTGTGTGTGGTAGAGGAATGGTTGTGTGGGGAGGGGTGTGTGTGTTAGAGGAACGGTTGTGTGGAGAGGGGTGTGTGTGTGTTGGGGAGGAACGGTTGTGTGGAGAGGGGTGTGTGTGTGTGTTGTAGAGGAATGGTTGTGTGGGGAGGGGGGTGTGTGTTGGGGAGGAATGGTTGTGTGGAGAGGGGTGTGTGTGTGTTGTAGAGGAATGGTTGTGTGGAGAGGGGTGTGTGTGTTGGGGAGGAATGGCTGTGGAGAGGGGTGTGTGTGTGTGTGTGTGTGTTAGAGGAACGGTTGTGTGGAGAGAGGTGTGTGTGTGTTGGGGAGGAATGGTTGTGTGGGGAGGGGTGTGTGTGTTGGGGAGGAATGGCTGTGTGGAGAGGGGTGTGTGTGTGTTAGAGGAACGGTTGTGTGGAGAGAGGTGTGTGTGTGTGTTGGGGAGGAACGGCTGTGTGGAGAGGGGTGTGTGTGTGTGTTGGGGAGGAATGGTTGTGTGGAGAGGGGTGTGTGTTGGGGAGGAATGGTTGTGTGGAGAGGGGGGTGTGTGTGTGTTGGGGAGGAATGGTTGTGTGGAGAGGGGTGTGTGTTGGGGGGGAATGGTTGTGTGGAGAGGGGTGGTTGTGTGGAGAGGGGTGTGTGTTGGGGAGGAATGGTTGTGTGGAGAGGGGTGTGTGTGTGTTAGAGGAACGGCTGTGTGGAGAGGGGTGTGTGTGTGTGTGTGTTAGAGGAACGGTTGTGTGGAGAGGGGTGTGTGTGTGTGTGTGTGTTGGGGAGGAATGGTTGTGTGGAGAGGGGTGTGTGTAGTGGGGGGACAGACACTCTCTGTGTGAGAGATCAGTTCATACAGAGGGGAAGGATGGGTTGATTTCCCTTTTCACTTCGACTTCTTCCTACAGAAACGAGCCCCTGACTCCCTGGCCCCTATTGCCGAGCAGGAGGGGGAGAGTTCCCCACTGCCCCGAGCGGGACAGCGCCGGGGGCAGGCGCTGGGGAAGGGGGGCCGCTTGCTCTTCCTTCTCGCTTCTGTTTGCTGCCCGCTCGGTGTGTTATTTATTGTGTTTCTAACGGGGGAGGAGGAGGAGGTGTCTCTGTCTGTGAGGCTGCGCACAGGGACTGGGGTTTGGTATCAAAGACATCAAGGAAGACACCCACCCAGGGGTGGGCTTGGCTGGCAGACCTGGGGAGAGGCTGCGGGAGTTGAGCTGTAGGTTATTTGGAGGTGTTTTTGCTTGTGGATGGTTTGGATCTGTTTTATTCCTTTGTTTTTAACGCACTCCTGGAAACAAAAGTTCTGCATTTTTTTTTTTGCCATTGCTTTTACGATTTGGGATGTACAATAACCCCCCCCCCCCCTCCACCCCCAACCTCTCCCCACCTGACATCTTTACATAAGTGGCTTATTTAAGCAAAAGTGTAGTGAAGTGTTATCTGTACATCTTTAGAGATAGAGGCTGAGGTATCTGTGTAGTAGGGAAAAGTCTGGACGTGTTTTTACAGGGCAAACAGAGTTTCTCTCTAGAGAGGTAGTGCGTTTAGGGAAACAGCTTGATGCTGATTGTGGTACCTTGAACATATGCAGAAACGATTAGAGGATGAACTGGATTTAGCTGTTGTTCTTCAGACTCTGATCAACCCTCCATCCCCTTTTAGTATAGCTTTGCGGCTGCAAGTATGGTTGTGTGGACGCAACCTTTAAATAGCTTGATCCCCCCCGCCCCCATGTATTGAGAAGCAGGATCTTTTCTAATAAATGCTATTTTTGTAGTAAGTCTTGTATATCAAACGTTGGAAGCGTCTCTCGTGAATGATTGCAATGACGTTATTGCAGG
Source organism: Platysternon megacephalum (assembly GCA_003942145.1). NCBI lineage: Eukaryota > Metazoa > Chordata > Testudines > Platysternidae > Platysternon > Platysternon megacephalum. The sequence goes on from QXTE01000041.1 coordinate 11,738,721, forward strand.
AAATGCAAAAGAGCCAATTGTTGGTAATGAACAAGCAGCAGAAGCATTTAAAACCATCACCCATCTTGAACCTGGCTTGTCAGAAAGACAAATCAGGAGTGAGAGAGGAAACCAGAGTATTGTAAAACAAGTACAGAAAGACACTCAAGCAAAGGAAAATAAAGAAACATGTTGTAGTGGAAAGAGATATTGAGCCTTCTATGGTTTAATTTCAGCAGTTAAAAGCAGAATCTCTTTCCATCAGAAAGAACTAGTATGATATGTTAAAACTCACCTTCCTCTGTGGGGTTAATGGTTATAAATATCACTTGTACTCAGCTGGATATTAAATAATACTAAATTAAAATTAATATTGTTTCCTAAAAAAAATCAAGCTGAGTTATTAGTGACAATAGGCAATTCAATGGGTAAAAATAAAAACTGCAATATAGGTTTGATTTCAATAGTAAAATTTTTATTATAGGATGATCCCCCCGTTATATTATCAACATTAGTTGTGCCGTATAGTTAGAATTGTAGATAGTCAGGGTTTGATCCTGCATCATTAAGCTTAATTGGAGTTTTTCTATTGATTTTTATGGGAGCAGGAGGAGGAGCAAGCCCTTAGTGTACTTGCTAATATATACAAGAATGTGCAAAAATAATTGCATCCCTTTTACATTCATTGTGCTTAGGTTTTATTTATTTATTTAATTTATTTATTTTTGAGATTTAAAACAAAAATATCCTGGTAATGTTGACTGGGGTGTAAGATCTGGTTTGTTTGTTTGTTTGTTTGTTTGTTTTTAAATCACCTAAATCCTTCTTTTTCCTAACTTTACAGTTACTCTTAAGCCAAAAGTACAACTAGTCTTATAACTTCCTCAGGCCCCTACAATGAATCTGCCACTCAACTTGGATTAAAATCCAGGACTGCTTCCTCCTTATTTTTGACTTTAAGCAAAATATATTTTTTAATATTGTGCTAAAGTTTATTAGCCCTTTGAAGTATTATAAAAAGTAAACTAACACATTGAATTGGTTGTTTACATACTTTACACGCTGCCAGCAGTAGAGATAAGACTTAACAAAGAGATATTGTATAAACTAAATATTAACAGAAAGTGTTCAGGGGGATAATGGATTGTGTTAAATTATGTGCAGTTTAAGGCTCTTCTGAGATATGTAGTGTAGTTATTCTTTGTAACTGACAGAAAACCAGTTCTCAGTTAAACAGCATTACACAGACCTTCTTTGTTTTCTGTTTAGAATAGCTGAATTTCTGCAAGGTAAACAAAATTTTGCTGAAAAACAGTAACACCTTTCTAGCATCTTTAACTTTTTTTATTTGGTTACTATTGATAGGCTGATTTTTATTGAGCAGATATATAGTTAACTTTCTCTCTTTTAATCTTCTCCTGTATGCTCTTACAATTAATGCATTCTACATGCTAGTACTGTAGCTTCCAGTGTGCATACACTAAGAAGTTCCCTGTATTTGAGTTCTTAGGAGGATATGCTGTATATTTTTTTGTACAGTTCCAAAATAATGGCTCACTGTGGCTGCGTTTGCAGAGCGCTAAAATTCAGTTTACTTTGTTAGCCTTTCACATTTGACAGTTATCAAATATACCCTCATTAAAGTGTGCCTTAAATCTCATCTTGATGTTAGTTTAGTTGAATGTTTTAAATGAGCAGTGTTGTGACTAATTTTAACTGAGTGGAAAACCAGAGAGTTACAGTAATATGATTGTTTGGTATGTCCAATATGCCTCTTAACCTAAATGGTTGTCTGTGGTCTGATGCTTTGAACACACCTAGGGGAACTAGGAAGATTCTAATACAGTTTTGGCAATGATTCTCTTTTACCCTTTGGGCAAGTCACTCAGTTTCCTGCATCTGTGAAATGGGGATAATAATACTTACTTACGCAATTCACAAGGGTGTTGTGAACATTAACTAGTGTTTGTAAAGTACTTCAAAGAAACATATATGGAAATTAATCCTCTCTAGGATTATTATGCATCTGATAATTCAAGTGATAATTCAAGCTGAGTGCAAGGTTTTGCTTTCAAATGCTATCACTTATAGATGTTTTTTGCAAAACAAAGTAGAGAGACGTGAATATGGAAGAAAAGGTAAATGAGCATGAATTCTAAACAGTTTTACACATTCCACGTTTGTAATAGAAAAATGTTTTAAATAAAACAAAAACTTAAGTTAAATGTTTTCTTAATGTATCTGCACAGTAGCCCAAAGCAACTTGAAAGAGTTCTGTCTTTTTAAAAGACCCATGGAGAATGACTGCTTCATCTTAAATTATTTGACCTTGGTGCTGATTTGTTGATTTATGAACTTTATTTACCCGCAGGACTGGAGAATTCTGTCGCAAGACAGAAATTACAGTGTACCAGTGCTCTAGTTTGTTTCCTAGGTAACAAATATACTGCACAGATTCCATAATGAGGCCCTTGGTTGGCTAGTTATTGTGTACATGTTCTTGTTTAGTAAATCTGAATCCTGAAATAAATAAATAAAGTCTTGTTTATATGACTGTTCCAAACACAAACTATCAAAAGGAAAATGGAAATGAAAAATGGAAGCCTTCTACGTTGTGGGAATTTATTGCATTCTATCTAAAGTAATACATAGATATAAAGGAAAGTTTCAATATAAATGAATGTTACACAGTTATACACTGGTCCTATTTGAAAAGTCTTTGGTGAAAAGAATAAATCTAAAAACTGTACTGTGTTTTACTCCAGCTTGTGTACCTCTCTCAAGTCTGACATTACATTTGCAAGGCAATAATAAGTTATTTAGTATTTTCACTGTGCTGTTCTCATTGGCTATAGTAAATGGTCCCTCATTTCCCAGTCCACCAGTTATCAAAATTCCATGTTGTTTGCATTGCTGAACAGTTCCTTCCTTTATCCAGTCCCCTTTTCTGTTCCTTTTCCCTCAGTCTGTTGTCTGGCGCCCTTCCAGTGGAAACCTTCTCATGTGAGTAGGAATTTGCAGGATTGGGCCCAACAATATTTTAGGTTTAATTCTGTGATCTTTCCCAATAGGAAATATTCACTCATTGCTTTTTCTTTCCTATGATATGAACTGAAGAGTTATTGTCTTACAAATCCATCTGATTTTTTTTTTTTTTACCTACAGTTATAAATAACACCTAAACTGAAAGAAATTAGAGGGGGGAAAAACAGTCTCTCTCTCTCTCTCTCTCTCTCTCTCTCTCTGATACCCCCTCCCCCCAGTTTGTTTATGTCCTGCATTTGACAGCTCTTTTTATGTGCTCAGTTCCATTTTTAACCCTGTTAAATTAGTAAATCAGTGAGTTTCCCCTGTTGTCTGCGAGAGTCTTTCATACAGCAACAGGTGAGAGAAAAATATTTTTAAAAATAGGAACAATTGACTGTAAATCCACAAAAATGGGCAAGTGTAGTACCTGAAACCACTTTACAACTCATCTTTTAAAATTGACTAGATTTCAAGTTGTTGATGTCCTCTTCAATGATCAATACCATATATCAAAAGCCTTAATTATTTTCTACTCTCCCACTTTTCAGGTCCAACTTTAACCAGTAACTTCTTAGCAAAAGGCTGGGGCAACAGAAATCTACCAAAAACCTGACTTTTGTGATGGTCTGATTCAAAATCCATGGAATTCTGCAGCAATTTTTGTTGATTTTTATTTTACTTGGATATGTTCTTATGTTGTAATGCCAAGGAGAAGTAGAGTCAATTAGAAAATATTTATTAGTCAATTAAACGGAAATGCTTTCTCTGCTGCTGTGCAGCACCTGTTCCAAGAGCAGTTTTGAATTAGAGCTGATGTGATTAACTGAATATTTTCAGCGTTGGATTAAAATGGTAGGGCAATTAAAAAGAAAAAGCAACAACTTTGATCATGTAACAAATTACAAATTTAAGATGGCATCACAACTAAAAATGAAAAAGTAATAAAAAAACTGTTTCAATTTGTAGCTTCATAATGACTTACACCTTCATCTTAAACTTGGAATCATTTTAAAGCACCAATCCCACATGGTTTAGGGCATGTTGGCATGTAAACAAACAGCAGTAATTTTTAAAAAGATGATAATGTCAGGTACTGTAAATTTGACCATAGATTTAGGATGTTATTTTTTAAAAGGTCTGCAAATGCAAAAATCCATAGGCTACCACAACTGACAGCTGCCACCACTTGGCTAAGAATTGTACATACTGCTAGTTAGTGCAACAAATATAATACGATATTTCAATACAATCTTCCAACTTTTCTCTTCCACCTCTTATGTCCTGTTTTTCAGGCCCTGATTCTGCTAAGACCTATGCACATGCTTAACTTTATGAACGTGAGTAATCCCAATAATTTCAATATGGCTATTCACATGTGTAACATTAAGCATGGAGGTTAATCTTTGCAAGATCAGGGATTTCGATTGTAAGCGCTCTTGGGTAGCATTTGTCATTTATTATATATAGGTATATAGTATATATATGGCCCATCCTGGTTGATGCCTCCAGGAACTACTGTAAATAATAACAAATATTGTCAGGAAATGTATTTTTTTAAATGTCCATAACCATTATTAAAAGCTTTGATTTATGATACATAAGGATAAGATTTTGTCACTGAGGTCACAGAAATCATGGATTCCGTGACTTTCAGAGACCTCCATGACATTTTCTACATCTTCAGCCCTGAGCCGGTGGCAGTGGGGCCAGAGTTCCGATCTGCCACGGGTGGTGGTGGCCCTGGAGCTCCGAGCTGCCACAGGGGCCTTAGCGCTTTCATTCTCTTCTTCCTGCTTCCTTTCAGCCCTTAGTTATTTTTAGTAAAAGTCACAGACAGGTCACAGGCTTCTGTGAATTTTTGTTTATTGCCCGCAACCTGTCCGTGACTTTTACTAAAAATAATGGAGACAAAATCTTAACCTTAATGATGTACTTTTATGGATTTAAACATCCTCGTGCAGTATCTGAAACCCAAATACCAGTATCTTAGTCTCTTGCTAGTACATGAGAAACGGCCATTGAAACTGACTAGATACAGTGTGAAAAAGCCAAACTGATCACTCTATTTTGTCCAAACTGAGTCAAATAAACAAAGTATTCAAACAGCATAAATAGTGAAAATTAAATAGTTATTTAAAATTCTCCTAGTTTTTATGATCTCAGGAATTGTGTTTCCAGAGGAGTGTGATTTCGTGGGTAGAGGAGCTAACTATGACTCAAGAGTCTGAGTTGTTTAAGTGATTTTGCCACCGACTTGTGTGCGACCTTGGACAAGACACTTAGTGTATGTCCTCAGTGCAGAGTAAACTCTAGTTACCCACACTCAAGTTGCTCCTCTCAAGTTAGCCTAGCTCATGTGAGAGTGGTCACACTGCAAAATAACACTCAAGGTGCTGTGTCTACGCTTGCACTGTATGCATCCATGTGTGGTACTAAGGGTACATCTACACTTTGAGCTCAGGTGTGATTGCCAGCGGGAGGAGACATACTCGGGTGAGCTCAGACCAAGCTAGCATGCTAAAAATAGATGAGTAGCCGCGGTGGTGCACATGGCGGAGGGGCTAGCTGCCCAAGTACGTACCTAGGGTCTCAGAGGGAATCCTCCTCAGGGCAGTTAGCTCCTCCTCCTGCCACAGTGGCTACACCTCTATTTTTATCGCACTAGCTTAATCAAATGTAGCACAGGTATGTCTCCTTGAGCTGGAAATTACATCTCCAGCTCAAAGTGTAGGTGTACCCTAAGACTTTTGGGTTGCATTGCAGTAAGCTGAGCTGCTCTATGAATGCTTTCCCTTTCTGGGCACATGGAGGGAATTGTAGGAAAGCATTGGAGGACTAGCAGCCCTTGAGTGGAACTAGTCTGTGTCCACACTGCAGAGTTGCTAACAGCTTATAAGATGCGCTAACTCCAGTTTTAACCTAGATCAGGGTAATCAATTGTTTTTTGTCAAGGTCCACATTTCTTGGTCAAAGTATAGTCAAAGTCCAGACTCCAGAGAAAATTAATACAATAATAATAATAAGTAAAAAATTTCATGGTCCGGTCAAAAGCATCTGGTGGTCTGGATTTGGCCGCAGTTCACCTATTGACTGCCTCGGTATATCCTTTGACAGGCCACCCAACTTGAATTAAAAGCACCAATGCACTTGAGTTAAGACCTTTTGCATAGGACAGGACCCAAGTTAAAGGCAACACTCTAGTTAACATTGCAGGGATGACAAGCCCCAAGTATCTGACCCTGATTTCTCCAAGCTGTAAAACGGAATCATCCTTGTCTATTTCTCAGGGATATTGCGAGGAGTAATCTATTAATGTCTGGAAAGTGCTTGGAGTTCTGTGGAACAGCAGTGCTATAGAAGTGCAGAGGAAATTAATTTTTATAATGTAACTTCTATTAACCTAACAAGATCCCTTTAATAAATGGAAACAGAGGTGCTGGGCTGGGAAGCCAAAAGTGGCTGTAAAAGTTATGGGAAAGCACCACATTATTTTCCTGAAAATAATTTATACTCCTGTTCTTTAAATCCTTTTCTATTGCAGCAAATATATAAATGGCACGTCTGCATTTTGTGTTCTCCGCCTGCTCTCTCATTGGTGGCCTGTGTTGTTTTTTCTTGGACATGTCTTCAGCTTTATCCCTCTGAGATATGCCACTGATACTCTCCCCCCTCCAAAGATGGTCTCCGGGGGCCAATTCAGGAAAGTACGTAAGCAATGCTTAAGTCCATCCTTATTCAGAACAGTACTTAAGCACATGTTTAAAGCTAACCACATGTGCAAAGTTAAGCGTGTTAAAGTGATGTCTATGGGACTTAAGAATGTGCTTAAGTGCTGTTCTGAATAGGGAGGTTTAGATGAAATGACTATACGCTAGGTGCATAGATAGTCTCACCTTTGCTCAGAGGGTAAATGTGGAAAATTTCAGTCCAAAAGGCAAATGTTTTGGGGTAAAATGTGAAAAAAGTGGGATACAATTGATACTCTTTTATAACCTTACCTATAGCAGTTGTAGCCTGTACCTGCTATACATCCTGACATCTTTTTCCCATAGATCTTCCGAGTTTTCACTGGATTTAATGTATTTGCACTAACAATTTGAAGGGATACTATTCAACTCTTTGTTTTAATTTCATATCACCCCAGTATAAAATGCACTTGTATGCTGTGTGTGCTTCCGCCTGCCGGTCTGAAATTTAACATACAGAGTGGATTTGAAAAATCCCACTTAATTTTTGAACTTGCACAGTTTTAGAGACAGCTATGAGGTGTCAATGACATGGAATGATTCTGTGCTGTAAACGTAGCCAAACATTTTTCTGTGGACTTTCTTTATGCTCACTTTGCTGGAATGGGTAATGTGACTGTAATTGGGTCGGAATTTGAATTGGACTTATGATAGGGTAAAATGGAAGGTGACCCAGCTTTTTCCCATAGAGCCAAACTCTGAGGCTTGCGGAGACCCTGGGTCTGCCTAGACTAGAGTGGGAAGGTGTAAATTCCAGCTTGAGGAGACATATCCGCACTAGCTAGTGCACTAAAAATAGAAATGTAGCCATAGAGGCAGGGGCTAGCTGCCCCGAGTCTGATCCCCTCCTGCTGCTTGTGCTGTCATGGCTACACTTCTATTTCAGTGCGCTCGTTTGATCTGAGTTAGCGTGGGTGAGTCTCTTCCATCTGGAATTTACATCTTCCAGCTCTGCACACTTGGCTGCCTGAAATGGAGCTGGCTCCATTCATTGGCATCTAATGTAATCTTTTGCCACAAAGAGAGACAGCTCAATAGCGTGAGAAGCATCAATGCCTAGTGGACTGACCACAAGGGACTCTTCTGTTTTAATTCCAGCTCTGACACTTACTTCCTTTGTGGCATTGGTCAAATCACTTATGTTTTGTGACTTAATTTCCTTATCTGTAAAATGGAGATAATGATGATTATAATGCAAACTTATTATTCCCACCCAAGAGGGATTTTGTGTTGGTGAATCAGTTAATGTTTCCAAAATGCAATATAAAAATTAAGTTTTGCCAACACATGAAGACTGGGGAAGACATGGGAGAGAGATGTGGAAACAGAAGTGGCAGAGAAATGGCACTCTGGAGCAAAGAACATGGAAAATGTAATTGGTACACTTCGTTTTCTTCCAGGAGACCTGCATGCGAGTTTGTCCCAGGATGGTAGAGGAATATGTTAGTGAAAATTAGCTGACACACCTCTAATCAGGAACTTTTCATAGTTGTTACACGCAGTGTGCTTTTTGATCCAGGACTGACTATTGCCCATTCTATACCTCACACCTGTATATTTTGGGGGGCAGTGGAATTCTAAATTTGATGGTGGAGGGCAAGAGACAGAATGGGGGAGAAAACATTTCTCTGTACAGTTCTGATTGATTGCCGTTGAACTTGCTTGAATACGAGTAATTTTACCAGGTGACTCGTATTCAGCATAGGGAAATATGGTCACCCTAAATACAGAAGAATCTCCTCAGATTTCTCTTATCTGCATAGGGCATGAATGTCTTGAACGTCTTCTTTTGACTCTATATGGCAGCTTTACATGGACAAAATCTCCCGTTTGAAACTTTTGAGGTTTAGCCTCTGGCTTACGATCTGCATCCAGTTTGCATTTCTCTTGTTTGTTCTTAACACATTCATGAATAGTTTCATTGGAAGGTTTGGTTGAAAAAGGGAACGTGTAAGCCCTTGACAGGTAGTAAGTTGTGTATTGGCCTTGCGTCCTCTTAACAGTTCAAAGGATGATACTCTTGTTGTTGAGTGTGGAGTGGTCCTGTAAGCAAACAGTGTTTTGCGTAAAGCTTTCTACGGTTTGTTCATTCTCATTGGCTCTCAATGGTATAAAGAAACGGTTTGTGCTCAATACCATTGCTACTGAGGTAGTGTTGCTTTTCAGCAGAGGTCAGTTGCATTCCATTGTCAGATACCAATTCCTTGGGAAATCCTTCGTGAGTGAAGACCAATGACAGGAACAGTATCATTAATTCAGTGGTAACCTTTCCAGTGAATGTAACTTCCTACCACTTTGAATGATAGTCTACCATTATTATGACAAACCTTTGCGTAACAGACTGATCTTCTTCAAATGATCCCATTATATCGAGAACCATTTTCTTTCATGGACAGTTGGGATAGTCAACTGGTGTGAGAGGGATGCTGAAGGTTTTCCGTGACTTATAACTACTTGCACAAGCCATGCAATTCTTGATTATTTCCTCAACCTGCTTGTCCATTCCTGGCCATTAGAAGTCTTGTCACAGTTGTCTTTCGGTTAGACTCCTGATATGTCCTTCATGTGCCAGGTGGATCAATCATTCTCTCAGACATGTAGGCACAACAAGATGGCCAATTCTCAAAATGCATTCATTTACAAGGACAGTTCTTGTGATATGTGTCTATATGGCAAGTGTTCTGGCATCCTCATCTTATAAGGCCACCCATTTATTGTATAAGTCTTTAGGACCTGAAGTACCTTGTCTTCTCTCATGGCTGTTGCTCACTCTGATTCTGTGATCACTCCTTGAGTTGCAGCAGAGTTCTGGGCAAAGACAATCTCTTCATCACTGTTCACAATTGAACCCTCATGATAAGATATGAGCAGGCCAGGCAGACAGTCTTCAGTGGTGTTCTTGGCACCTGCAAGATACACTGTCTGGAAATCAAAGTCCATTAGTTTGGTGGCCCATTTGACAATTCTTGGTGCTGCTCATCCAGAGCCTCGCGTGGTGAAGAAAACTGAAAGAGGTTTGTGATCAGATCTTAAGATAAATCTCCTATCCCGCGGGTAGGTTCTGAACATTCTTACTGCCCAGAAACATGCCAGAGCTTCTTTCTCAATGACAGAATAGGAGTTTTCTGGATCAGTCAGGGCTCTGGAGGCAAATGCAATAGTGACTTCTTGTCCATTTTTTTAGCTTAGTCAAGACAGCACCATACTCTCAAGCATCTGTTGTAACAATTGTTTGCTTCTCAGAATCAAAAGGGCTAAGAGCCAGGCTGGTGGAAATTGCATGTTTTATCTCATTAAAGCTGTTCTTGCACACTTCATCTCATTCAATCCTCACATCCTTTTTTAGGTGATGACTCAAAGGAACTACTTTTATAGTAAATTGCTGTAAAAACATAGAGTAGTATTCACACAATCCCAAGAAGGATTGAAATTAGTCCTTGTTGTCAGGCTCTGGTGAATCATGAATGGCTTTCACCAGGTCTTCTTTTGGTTGTATGCCATTCTGAGAGAATGTGTGTACTAGATATGTCAGATTGTACAGAATTGTCATTTCTTGTTGCTGTTGGTAAGTCCACATGGCCAAAGTTTTTCTAGAACCTATTTTAGGATGACATCATGTTTGGATACATCTTTGCCATACACTAGAATGACAAGGTGGGTGAGGTAATATCCAGCTTTTCTTTTATTGGTCTGAAGAAGAGCTCTGTGTAGCTTGAAAGCTTGTCTCTTGCACCAACAGAAGTTGGTCCAATAAAATATATTACCTCACCCACCTTGTCTCTCTAATATCCTGGGACCAACAGAGCTACAACAACACTGCATATAAACTAGAATGTCATCTTGAAAGTAAGTAACGCCCCTTGTCTCTCCAAAGATCCCATGCATCATTCTCTGGAATACGGATGCTGCAGAGACTAACCCAAATGGCATCCGCTTGAATTGGAACAAAGCTTCTGGAGTGATGAAAGCTGTGTACTTGCGGGATTCTTCCATTAAGGGGATCTGGAGGTAAGTGGTGGATAAATCAAGGGTTGTAAAGACTCTTGCTTCCTTCAAGGTGAGCAGCATTTGGTTGATGTTGGGTAGAGGATGGAAATCCACAACATGTTGGAGTTTAGCGCTCTCAAGTCCACACACATGCAGATAGCACTATTAGCCTTCCTGGCAACAATGACAGGAGAAACTCATTCTGATGAATCAACTGGTTCAATGATCTTTACTTTGCATGAGAATCTCCTCATTGAGTGGTTATCTCAATGCAATTGGTATGTTTCGCACTTTATGCTATACAGGCACCACTTTGTTTTTTAGCTGTATCTTGTGCTTTGAACTTTTTTGCTACACCTGTGGTATCAGTGAAAAGTTCTGGAAAGTCGGAGACAATTCCTGGCTGTAGCCTATCCTCAGTTTGCAGGACAGGTTCTGTACTATTCAGATCTAATATCATCTGAAGATCCCTTTGATGATTCTTTCCTAAACTAGAAATTGCCTTTTGGACTACGTAGATTTCCCCTCGGGTATTATGGCCTTTGTACTTGAGAGTAGCTCCAAAAAAGACCATTGGTGGGGTTGGGAGATGCACCATACCCTCTGGAGGATGCAACTTAGTCAGGAGCTGGAAAATAGCACAGTTTAGAGGTGGCTGGGAATTATAGTGTAAGCAGAACCAGAATCCACTAATGTCCTCCTCTCAGGGCCATTGACTCGCACTTGGTGGTGTGGTGATCTCTCACATTCCGAACACCATCAGGATTCAGTTCACCATCATCCTCATGTGTGAAGACTCCAGATGCAACACTGCTGGCAGACTTACTGACTTTAGCAAAATGTCCTTTTTTGTTGCAGTTCTTGCATACTGATTTCTTAGCAGGGCATTCATGAAAGTCTGCCTTATGCCCTGTGCACTGCATCTGTAGCTTTGGTAGCAATGTGGTGTGTGCGAGGCAGCGTGGATGTAGACTTAGGAATGTTGCAGGTTGCAGTCTTGTACCGGACTGCATTAACCTCTGCAGGCTGGAAGACATCTGGTGTCATGGAAAGTGACTTAGAACAGTAGATGGCACTTTCCATTCATCAGGTGGTTTCTCCAAGGTAAGTCCCTTTGTCATGAGGAATCCTTCACAAATCTGAAAACTGGTCGTCCTCGTGACAATTTGATTTCTGATAATTTCATCTGGGAAACTGGCAAATTCACAGATTGCATTCAGCTCACATCATATAGCTATGTCGTGGTTGATGGGTTCGTGAGGCAGCTGTGCATCGGAATAGAACTTGAAGTGTTTGGCAACAGCATTTAATAGAGAATTAAAATGATCGCCCGGGCTCGGAGAGCAGCACCATATGGATCTTGCCATATCTTGTGGCAAATCAGTAATGGGAGGCAGATGCCTGAAGATTCACTGCCCTTCAGGACCAAGGCAATGAAACAGTGAGGCTTTCCACTTCTCTGGAGTGTAAGTAGAAGATCTGATAGCAAGCGTACAGTTGCTGACGTAAGACTTCTGGGTGAAGTTGTTCCCGTGGGAGTGGAGGATCTCCTGGAGTCGGCATGAAGCACAGCGGAGGCGGAACTTGTGCCATGGTAATCAGTGTGGAAGCAAGTTGGGGTACTCAGAACTGCAGAGGAATGTCCTGGCTGGGAAAAGGGAGCCCTATGAAAAAATAGGCATGGCCCCTTTAAATTTCTCTTCTCAGCAAGCAGTATTTGCAGATAGCAGCAGCAGCAGCAGCTTTAGGCCAGTGGAGTTTTCCTGGGAGTAGCAACAGGAGATCACAGCAACAGGAATCATGAGGCACTTGGTTAAGTTAGATTTCTTTTTCTCTGTGGTTCTTTTGTGCTTCTTGCCAGTTAGTTCTGTACATGGACCCCTTTTGAGGAAGACTTGGGAAGCTTTATAGTAGCAAAGGCAAAGTTTATTCTCCCCTCACTCTTCCACAGAGCTCACTTTCTTTCTTTCCTTCTCCTCTCTCTCCTCCTCCTTCCCCGATGCATCCTGGGAATTCTTCTGTCGACCTAGCTACCACCTCTTGGTAAGGTGAATTACTTCCACCAACAGGAAAATGCCTCCCTTTGGCATAGGAAGTATCTACTGAAGCTGTAGCGCTGCAGCTGTACTGTTTGTAGTGGTTTAAGAGTGAACATACTCTACGTTGCCGGATGAATTCTTCTGTCAGCCTAGCTGCTTCCTCTCGAGGGAGTGAATTTACTTCAGTGATGGAAAAACCTCTTCTATCACAGTAGCAAGTGTCTACACTATAGCCTTACAGCAGCATAGCTGCAGTGCCACCGCTGTGCCATTGTAGTGCTGGTAGTGTAGACAGACCCTAACTCTCCATGCAGACACCATTACAGCGTGCTGAAAGTCACAGAGTGCAGCAAGCTAGTGCGCTCTAGATTCACCTGGCTTGCCACGCACTAACTCGCTGCATAGGGAAGCCTTCAGTATCAATTAACATAATACAGGCTCTGGTGACAAATTCAACTCTAAGACTTACATACACAAATTAAAACACCCTAGAACCTCATGCAGCTCTCTCATTTAATTGTATAAAAATATTAGTAATTTTTTATTCTACCAGACCCTTGCCTACACACACACACACACACACACACACACACACACACACACACACACCCCTCCATCCACACAACTTCCCTTCGCGGAGTAATATTCCTAAGAATTTTATTAATGGTACATTTTCAGATTTTACTACCTTTGAAATTTATACTATACATTTAATAAACAACATACATAGCCCCAAAATATATCCAACACCATATATCGATTTAAAAACCAAACAGGGTGGTTAAATTTTTGTTGAATGGGTTGTGTAAATCTATTGGGATGATAATGACAGACTAAAGATGATATGCCTGTGGGGAATTGGCTGGATACCTTAGATGTATGAATATTGACATTCTTGATTTCCCGTGTAAAAGTACTACTTAGATTTATTCTCTATATTCTTCTGTTTTCCCTCCCATCTCTACCCCATAAATCAGTTTCACTGACTTGGCTATCTGTAAATGCACTATGGGTTCAATCCTACAATGTGCTGAGCACGCTGGCTCCAGTCCAGCAAAGCACTTAAGGACATGCTTAACTTTAAGTGTGTGAGTAGTCAGTAGTGTGTATGTGGTAGAACTGGTCAAACAATATTAGTGAACAATGTCACCAGGGAATTATTTTTCTTGTCAATTGCCAAATTATCTGTGAATATATACCCTTTTTTTCATTCTTCTATTTGCTCCCGTATCTAATTAATCTGTTCTGAAATGCAGAGCACTCTGATCACGCTCTGGGGGAGTAAGGCAGGCCGTGGTAGTGGTGCAGCCACAAAAAGCTATCTGGCACATAAAAAATAGACTTTACAGTTCTTTTGAAATGAGGGAATATTCATTATATTGAGCCTTGCAATTAAGTTATATTTTGAAGCTGCTATGCATGATAGTAGAGCATTGTTGAAATATAGAAACAGACAATTTTGTATGGAAGATGGTTATTCAACTGGGCATTAATTTACAAGAAACATTCCCCACTTTAATTGAGCACTTTTAAATACACTGCATCTGCTTGAATAGACTGCTCTCACTGTATGCATATGTACATTCTCATAAAGATGGATAAAAATTGTTTCAGTCTAGCTGGGAACCAAGGAGAAATAGCAGCTTAGAGCCATACAGCTATGCATTATTAAACATTGGACATTTGTTTTGTTTTTGTGTTAACATCCAATACTTTCCTGTTGGCTAGTTAACCCCATAAAGCTAAGTGACCTGGTTTTCAATCAGACACTGAAAACTATTTTTCTTATGTATACTGTCCTCTTAGCTACTAATTAAATTGTGCTGCTTTGTTAGATTAGCTCTTGGTTTTTACAGGCCATTTAACTCTTGAAAAAGGATTTAAATAGGGTAGTACAATGAGGATTAAAATGAGAGAAATAAAACCCAGGTATGATTGCTGATTGATTGTTATAAATGCTACCAGAATTCTTTGCTTTCTATTTATTTAAAAAATGCAAAATGTTTTATAAGGACACAGAACTTGTCCTACTGGATCAGCCAATTTATTCATCTACTCAGGCTCCCTGCCTGAAGCAGAAGCCAACACTCCATGCTTCAGTGGAAGCTTCTCTCCTCACTCCAGTAATTTGCTTACGGCCATATCCTGATGCTAGTTCCCCGCCCATGTATCTGAACTGGGCACCGGGTAGATGTACAGGGCGAGCACACTTATTATTTAGATTTGTGGAGGTTTGGCTATGGATTTTATTACATGAGTATTAATTATTGTTATTGCCGTGCCTTTATGTGCATTAAAAAGTTGCAAAGGTGAATACAACGTTTATACAAGAAAAATCTAGCTGCACCATGTCTTTGAGTAGCCTGTAACATTTATAAATTCCGCAGGTTGACAGTGCTGTACATTGCTTACAGCAGAGTTTTCTTTTATTTGTTCTGAATGTGCTAATCTCTTGTTCTGGTGGTGTGGGGCAGCGTGAGCTGCAGGGCTGATGTTTTTTCACTGTCCTATTTAACACTTTGACTACTTTAGTCAAGTCCTCTCTAAATCTTCTCCTTTCTAGTCTAAATAGCCATAGGGTTTTGCCATTCCTCTAACCATCTTTCTTCCTGCCCTTTGGGTCTTGCTAGTTTCCTCAGTATCTCTTTAAGGCGAATATTGTGGGGGGGTTTTTAAGTAAAACTTTCCATTCGCATGACGTGAGATGCCCCTTGGTTCAATTTAATATTATTAGATTTCCTACCTCTTTCTTTTAGTGCCCTTTCTTAACTGCCCATGTGCACTGGGCGGACGGCTTCACTGAGCCTATCTAAGTTGGCCCTCCAGACTTTTTCTGTAGAGGATCCTGCATGTTGAGATGACCAACTCGCATTCCTCCTCCAAGTCATTAATCAATATGGAGCCAATCATATGACATGAGCATGAAGGGGGCCATCTACTAGGTCAGGGGTCGGCAACCTCTGGCACGCGGCTCGCCAGGGTAAGCACCCTGGCGGGCCGGGCCAGTTTGTTTACCTGCCGCGTCGGGAGGTTCGGCCGATCGCGGCTCCCACTGGCCGCGGTTCGCCGCTCCGGGCCAACGGAGGCGACGGGAAGCCGCGGCCAGCACATCCCTCGCCCGCGCCGCTTCCCGCTGCCCCCATTGGCCTGGGACGGCGAACCGCAGCCAGTGGGAGCCACAATCGGCCGAACCTGCCGACGCGGCAGGTAAACAAACTGGCCCGGCCCGCCAGGGTGCTTACCCTGGCGAGCCGCGTGCCAGAGGTTGCCGACCCCTGTACTAGTGCATCACATGCCTCCTGTGCGGAAAGGGGTGTCAGCTCTCTCTGCAGCAGAGTTCCTCTTTGTCCCTGGGCCTATTGAAGAGGGAGGGGCCCTGTGGCACATGCATCATCCTAACTCCAGTGTTATAGAGAATTCCCCCATCCAGTGAATACAGTCCTAGCCTGTATTAACTTTCTGTGCCCTTCCCCACTCCCAGTGAGGGAATGACCTCTGAGGAGAGTGCCTGGGGCAGCCTCGAGATGTGTGGGGAAGCCCTGGCAGTACAGAGAGCTCAGGGCTTCCACGTGGATGAAACTGGCTTCCTGCTGTTCTGCCAGAATTTGTGGAAATTATGGGCCAGCCCTTTGGTGGTGGGGTTGGGGGTGGAGGAAACTCTGCCCCATGATACAATGGTTGGGGAGAAATCTTTTGAGAGAGACCTCGTGAGATGAGCACTTGGGGCCTAAATACCCAATACCATCCTAATACCATCCAGGGACTTTCACTGTTAACGTGCACAGGCCTCCCCATGCTGAGGAGGAGTTGTTCACCTTTACCCTTTGGTCTGTCTGTGATAACCATGGCATAAAACCATGCACTAGGGCAGGGGTGGGCACACTTTTTGCCCCGAGGGCCATATCTGGGTGAGGAAATTGCATGTAGAGCCATGAATGTAGGGCTGGGGCAGGGGTGCGGGAGGGGGTGTGGGGTGCAGGAAGAGGCTCAGGGAAGGAGGTTGGGGTGCAGGAGGGGTGTGGGGTGTGGCAGGGGGGTCGGTGTGCAGGCAGGGTGTAGCAGGGGGCTCAGGGCAGGGAGTTGGGGTGCAGGGTGCAAGAGGGGTTCGGGGTGCAGGCTCTGGCCTGGCGCCGCTTACCTGGAGTAGCTCCGGGGTGGCAGCAGTGCACACTGGGGACGTGCCCTGGCCCCGCGCCGCTCCCGGAATTGGCTGGCTCTGTGCGCTGCCCTCACCTGTGGGTACCTCCCCCGAAGCTCCCATTGGCCGCGGTTCCCCATTCCCGGCCAATGGGAGCTGCAGGGGATGGTGCCTGCAGGCGAGGGCAGCGCGTGGAGCCCTTTGCCCCTCCCCCAGGGGCCGCAGGGACATGGTGCTGGCCGCTTCCGGGAGTGGCACGAGGCCCATGGCGCCATGGGGGTGGCAATCCCGCGGGCTGGATCCAAAGCCCTGAGGGGCCGGATCCGGCACACAGGCCGTAGTTTGCCCACTAGGGGGTTCCACATTCTTACATGGCTCTTTATCTACTACTGTTATGGATGGGAAAACATGATTGTGGAACTGCATTTTAGCCTAGGTTAAGCCCAGGTCCGTAATGCACTTCTAGAAATGTTTTCTCCATGCAGACTGGACATAGGAGAAGAGTCAGAACTCACTCACTCCTAACTAGTGGAGAGCATCACATGCTAGCACGGTCCTTATAGTGTGGACAAGTCCTCTGTTCCCATCACTTAAACAATTTTAATTCATAAAGTTGAACCTTTTCTGTATTTTCCTTCATAATCTCTTTATAAGATATCTTATTAAACGCTAAAAGACCAAGTGGCTCACCTTCATCCATTTTATCCACCTTTAGCTACGTTTATTAACTGTTTCTAAGATCTCATTAGAGACTAACAACTTTCCCTTTCACAAGCCACACAGGTTTGACCTTATCAGGTTATATTTGTTCAAGTGTTGCACAATTCTGTCCTTAATTATCCTCTCCGTCAGTGGAATAACATACCACATATTCTGAAACCTAATATGTGTATATCACTTTCTCTGTGTTTACAATTATACTGTAAGGAGTTTAGTAGGATGTCAGCGTAAGATTTCTGCTGATATGACATCTTATTTGAACAACGTCTTGTTTTGGTAGGTTTCTGGGGATCGACAAAAGAAAACAACGTAAAAATGGTAACATTTTTCACATGGTTTGACCCTTTCGGTTGTTTAGTGGAAAGTATTTGAGTAGGCGGCAAATGAAATTGTTTTTACATTTTCAAGACACTTAAGATAGAAAATAGAAAAGACAGCACTAGATAAACGTGCTGTATATATAATAATATTACTGCCAAGGAAATTTAATTCAGTCTCCAGTGATGGGTTTGGGCAGATGTGTTGCACTGAGTTAGAGATAAGGTAATGCATGTGGTGTGGTCTCAAGTAACTAGGAACAGAATGAAATTGATATTTTGCATGAGTCGTGTATTATTTATTGTATCTGATAGAAGCGTACAGCAGATACTTGATACTGCCACCATCTGCATGATATCAGATACTCCCTGTCTATATGGCAGGGAGGAATGGGGGCTATTTTAACTTCCTGCAATAGCTGATGCAGACAAAATTAAATTGACTTAAAAACTTCTACTGTTGGGTTTGTGCATGTTTGGATTAGTTATTGTTTTTCTGAGAAATGCTATAATTTAAAATCAGTGTTTCTACTTGGAGTTAAAAAGTTAGTCCCGAGTAAACACAGTGCTGTCCTTCAGGGGTTGATGGTATTAAAAAAAAATCAGCAATTATGATTAACCCTACAATAACAAACCAGAATTCATATACGAAAAAAGGAGGAAAATATCTGCAAGAAGACGTTTCAATTTCAAGCTATTTTGAAGTTACGATAACCTGGGAAAGGGGGAGAGATTTTAACAGTTATGATATATGCTTTGACTGTATCCTATGTATCGATAAATGTCAATAATATCCTTAGAGGGATGATGAGAGAAGACAGAAATCATAACTCATGAAACAGCAGGGAAGTTCTCAAACTCTTCAGGAGACAATAAATTAATGTTAGAGGTTGTGACTTAGTAAAGATATCCTTAAAGGCACATGCTTCCCGGCTTTATCTAATGGAGGTGTGGGCCTAAAATTCCAGAGAGCATACCTCAAAAGCACAAACAGAAGCGGGCATTTGAAGAAAGAGCTACTGTACCTGGACTTAAATCTCTCTTGTGCGCAAAAAAAAAAAAGAAAAAAGTATTGAAGCAGATTCTCATAATCAAAATACTAGCATTTCCTGCTAAATTATTTAATGGATAATTATCTAGCTAGGTTCTTATATGTCTTCCATCATTGTAGTATAGGCATGCATTACATATATTAATGCAGGGGTAGGCAACCTTTCAGAAGTGGTGTGCCGAGTCTTCATTTATTCACTTTAATTTAAGGTTTCGCGTGCCGGTAATACATTTTAACGTTTTTTAGACGGTCTCTCGCTATAAGTCTATATTATATAACTAAACTATTGTTGTACGTAAAGTAAACAAGGTTTTCAAAATGTTTAAGAAGCTTCATTTAAAATTAAGCTGATCTTAAGCTGATCTTAAGCTGCCAGCCTGGGGTTCTGTTCACCTAGGCCTGCAGCGGGTTGAGCGCGGCCTGCGGCTGGGACGCCAGCTGGCATGGGGCTGGCAGCTGGGACCCCAGACCTGGGGGGGAGGGGGGGCAGGGATGAGGGCTGTGGGGGTGCAGGGCAAAAGGCTGGACATGTAGGGGGGTCAGGGCAGAGGGCTGGGTGTGTGGGGGGATTCAGGGGTCAGGGCAGAGGGCTGGGGGGGGTGGAGGTGCAGGGCAGAAGGCTGGGGGTGTGGGGGAGTTCAGGAGTACATGGCAGAGGGCTGAGGGTGTGTGTGGGGGTGTTCAGGGCAGAGGGCTGAGGGTGTGTGTGGGGGGGTTCAGGGCAGAAGGCTGGGGG
>QXTE01000041.1:11758468-11988713 GCA_003942145.1 Platysternon megacephalum
GGTGTGGGGGTACAGGGCAGAAGGCTGGGTGTTGGGGGGGGTTCAGGGCAGAGGGCTGGGTGTGTGTGGAGGTGCAGGGTAGAAGGCTGGGTGTGGGGGGGGCGTTCAGGGGTGAGGGCAGAGGGCTGGGGTGCTCGGCTTGTGGGGGTGCTCCCAGCCCCCTGCCCTGAGCGGCTCATGGCAGGGGGCTGGAAGGGATATGCCCTGTTCCACCCGCTTCCCCAAGGCCCCGTCCCTACCTCTTCTCTGTCTCCTCTACGGAGGAGCGAGCACGCTGCGGCTCGGCTCCGCCCCCCTTCCCCCGGGCGATCAGCTGATCTTTGGGAGGGAGGGGGAGGAGGGGCAGGAAGGCACCACGCTGGGGGAAGAAGCCGGGGAGGGGGAAGCTTGGCTGCCACAGGACCAAGCTTCTGCCTTCTGCCCCCGCAGGGGAGAGCAGTGGGTGGGGGGGCTGAGTGGGGCTGGGGGCTGGGACTGGCAGGCAGCGGCGTGCCACCCAAAATCAGCTCACGTGCCATGTTTGGCACGCGTGCCGTAGGTTGCCGACCCCTGTATTAATGTGTTTATCCTCACAAAAAGAACAGGAGTACTTGTGGCACCTTAGAGACTGACAAATGTATTTGAGCATAAGCTTTCGTGGGCTACAGCCCACTTCTTCAGATGCATAGAATGGAACATATAGGAAGAAGATATGTATACATACAGAACATGAAAAGGTGGAAGTAGCCATATCAACTCTAAGAGTCTAATTAATTAAGATGAGCAATTATCAGCAGGAGAAAAAAAGCTTTTGTAGTGATAATCAAGATGGCCCATTTCAGACAGTTGACAAGAGGTGTGAGGATACTTAACATGGGTAAATAGATTCAATCTGTGTAATGACTCAGCCATTCCCAATCTCTATTCAAGCCTAAATTAATGGTATCTAGTTTGCATATTAATTCAAGTTCAGAAGTTTCTCGTTGGAGTCTGTTTTTGAAGCTTTTCTGTTGCAAAATTGCTACCTTTAAGTCTGTTACTGAGTGACCAGAGAGGTTGAAGTGTTCTCCTACTGGTTTTTGAATGTTATGATTCCTGATGTCAGATTGGTGTCCATTTATTCTTTTGTGTAGAGACTGTCTAGTTTGGCCAACATACATGGCAGAGGGGCATTGCTGTCACATGATGGCATATATCACATTGGTAGATGTTCAGGTGACCGAGCCCCTGATCACATGGCTGATGTGATTAGGTCCTATGATGGTGTCACTTGAATAGATATGTGGACAGAGTTGGCATCGGGCTTTGTTGCAAGGATAGGTTCCTGGGTTAGTGTTTTTGTTGTGTGGTGTGTGGTTGCTGGTGAGTATTTGCTTCAGGTTGGGGGCCGTCTGTAAATGAGGACTGGTCTGTCTCCCAAGATCTGTGAGAGTGAGGGATCATCTTTCAGGATAGGTTGTAGATCTTTGATGATGCGCTGGAGAGGCTTTAGTTGGGGGCTGAAGGTGACGGCTAGTGGCGGTCTGTTATTTTCTTTGTTGGGCCTGTCCTGTAGTAGGTGACTTCTGGGTACTCTTCTGGCTCTGTCAATCTGTTTTTTCACTTCAGCAGATGGGTATTGTAGTTTTAAGAATGATTGATAGAGATCTTGTAGGTGTTTGTCTCTGTCTGAGGGATTGGAGCAAATGCGGTTGTATCGTAGAGCTTGGCTGTAGACAATGGATCGTGTGGTGTGTTCTGGATGGAAGTTGGAGGCATGTAGGTAAGTATAGCGGTCAGTAGGTTTCCGGTATCGGGTGGTGTTTATGTGACCATCACTTATTAGCACAGTAGTGTCCAGGAAATGGAACGCTTGTGTGGATTGGTCTACGCTGAGGTTGATGGTGGGATGGAAATTGTTGAAATCATGGTGGAATTCCTCAAAGGCTTCTTTTCCATGGGTCCAGATGATGAAGATGTCATCAATGTAGCGCAAGTAAAGTAGGGGCGCTAGGGGACGAGAGGTGAGGAAGCGTTGTTCTAAGTCAGCCATAAAAATGTTGGCATACTGTGGGGCCATGTGGGTACCCATAGCAGTGCCGCTGACTTGAAGGTATATATTGTCCCCAAATGTGAAATAGTTATGGGTGAGGACAAAGTCACAAAGTTCAGCCACCAGATTTGCCGTGACATTATCGGGGATACTGTTCCTGACAGCTTGTAGTCCATCTTTGTGTGGAATGTTGGTGTAGAGGGCTTCTACATCCATAGTGGCCAGGATGGTGTTTTCTGGAAGATCACCAATGGACTGTAGTTTCCTCAGGAAGTCAGTGGTGTCTCAAAGATAGCTGGGAGTGCTGGTAGCGTAGGGCCTGAGGAGAGAGTCCACATAGCCAGACAATCCTGCTGTCAGGGTGCCAATGCCTGAGATGATGGGGCGTCCAGGATTTCCAGGTTTATGGATCTTGGATAGCAGATAGAATACCCGTGGTCAGAGTTCTAGGGGTGTGTCTGTGCAGATTTGTTCCTGTGCTTTTTTAGGGAGTTTCTTGAGCAGATGGTGTAGTTTCTTTTGGTAACCCTCAGTGAAGTCAGAGGGTAATGGCCTGTAGAAGGTGGAGTTAGAGAGCTGCCTAGCAGCCCCTTGTTCATATTCCAACTTATTCATGATGACGACAGCACCTCCTTTGTCAGCCTTTTTGATTATGATGTCAGAGTTGTTCCTGAGGCTGTGGATGGCGTAGTGTTCTGCGGGCTGAGGTTATGGGGCAAGTGATGCTGTTTTTCCACAATTTCAGCCCGTGCACGTTGGCGGAAGCAATCTATGTAGAAGTCCAGTCTGTTGTTTCGACCTTCAGGAGGAGTCCACGCAGAATCCTTCTTTTTGTAGTGCTGGTAGGAAGGTTTCTGTGGGTTAGTATGTTGTTCAGAGGTGTGTTGGAAATATTCTTTGAGTCGGAGACATCGAAAGTAGGCTTCTAGGTCACCGCAGAACTGTATCATGTTCGTGGGCCTGGAGGAACAAAAGGAGAGGCCCCGAGATAGGACAGACTCTTCTGCCGGGCTAAGAATATAGCTGGAAAGATTAACAATATTGTTGGGTGGGGTAAGGGAAGTACTGTTGTGGCTCCTTGTGGCATGTAGCAGTACTCTTTGTGGCACAGAAATATTTCCCCTATTTTATAGAAGGGGACCAGAGGCACAGAGAGACAAAGTGACTTGCCCAAAGTCAAACATGGCAGAGTGAGGAATTGGATCCTGGTCTTGCAACTGCAAGGCAAGCGCTGTAACCATGAGACTGCCCTTCCTTTCTACCTGTCAGATAATAGGTACTATAGGATAACAGAAGGAATCTAGGTGGTTCTGTGATGTGTTTTTCTAGACCTGTGCAATCCCTTCCAAGTTCACACATTCTGAAATGTGAAAACGTTTGCATTTTAATAAAAGTTTTTCCTGGGGCTGCATTTCACTGTTGAATGCGAAGGCAAAGCCTGGATTTGACATGCTAGTTTTCTGATTCACTGATGGAACAGAACTCTGATTCAAGGAAAAGAGATTTCCCCTTGTAAAACTGGGCTAGAATGATTACATGAACCAAAATATAAATGAATAATGAGACAGTTCCCTATAAATGGGGAATTGCAGAAGGGGCAATGTTATAGGCCACTCAGACAGACATGAAGGCGAGAGAAAATGAGTTTCCTCTAGCTCTTCCACCTGGATCAGAGAGCACAACTAAATTGCATCTGATCTCTGTAATTACCAGAAAATGACTTCTGCAGAGGTAGGCTGATGCTCCCAATCACGTGGGATAGGCTCAGCCAATGACGGACACAGGAAAAATATATGTGACTTGTCCCGTGTGATCTATTGCAGTGAGCCAGGTTCAAATTCAAAATGCATGACATACTGTAGCCCTGGTAAAACTGGTGCATCTCCAGATGGAGCAAAAAAGTTTGGAAAAAACTTTCTACAAACAGTTCAGGCTGATTTTCAGGTCAAGTCTGTCAATCCATCATGAGGGAGGCTGCAGTGACAACAAAAAAAGGTGAGGAAATCTTAAACCAACTACAAGAACCAAGTGGTACACAAATGTAACAAAAACATTTTATATGAACAACTAAACGGCGGTGCCCTGGCTGTCTAGTGGCAACTTGTCACATGTGAATCCACACTCCTTCCCTGGTGCTTAGGAAGCTAGGAGGGTTGTGGAAGCAGAACACACAGCAGAGAGGACAAAGAGAGTAACCTCAAATACCTCCTTAGCGACTCTTTCTGGTGGAAGCATGGAGCAGCATTCACAGACTCCTGGGGGCTGTGCACAGCTGTCTCTTTGGAGAAGAGGTCTCTAGGAAGCTACCTTTAAGACAAAGGGGTATGTGTAGTGGTTTGGGGGCAAAACCAGAGGAAAACATGACACATCAAGTTGGAGAGAAGGAGGAGAAAGGGATTAATTTTAAATGCATGGGACACACTCGTATATTACGTTGAGGCGGACCATACAGTAACCCTGCCTGTGTGAAGGAAGGAAAATGGTTAAATTAGAGTACACGCCCTGTTTTACCCTTACTTGCCTAGCATGTCCATCAGGAACTCTATTGAACAAGCAGGGGATGAAGTGGGCTGAGAGAATGTTGCAGGCAGTTGTGGGTGGACAGGTTCTGAGGATGTGGAACTGACCGCTAGGAGTGAAAATCGAGACCCTGTCGTGGTGCCAGATTATTCCCCATAGTTAAGGCTACGTTTATGTCATGGAGGTCATGGAAGTCACGGAATCCATGGCTTCCGGCGACCTCCGTGACATTCTCTGCTTCAGCCCCAGGGGCTGCAGGACTCTGGAGCTGACAGCTAGGGGGCCCTGGCAGGGTTCCAGCGACAGGCAACAGCAGCGCCAAGCGCCAGGGGGTTCCCTGCAAAGTTCCAGCAACTGGTGACAGACTCCCGAGGGGGCCCTCCTCAGGGTTCCAGCGACGGGCAACAGCCTCGTGCGGGGCGGGGGGAGGGGGACGCCTCGGGTGAGCGGCTGGGGGTGTCCCATTTTCTTGTTGGGAAATATGGTCACCCTGCAGCTCCCAGCTTCCGCGGGCAGAGGGGGAACCCCACAGCTCCCAGCCACCACCGTGGTGGGGGAAACCATGGAGCCACAGCAGCAAAAGTCACAGACAGGTCATGGCTTCCGTGAATTTTTGTTTATTGCCCATGACCCGACCGTGACTTTTACTAAAAATAACCATGACAAAATCTTAGCCTTACCCATAGTTAATGGAGAAATTCAGCTAGAAACTATCATAAAGGATAATCCTTATTTTGTGTGATAAGGCATCTTTGATAAATTCTGCAAGCATTACAAAGGTAGTCCTAGGTATGTCTATGCGCGCACAGCTCACATTCTACTGTATGAAGTGAGTAGTATGGACAAGTCCAGTTTGTGTCTTGAGCCAAATTCTATCCTGACTTACAGCCTGTGCCATCATTCAAATGATGTGATGTGCAAAATTGGTTATGATGGGCTATAAATTAACACAGAATTTGGCCCGGTGTGTATTAGGTGTTGCAAGGGCTCTCGTTGCCAGGGAAGCAAGTGTGACTAAATAAGCAAATCTATTGTACACCACTCAAAAATTGTTACATCTGTATGCTCACCTGGGAGCTTTCACTGATGTGAGGCTCACTTATGCCATGCATGGCATGAAACTAAGCGACTGAGCTGCAGATCTCTGTGGACCACCAGTTACTCTCGTAAGGAGAAATCCTGTCTCTTCTTCCTCCAGGGGTGTGGAGGAACCTTTGGCAGTGGAACCAATCTGGTTCTTCTGTGACTGTGTGGGGCTCGAGTTGTGCACCACCTGTGTGTCATGAGACCCCATCTGCAGGACTTTCTGAGTGACCTTACACTGGGAGAACTGGAGGAGGGGCCAAAGTTTCCACTAACCTCCCTCCTCCCTTCACCCCTAGGGGACTGTTAGGACCAGAGTAGCCTCAGCACAGTGGCTCCAGTCTCACTATGGTCTGGGATGGACAATTCCTCCCTTCTTGCGCCTTTAACCACCCCCAGGTTAGAGTAAAGGACTCTACGATTGTTTTACAAAAAGGATGGATGACCTTGTGATTAAAGCATTGGACTGGGACAAAGGCGATCTGGTTTCATTCCTGCCTCTGCCACAGACCTTTTGTGTCATCTTGGGCAAGTCACTTAATCTCTCCGTGCCTCCGTTCCCCATCCATGAGTAGGGATGATAAAATCAATAATGCTTTGAAGCACTCAGATACTGTGGTGAAGGGGGCCATAGAGGTACAGTAACTCCTCACTTAACATGGTAGTTATGTTCCTGAAAAATGCGACTTTAAGCGAAACGATGTTAAGCGAATCCAATTTTTCCATAAGAATTAATGTCAATGAGGGGGTTAGGTTCCAGGGAATTTTTTTTCACCAGACAAAAGACTATATTTAATATATATATATATTTATATTTATACACACACAGTATAAGTTTTAAACAAACAATTGAATACTGATACACAGTGATGATGATTGTGAAGCTTGGCTGAGGTGGAGGAGTCAGAGGGTGGGATATTTCCCTTGCTGCTAAATGATGAAGTAGCAATTGGCTGAGCCCTCAAGGGTTAACTCTCACACTCTACAAGGCAGCAGGAATGGAGGGAGGGGAGACAGCATCGCAGACAGAGACAGAGAGACACACCATGTGTGTGTGTGAGAGAGAGATATGCGCATTACCCCTTTAAGTACACTGTCTTGTTAATTAGATCAGCTTGCTGAGACCGCAGCTGCTGCCAGCTCCCTCCGTCTTGAGCCCTGGGGTGTCCCCTCTGCTCTATGGAAGATGGGGTAAGCGGGGTGCAGGAGCAGGGGGGAGGGGGACACCCTGACAGGCCCCCTCTTCCCCCCCCCCGCCCCCGCACAGCAAGCAGGAGTCTCTGGGAGCAGCTCCAAGGCAGAGGGCAGGAGCAGCACACGGCAGTGGGGGGAGGGACAGCTGAACTGCTGGCAATTGATAGCCTGTTGGGTGGCTGCAGCACAGGGAATTTAGGGGAGCGGGGAGCTGATAGGGGGCTGCCGGTCCACCATGGTTCCAAGCCCCCACCAGCTAGCTGCAAGGGGCTGCTCTTCCTGCAAGCAGTGGACAAAGCAGGTGGCTGCCAAACAACGTTATAAGGGAGCATTACACAACTTTAAACAAGCATGTTCCCTAATTGATCAGCAACGTAACAACGAAACAACGTTAACCAGGATGACTTTAAGTGAGGAGTTACTGTGCTTAGAAATTCTCAGTGGGCATGAGCATCACTGAAAACTGATTAATGAATTTTCAAGTTAGACAGGATTCTGATTTTTTTTCAGTGTGCTAATTGTTAAAATTTTCTCTAACTTTTCCATATGCTTCATATATGTATTTAGTCAGATATAAACTATACAAAGAAAAATCTTACAACTAAGACAAATGATCCTGTCCTCTGTCGTCATTGAAAGGAACCTAGCACATGGGATCAGCATTGTTTTCTCGATTGATGTAATTTAATAAATTCAGTTTGGGGGCTTTTTGCTAACATTCCTTCCTTAATTTTGATTTTCCTGACTTTTTTTCAGTTTGTGGTACAACCTTAATTTGTGACTTCAGTTTCTACAGGTTGAACCTCTCTAGTCTGGCACTCTCAGGACCTGACCGGTGCCGAACCAGAGAATTTGCCGAATCACGGAAGGTCAATGCAGAGTGCCAGCGGGTCTCAATAGGTGTGGGAAGTAGGGGTGCAGCACCCCCAGGCTTTATGCCCAGCGTGGCCCCCACCCGGGGTCTCTGATGCCGGGCCCAGGTCCCAGCCGCTGGCCCCTTGCCCAGGGTCACAGCTGTCGGCCCCAGATCCTCCTCCTCCCTCCCGGAGCTTGAACGCCGCAAATCAGCTGTTTGCCGCGCTCCGGAAGCACTGGGAGGGAGGAGGAGGAGTTGGTAAGCGCGGGGCCGCTGGTGTGCGAGAGGTGTGGGGGAGAGGGGCAGAGGGGGGAGCTTGGCACTGGTGGATGCTCCACACCCACTAATTTTTCCCCATGTGCGCTCCAGCCCCGGAGCACCCACGGAGTCGGCGCCTATGCCGGACCACGGATGTTGCCGGACCAGGGAGTGCCAGATTAGAGAGGTTCAACCTGTATTAAATTCCTTGGCCAGAGGAAACAATCAGATTGGTATTTAAGCATGTAAATCGCACATCGGAGATGTGACTGTGATTTGTGGTTGCACAGCTTTCCTTTGGCAGGCAGGCAGGTTCTGTGTTTGTTCTGAATTACTTGGGTAAGGAAGAGAAGGTGGGTCCTTCTAAATTGGTCTAATAAAAGATATTACCTCCCCCACCTTGTCTCTCTAATTTCCTGGGACCGACACAGCTACAACAACACTGCACACATCAGATAAGGAAGTCCATTTTAAAAGTCACCATGTGATTAGAACCGGGTAGAGGTTTGTCAACATGATACTCAGCTCTGTGATGTGAAACGGGGGGGGGGCATATGACTTGATAGCATCTCATTCCACCAGGTTGACCTAAACAAAAAAACTTGGTGGGACTGAATTAGGGAATAGCAAAACTTGCTCTTCCTGCTGTAACCTTACCTTGTGCTTTTGGGTCCAGACTCTGTCTGTTAAATTACAACTCCACACTCTGCCCGGCAGTAGCTCAGACTGTGCTGGACTCAGGAACAATGGGCCAAATTTTCTGATGGTGTAAATGGGTGCTGCTCCATTAACTTCAGTGGAGTCCAGGAGTTCCAGCGGAAGGCAGACCAGAGTGGTCTATGCTGCACCCTTTGAGACTGTGTGATTCGATCGCATCCTCACCTTTGGGACGATGTCCAAAATAATGCTGTTTGCCAGAAAATGTTTGCCCCAAACACTCCTTTTACCTCACCCCATTTATTTATTTTGCATATTGAAGACACTGAAAGCCAACATCTAGACGCCTTTCCTGTGTGTTTGTTTGTTGAGCATGCTGTTCTTAGCTGCGAAGTGTTTAACTTGCACAGCTGTGTTGCAGAGAGAGGGTCTTTCTAACTGTCATTATTGCTATCTAGCATCTTTTAAAAGTAAGCAGACAAGAGTTTTTAATTTGTTGCCTTTTTGGTTTTGGCAGAATTAATCTTCAGCTCAACAGTTATTCTAAACACAAGCCTTTTAAAATGCTCTACATGGCTTTATTTTTGTATGTGTCCATTTTAGAACTACCGTATTTCTCAGACAGTGTGTTCCAATCTGGCACATATTAAGCAGGCTAAATTTCCATTGACTTCTGTGGGAGGGGTGCTTGCTTTGCAGACTTCAGGATTAGGCTCCAGCCTAGTATGTCATGGCCATGATGTGGCTCTAAATCTGATTTTTAACACAGTTTGCTTCATCTACTTAGGCCAAGCTAAAGCGGGTCATAACCTGGACCACCACAGAATTTAAGCCCAGCAAGCCTCATAGTGTAACCAGAGTCTAAAAAACTATGCTGGGGCCAGTATGGTCTAATTACTTGTTGGGGTGTATGAAGTGAAAGTACCCTCCAACAGAGTATGAATGATCAATTGCAAGATATTCCGAGAATTGTTTGACCCTGGAATATGTAGAAAGGGTCACATGGGCAGTGAGACTGTTGACCTGATTCCAATCTCCCTTACAGACATGTAAATCAGGAGAAGCTTCATGGAAATCAGTGGAGTTTTACTGCAGGAAAACGAATGGGGGAGATACTGAAGAGAGATCCACTTTCTTCATGTTGGGAATGCACCACACTGCATGGTTTGCCGAAAGCTCTGAGTTTTAAATGGATCTATCTGGTGGATGGTAAAAACCTCTCTCTAAATTTGTGTCCTCTTGGCAAGAGTGACCGAGAATGGGTTTTTCAACAGTGTAAGAATAAGCCACAGAAACAGCTCTCAGAGATCAGATTCCACTTTGGGACCAAAAACCAGGACCCAAAACTGTCTGAGGAAAAAATAGTTTGAATGCAAAATGAATGGTAATTCATTGTAGTCCCATGAATCCAGATTTAAAATAGCGTTGTGTTCATTTCACAACTTGAACAGTTCTTTCTCTTCCTCTTGATATGTGCTGTGATTGTGCATAGATAGCAAACAGGAAGTTAGAGTGTTTGAATGACCACCTTTGTGGGACAAAGTCACTTCAGGGTCTGTGCCAGCAGATGGCCCCAGAGATAGAAAATCCAGCATAGGGGCGATTACTCCTCCATACCAGAGACGTATTGGGGCTAACACTGGACAAAAACTGAGCAGCATTGGCCGGGAAAGGGACAAGGCCGTTCATCCTCACTTTGGCCTGCATTGGCACGGCTCCATAGGAACCCCCAACAGGACTTCAATTTGTTCTCTCCCTCCCCAGCCTCTTTGTAAGCCCTGAGAGAGGCAAGTGGGGTACTAAGAAGTGCCCTTCTTTAGTAGAACGCCCCCGGGAGTGCAATAGGCCAGACTGGCACATGGAAATCTGCCATGTATGTCCCTGTGCCAGCATTAGTGAATCTGGCCCCTTGTTTGCAAACATGATTCAGGATGCCTGAACTTCCAAACACGGGTTGCATTTTAAAAAGCATTTCAGAGCATTGTTTCAACTCGGTTGTTTTCATTGACAATTATCAGTAGTTTAGTTACAAACGGATGTAATTACAATAGTGATAGCATTCACACTTCATCAGAAGTAACATTTCAGAGCTCATGTTTGTAGTGTAGTAAAGTAGCTTAATTTGAAAGGGTGATTTCACAGTTTTTGTTGTTGAAATTGCCAATCACACCAGCTTAAAATAAATTTTGCCCTTGGAAGGCTGGAAAACAAAACGTGTTCATCTAGCTGTGTTTTGTAGCAACTCTATTTCTACAGCTGTAGCATAGTTTATGCTATGGAAAAGATTGTGTCGGTAATTCTAATATAACCTCTATGGGGAGTATCAGAGGGGTAGCCGTGTTAGTCTGGATCTGTAAAAGCAGCAAATTCTTTGCTGCTCTATGGGGAGGGCATATTGCTCCTTCATCTAGATGTGAACTGATACCAGTCCTTAAATTCTGCACTCCACTGTGAGGGAAGAGTCTTAGCGGAACTATGATGTATTCTAGGGTGACCAGATGTCCTGATTTTATAGGGACAGTCCCGATTTTTGGGTCTTTTTCTCATATAAGCTCCTATTACCCCCCACCCCCTGTCCTGATTTTTCACACTTGCTGTCTGGTCGGCCTAATGTCGTCACACAATGCTCCATATCCTGCCATTCACTGTCTACCCAGAACAGGATTACCACTAAAGAAGCAGCTCATTGGCTCCCCAATCCTCTGACATACCACTGAAAAGACACATACTATCAGAATGTTAGAGCATATCAACAAAATCAGTGGTGCTATGAGACGAAACGAAGCATGGATATCGGCATCTGTCATATGGTACGAATCGTAATAGCCCATCCCAATCTGCTTTCTTTTTGTTACCAACATTTATACTGTACTTCCATCGCAATTTGATTGTGGGGTTGGAGTCTGTCAAATAAAATGGGTCTGTTTCTCCCCTGCATTGCACCTTGTGCTGTTTACACCTGTGGAAGGTAGATGTAAAATGATGCCATTCTGATTTTGTAGCCTTTTGTGCCCCCTTTGCACTGGTGTCCGTGACTGTACCAGGTGCATGGCAGTGGGGAATCAGATGTGGTATTTCTTAGTTTTGTGCATTGGGTTCACGTTGCTAAAGAACTTTTCAAAGGCGCTGGCTGCATTCTAAGATAAAATATTACATGACAGTTGTATTGTTTATTTATTTATTTATACTGCTGCAGCACTAGGGAGCCCCAGTCACGGATGAGGGCCCTACTGTGCTAGGTGCTGTACAAATAGGGACAAGAAGACAGACCCTGCCCCCAATGAGGTTACAATCTAAGGGCAGGTCTGCACTTAAAATGTTGCAGTGATGCAGCTGCAGCGCTTCAGTGAAGACGGGAGAGCTTACAGGTCAGAGACGAGACCGGTCAGAACTCTGGGCAGTAGTCTCAGCATGGCAGCTGCCAAACTATTAAGATTTATATGTCCACAGAAGGGCTTTATATATTTTAGTGGCTGTATCTCTATTGCTTGTTGAGCAACATGGTTCTTCCCAGGAATAATTTGGCAGGCGCAATGCGTGTTTAGAGCTACATTTTCAAAATTAAGCAGCTGAGTTGTGCCTGGAAAATGACTGTACAGTGGTGGTAATTCTCACGCCTCCTGCACACCCACTCTTTTGCTTGCAAGGGTACGGGGTAAAAAAGGAATTGGGCAGGAGCAAAAAAGGAATGTCCTTGAGTGATTTGAGCTTCACGGCATTTGAATGAGGTGCTCAAGTGCGTAATCCCCTTTTATTTCTGAAACTAGCCAGGAATAGCTTGGTGGCCACACACCAGCGCTCACTAATTCAGAAACATGATCTGTCCTCTGTATTTTCCTTGTCAGTTTTTACCCTGCCCCTATAGTCACAAGCCTCTATACCAGGGGTAGGCAACCTATGGCACGCGTGCCGAAGGGGGCACACGAGCTGATTTTCAGCGGCACTCACACTGCCCGGGTCCTGGCCACCGGTCCGGGGAGCTCTGCATTTTAATTTAATTTTAAATGAAGCTTCTTAAACATTTTAGAAACCTTATTTACATAGTTACATACAACAATAGTTTAGTTCTATATTATAGACTTATAGAAAGATCTTCTAAAAACATTAAAATGTATGACTGGCATGCGAAACCTTAAATCAGCGTGAATAAATGAAGACTTGTCACACCACTTGTGAAAGGTTGCCGACCCCTGCTCTATACTTACAATGTGCAGGATCAGGCTCACAATGCATAGTTGTAATTGCAAAATGCATAGTTGTTGACACAATATGAGTTCCGGCCTGCCCATGCGCAGTGCCTGTGAGCAATTACCTGTTTATCTATACACAGGCACATTTTGCAAACACCATTTAAGGACCTGTATTGAAATTTTGCCACCTGCTCTTTTCTAGTGGCTTCCAATCCAGAAAAACTGCAGTGGTAAGAAAACTCACCTTATTTTGCAAATGTGCACAAACATGGTCTGCTGCTGTGACTTTCTAGAGGTCTAGTAAATGCTGTATTGAAGGACATTGTGTCCCTGTGTCATTAAAGATTTTTTAAAAATCTATAGTAACTGATGCCCTTCTGTAAAAGTAAATAATCACTAGCTCTGATTACTCTGGTTCTTTCTGGAATCTGAGGGGGGATATTCTCCAAGCTTATTGGATCCGTTCTTCTGAAAAAAACAGGCAGAAGTTTGAGAAAATGTAGCAGAACAGTACCATGACCCATTTTGTGTTCAACTTATGCACTACTACCAGTGTGCATACTTAACAGTGCTGACCTTTTTTCCTCAACTGTTTTCAAACTGATACATTGAGGATTCAGATTCAAATTTCATTCCTAATTAGGTTTCAGAGTATCAGCCGTGTTAGTCTGTATCAGCAAAAAGAACAGGAGTACTTGTGGCACCTTAGAGACTAACAAATTTATTTGAGCATAAGCTTTCGTGGGCTACAGTGGGCATCCGAAGAAGTGGACTGTAGCCCACGAAAGCTTATGCTCAAATAAATTTGTTAGTCTCTAAGGTGCCACAAGTACTCCTGTTACTAATTAGATATTCTAGGGTAGCTTTTATTCAGACAAGTTAGGTGCACAAAAAGCATGTTCAACTGTCCATTTAATTTACATGAAGAATTACTCCAGCTGTGTGTGCAAATTGGGTAAATAGATATGCAAATGTACCTAATTAGCCAGTCATGTACAATTACCTAACTTGTGCTGTTAAATTTGCCATTTGTCATTCAGCAGCTCAAGCTGCAGGTTATTCTGAATCCCAGTTGTCTAATCTACCAAAAGGAATGAAGGTTCTAAGATTAATTCGAGAGCGTTATTTACTAGCGTTCTTATTCCTGAGTGTCTCATTGTAGACATACTCTGCAGGCAATCACAAACTGCTAACCAACATTAAATGCAGATGCTAAATGGACATAGGGTGATGCTCTGGGCTTGTTGATCTTAGATGTGCCGCAACCCTGCATTCAAGACACATCTAAACGTCCCGTTGACTCTAATGGGAGTTTTGCTCAAGATGCAGTCCTTTGGCCAGATCTCTCAAACTGGGTGCCTAAAGTTTAACTCTATAGTTAGTCATTTAGCACCAGATTTTAAAGGTAATTAGGGGCCTCAAGAGGGACTTTTGAAAATCCCACTAGGTGCCTAATTGCATCTTTTGGTGTTTAAGCCCCAGATCCTCAAAGGGGGGTTTGGTTTCAATGGGAGTTAGGCACTTAAAACTCTTTGAGAATATGGGGCTAAATACTTTTAAAAATCTGGCCTTTGGTGCCTGACCTAACATCCATTAAAGTCAATGGGAGCCTTTCCATTGACTTTAATGGGCATTGGATCAGGTTCTTATTGAAGTGGTCTGATTTTTTCAGAGCACCCACAGTTCCATTGATGTCTGCATACTGAAGGCTTACAAGAATTGGTTCCATGTAAAACAGTCCACGACAGGACTGAAATTTGTGGCTACTAAATCAGGCCACATCCTGGTCCCTGCCTATCCTTCTACATAGGCCACTGCATTCTACACCCTCCCAAAAACTTGTGGGTACCTACTTGTGTGCTGCTCATGTTGGCACAGGGTTCTGGATTTCTCCCTTAGTGTATTCTACCAGAGGGCGATTGGCTGTAGATTAGATTGTAAACTCTTTGGAGTAAGGATCACAGTGAGGTCTCAGTCTTGGCTGGGGCCTTTACACACTTCCACAGAATGAATTTTAATAATTTTAGGCATAATCTATTTTATCCCTTAATTTAAAGTTCAGGACTTTCAAGGCTGATGATGAGGCTAGTGCTTTCTCTATGAGGGAAATAAGTAAAGATTTATTAATGGAATATAAAAGACAGTGCCATGGTGTGATTTAAAAGTATTTTTTATCCATTAGGCCTTGATTACTGTATGTTACCCAATATTTCTAACTGGCTTTAAATTTGGATGCAAATCTTTTCATATCCTGGCTCATCTCTAGGAGAGCTTTCATGTTACTATTTTTTCATATAACTTCAAAGTCTTGTCTAGGAACTATTTTAGGGACTTAACTGCATATGATCTATTATGCACAGTTGGATACCAGCCTGTTCGCAAATTAGTCTTCTGTCTATTCCCAGTATTTTTGCAAGTCTGTACTCTTTTGCAATTTTTAAAGAATCTTTTCCAGCTTGGCATTTGAAAGAGAGAGCCTTGTATGTAAACTGCAGAGCATGACCTGCATGGTTCTGCTAGTATTCTAAAATTCCTGACCATTATTCATAAACTGCAAGGTTTAAAAGACAGCTTAGAATTTCACTCTTATTGAGAACTGAGTCTTTAAAAATTCTCTTGCTCTGCTCAAAATCATCTGTGAATACAAATATAACAATACATATTTAAAAAATCTAAATTCTAGTGTAGAGCAGTTTCCTCCTCATGCAGAAAAGGGGCGAGTTCCTGCAATAGTTTTCATTTGCTGTAAAAGCGTAACTCTATATTTAGTGTAATAGCTGCTAAATTGCAATCTGTGTCCACACTCATGACATTTAAGCTGAGCCAGTGGTGTAGCCAGGACGGGACACTTGAGTGGGCCCCGATTTCGCGTGGGTGGTCAATGCCAGGGAGGGGAGGCAAGATGGATGGGGCAGGAGGGCTCAGGGCCTTGCGGGAGGCGATGGACGCTGTGGCCAAGACCCCCTCCGGCCCCAGATGCGCAGCCAGGGAGTGGGGTCAGGGACTCGTCCTGCTCCGCCCGCCCAGCACTCCAGACGGGGAGCGGGGTCGGGGCGTGGGGGTTTACCCCACTCCATCTGCCCAGCATTCCAGCTGGGGAGTAGGCAAGCCCCTGTGCCTCGACCTTGCTCCCTGGCTGGAGCATGGGGCAGGCTGAGCAGGGCAAGTGCTAGGGCTGGAGCAGAGCCTGGGCTGGGGGAGTGGGCCTGGATGCTAAGTGAGTGGGCCGTGGCCCACCCAGGCCCACCTGTGCCTACGCCCCTGAGCTGAGCATTTGTCTATATTAAGAAAATTTACACTGGTTACCCTTGTGCCAACTTCCTTATTGTAGACAATTGTATTGTAGTCCGAGAAATCCTACAAATCAAAAAGAAAAACCAACACTGAAAAAGTAAAATCTCTCTGGAAGAAATGGTGCTCTCACTTATGCATGAGCGACTGCACTGGCTTTGCATACTTCAGATAGCCTAGTAAAAGAACCAACAGCATCAGCGTTCCATAGTATTTTGTGTGTATATCGACAATAGCATTCTTTTACATTTTCACCAACTAAGTATGGACTTTCTCTTTAGAGGCAAATGTTCTGGAAAAAAGAAAGAGAACGGAAACATCTCACTTTCAGGCTCTGAATTTGATCCCTCTTATTGCATTCACATGAAACTAGAGATGACATACAGTGATGATTGTGGACTCAGAAAATTATAAAATTTTAAAATCTTTCAAGTGTGTCTCACATTTTTCATCATTGGGGATGGCCATTAAGCACAGGCTGTGGCAAACTTTGACAATTTTGATACAGCAAACAGATAACGTGTGACTTTATGTTCAGATCACACTGAAAAATTGTATAAAAAAAGAGACCATTCAGGAGCAGATTAAAAAAAAAATGGTTTGGTCCACAACATTGTTTTAGAATGTTTAAGATATTAAATTTATTTGCAACATACAGTTCAGTGATGATTTTACAGATAACATTCTCTTCATCTAAAATGCCCTTAGGGTGAACTTGGTACTAGTGAAAATGAAAGATTAATAGGACTGATTTGAGGTTACCACAGAGTTTTTTACCCGTTTTGGCAACATGCCTCCATTCTGACACACAACATCCTGGCACTCCATTGTCTGTGACTGTCAGTTGCATTATACTATATGTTGGTTTCTCCATTGTATTTGCAAAAACCCAAGCTATTTTATGCAGGGTTGATAAGCATCTGTCAGAGATGATGCTGGCCTTGAACCTGCTTACTGAATCCCATCAACGAAACCTGTAAGATTATTATACAGAGCTTTTATCCAAACATTCACTCAGCAGCCTTTGATATGTCAGATGGAGTTGCCAGATCTTTAGCATCCGGAGTCCTGTTAGGGTGCGTCTACACAGCAGCTGGGAGGGTGTTTCCAAGCATGCGTAGATAGATACACGCTACCTCTGCTTGAGTTAGTGCATTAAAAACAGCCGTGCAGTCATCACAGCACGAGAGGCAGCGTGGGCTGGCTGCCCGAGTACAACCCTGCTCAACCCTCGGGGTATGTACTCAAGCGACTAGCCTGAGCTGCCACCAATGTTGTCTCGGTCACGCTGCTATTTTTAGGCACTAGCTCAAACATGTCTACCCGAGCTGGGAATTGCCCCTCCCTGCTGCTGTGTAGATGCACCCCGTCTTTAGATGAGGCAGTGTAGCCTTTAACATGTGTTTGCTGATCAAGTTGCAGTCTAGCCTTTTCTCCACCAGTTTTTCCCTTCTGCCTCTTTCAAAACTTCCTGGCTTTTCATTCTCTGCATGTGTCATGACAGTGCTCTGGTAATGCTTGCACGTCTCATAAACTCATAGACTTTAAGGCCAGAAGGGACCATCATGATCATCTAGTCCGACCTCCTGCACGTTGCAGGCCACAGAACCTCACCCACCCTAACCTCTGGCTGAGTTACTGAAGTCCTCAAATCATGACTTAAAGACTTCAAGTGACAGATAATCCACCATTTACAGTCGTTTAAACCTGCAAGTGACCTTTGCCCCATGCTACAGAGGAAGGCGAAACACCCTCCTCTCCCTGGGTGTCTGCCAATCTGACCCAGGGGGAAATTCCTTCCCGACCCTGAATATGGTGATCAGTTAGACCCTGAGCATGTGGGCAAGACCCACCAGCCAGAGACCTGGGAAAGAATTCTCTGTAGTAACTCAGAGCCCTCCCCATCTAGTGTCCCATCACCGGCCATTAGAGATATTTGCTTCTAGCAGTCACAGATTGGCTACCATGCCATGATAGGCAGTCTTCTCACATAATCCCCTCCATAAATTTATCAAGCTCAGTCTTGAAGCCAGTTAAGTAGTTTTGCCCTCACTGCTCCCCTTGGAAGGCTGTTCTGGAACTTCACTCCTCTGGTGGTTAGAAACCTTCACCTAAATTCAAGCCTGAACTTGTTGATGGCTAATTTATATCCATTTGTTCTTGTGTCCACATTGACACTTAACTTAAATAATTCCTTTCCCTCCCTGGTATTTATCCTTCTGAGGTATTTATAGAGAGCAATCATATCTCCACTCAGCCTTCTTTTGGTTAAGCTAAACAAGCCTTATGAGTCTCATCTCATAAGATAGGTTTTCCATTCCTTGGATCATCCTAGTAGTCCTTTTCTGCACCTGTTCTAGTTTGAATTCATCTTTCTTAAACATGGGAGACCAGAATTGCACACAGAATTCCAGATGAGGTCTCACCAGTGCCTTGTATAATGTTATTAACAATTCCCTGTCTCTGACTGGAAATACCTCTCCTGATGCATCCTAGGACTGCATTAGCTTTTTTCACAGCTGCATCAGTGGCGTTCATAGTCATCCTGTGATCAACCAATACACCCAGGTCTTTCTCCTACTCTGTCACTTCCAATTGATAAGTCCCCAGTGTATAGCAAAAATTCTTGTTGTTGGTCCCTAAATGCATGACTTTGCACTATTAAATTTCATCACATTTCTATTACTCCAGTTTTCAAGGTCATCCAGATCTTCTAGTATGATATTCCGGTCTTCCTCCATACTGGCAATACCTCCCAACTTTGTGTCATCTGCAGATTTTATTAGCACACTTTTTGTGCATGGATCATTAATAAAAATGTTAAATAAGATTGGTCCCAGGACCGATCCCCAAGGAACTCCACCAGTAACCTCTCTCAAGCCTGACAGGTCACCTTTCTGTTTGACCCATTGTAGTCTCCCCTTTGACTAGTTCCTTATTCACCTTTCAATTCTCATATTAATCCCCATCTTCTCCAATTTAACTAATAATTTCCCATGTGGAACTGTATCAAATGCCTTACTGTAATCCAGCTAGATTAGATCTACTGCATTTCCTTTGTCTAAAAAATCAGTTATCTTATCTTTCAATTGGTCACTTTTTTCCTTGATCTTTCTCTAGTGCTGACAGTACTTTCTTCCCCACCCCCCTGTCATCTTTTTTACACCACATGCATCTTGGACAAGTTTTGCACTGTCTTTAAAAGTGGCCAAGATCAGTTTTTCCCTTTGTATAGCAAAGCCCAGGTTTCCCTTTGCAAATGAGACACCAGATGCTCTAACAAAGTCTACCCCACTTTCTGGGATTCTGTATTTATTTTAGACTCTTACAGAACAAAATTTGAAAAAAGCAAGCAAGAAAACAAACAAAACATCCCAAATTCCAAAACACCCACCACTGGGCTCTCTACCTCATCTCAGGAGCGCCACCAGCTTTTTCGCCGCCCTAGGCGGTGGAAGGTCCTGCCCCCGAAATGCCGCCCCCGACAGAGGCGGCAGAAGGTCCTGCCCCCAAAATACCGACGACGACCGGGGCGGCCGGCACCCCCCAAATCTTAGCGCCCTAGGCAACCGCCTAGGACGCCTAATTGGTTGCGCCGGCCCTGCCTCATCTCTGAGGTCAGATGCTTCTGTTGTAGTCTTTAACAGCAACAGTTTTAAGGCACCCCCTCCAAAAATGTAGATAATCCAAAGCATAGAATAATCACTTCTCACAACTATCTGAGCTAGGATCCTTATTGTGAGCTCAGTGGTTGGTCTGTGCTCCTAAGGAAGAGCAACGTTTCCTGGCAGGTTAATTGGCAGCATTATGAGGGTCTCCTGCCAAACAAACCAACTTGTTGAACCCCCTGTTGGTCTGAGATAACTCCCTGCAATAGAGCCTGAAGCAGTGGGGTTTCTTTCCAGCGAGTGTCTTCCAGTTTAGAGTGGGGGGTTTTCCAGTCCAGAAGGGTCATTTTCTTGCACCATGACACACCCCTAAAGCTAGGTTTGAGTCCAGACTGCATTTTCACAGGCTGCTTAGAAAGCTCTGAAAAGGGTTTGAAATGTGAAGAAAAGGTGACAGTCTTATCTAGCGAACAGACACCGTTTGTCAAAGTGGTGTTATATGGACATGCTAAATTCTTCAGTAGAGTGTAATTGAAGGTGGACCTCAATAAACCATCAGTGTATTTCTCCTATTCTTATCTGGACTTTGGAGCAAAAGGGTTCTGCTTCCTACATGGAATGGATGAATTCCTTTAGAAATACCATGATTTATTTATTGTTGTGGGTGACCCCGCAACAAGTCACGGTGTTTCCATTAAAACTATGCCAGGGCGGGTATTTACATGAATATTTTCTGGTCTATCAAAGAACATGGCTGAAGTTCATTCAGTCAGACAAGTGACAGGAGCAGACAGCAGTAATAAGCCTGGGCCAGACCACAGGTTGAGATTTGTGAGTTAGCCATTTGGGGCCTGATCCAAAGACCAGTAATGTTAATGGAAAGACTCCTGTTGACCTCAGTGGGCTTTGGATCAGGGCCCAGATGAAAAGTAGGAGCCTAACTACCTTTGGGCATCTGGGCCCAGGAACCTTGATAATCACGAGATTATGCCAGTGAACTGTACTTCTGGTAATTCGGCTAGGTCACAGCAGCTGTTTGTAACTGACTACCTAATTACCACCCTTTCAGTCTGTGTAATTTAAAGTGAATAGCTGGCAAATTAATATTCCTTTCAGAACTATGGAGCTTACATCGTTTTGATGGTTAAACGCAGAAGTTCAAGTCTCAACTCTTTTAGTGGAAACACAAAACTCTGAAGACAGTGGATTGTAAGTAGAGGAAGAAATGATTTCCATAATAGGTCCCTCTTCCTCCTCTCAACTTTGCCTGTGCATCATAGGTACACATGGGGTCACCTGGGCACTTCTGGTAACAGTCCCTTAGGTAGAACATCTTGAATAGAGGGCCCTTAGCTCTGGAAAGCAGCTGGTAGTCATCAGGGCTTGGTGCAAAGTCCATCTCTGTTGTGAAGATTGCAGTGAGAAATGTCTATCATTTGTCAGAAATGTCTATCAAGTGTCAGACTGCTGGCACTTAACATTAAAAAGGTTGCAGAGCAGTTTTTAAACTAGGAGATGGGGGAAAGCCGACTGCTGCAGAGGAGCATGTGGATCAGACAGAGACTTCTCTTAGGGGAGAGTCTATTGATAGAGATTCTCTAGGTTATAGTCAGGAGCAGACGATGGAAGAGGATAATGTAAGGGCCAAATCAGACGAGAAACATTCACATAAAAAATCGGACACATCAGAAAAGGGCAGACAAATAAACAGTGACAAGTTTTTGAAGTGCTTGTACACAAATGCTAGAAGTCTGAATAATAAGATGGGTGAACTAGAGTGCCTCGTGATAAAGGAGGATATTGATATAATAGGCATCACAAAAACCTGGTGGACTGAGGACAATCAATGGGACACAATCATTCCAGGGTACAAAATATATCGGAAGGACAGAACTGGTCATGCAGGGGGGGCGAGTGGCACTATATGTGAAAGAAAATGTAGAATCAAATGAAGTAAAAATCTTAAGTGAATCCACATGTTCCATAGAATCTCTATGGATAGTAATTTCATGCTCTAATAAGAATATAACATTAGGGATCGATTATCGACCACATGGCCAGGATAGTGATGATGAAATGCTAAGGGAAATTAGAGAGGCTATCAAAATTAAGAACTCAATAATAGTGGGGGATTTCAATTATCCCCATATTGACTGGGAACATGTCACCTCAGGACGAAATGCAGAGACAAAATTTGTCGATACTTTAAATGACTGCTTCTTGGAGCAGCTGGTACGGGAACCCACAAGGGGAGAGGCAACTCTCGATTTAGTCGAGTGGAGCACAGGAGCTGGTCCAAGAGGTAACTATAACAGGACCGCTTGGAAATAGTGACCATAATATAATAACGTTTAACATCCCTGTGGTGGGAAGAACATCTCAACAGCCCAACACTGTGGCATTTAATTTTAAAAAGGGGAACTATGCAAAAATGAGGGGGTTAGTTAAACAGAAATTAAAAGGTACAGTGACTAAAGTGAAATCCCTGCAAGCTGCTTGGATGCTTTTTAAAGACACCATAATAGAGGCCCAACTTAAATGTATACCCCAAATTAAGAAACACAGTAAAAGAACTAAAAAAGAGCCACCGTGGCTTAACAACCATGTAAAAGAAGCAGTGAGAGATAAAAAGGCATCTTTTAAAAAGTGGAAGTCAAATCCTAGTGAGGTAAATAGAAAGGAACATAAACACTGCTTAATTAAGTGTAAAAATGCAATAAGAAAAGCCAAAGAGGAGTTTGAAGAACAGCTAGCCATAAACTCAAAAGGTAATAACAAAATGTTTTTTAAGTACATCAGAAGCAGAAAGCCTGCTAAACAACCAGTGGGGCCCCTGGATGATTGAGATACAAAAGGAGCGCTTAAAGACGATAAAGCCATTGCAGAGAAACTAAACGAATTCTTTGCTTCAGTCTTCATGGCTGAGGATGTTAGGGAGATTCCCAAACCTGAGCTGGCTTTTGTAGCTGACAAATCTGAGGAAATGTCACAGATTGAAGTGTCACTAGAGGAGGTTTTGGAATTAATTGATAAACTTAACATTAACAAGTCACTGGGACCAGATGGCATTCACCCAAGAGTTCTGAAAGAACTCAAATGTGAAGTTGCGGAACTATTAACTACGCTTTGTAACCTGTCCTTTAAATCGGCTTCTGTACCCAGTGACTGGAAGATAGCTAATGTAACGCCCATATTTAAAAAGGGCTCTAGAGGTGATCCCGGCAATTACAGACCGGTAAGTCTAACATCAGTACCGGGCAAATTAGTCGAAACAATAGTAAAGAATAAAATTGTCAGACACATAGAAGAACATAAATTGTTGGGCAAAAGTCAACATGGTTTCTGTAAAGGGAAATCGTGTCTTACTAATCTATTAGAGTTCTTTGAAGGGGTCAACAAACATGTGGACAAGGGGGATCCAGTGGACATAGTGTACTTAGATTTCCAGAAAGCCTTTGACAAGGTCCCTCACCAAAGGCTCTTACGTAAATTAAGTTGTCATGGGATAAAAGGGAAGGTCCTTTCATGGATTGAGAACTGGTTAAAAGACAGGGAACAAAGGGTAGGAATTAATGGTAAATTCTCAGAATGGAGAGGGGTAACTAGTGGTGTTCCCCAAGGGTCAGTCCTAGGACCAATCCTATTCAACTTATTCATAAATGATCTGGAGAAAGGGGTAAAAAGTGAGGTGGCAAAGTTTGCAGATGATACTAAACTGCTCAAGATAGTTAAGACCAAAGCAGACTGTGAAGAACTTC
Source organism: Platysternon megacephalum (assembly GCA_003942145.1). Taxonomy (NCBI): domain Eukaryota; kingdom Metazoa; phylum Chordata; order Testudines; family Platysternidae; genus Platysternon; species Platysternon megacephalum. Next base: position 11,781,895 of record QXTE01000041.1, read on the forward strand.
AAAAAGATCTCACAAAACTAAGTGATTGGGCAACAAAATGGCAAATGAAATTTAATGTGGATAAATGTAAAGTAATGCACATTGGAAAAAATAACCCCAACTATACATACAATATGATGGGGGCTAATTTAGCTACAACGAATCAGGAAAAAGATCTTGGAGTCATCGTGGATAGTTCTCTGAAGATGTCCACGCAGTGTGCAGAGGCGGTCAAAAAAGCAAACAGGATGTTAGGAATCATTAAAAAGGGGATAGAGAATAAGACTGAGAATATATTATTGCCCTTATATAAATCGATGGTACGCCCACATCTCGAATACTGTGTACAGATGTGGTCTCCTCATCTCAAAAAAGATATACTGGCACTAGAAAAGGTTCAGAGAAGGGCAACTAAAATGATTAGGGGTTTGGAACGGGTCCCATATGAGGAGAGATTAAAGAGGCTAGGACTTTTCAGCTTGGAAAAGAGGAGACTAAGGAGGATATGATAGAGGTATATAAAATCATGAGTGATGTGGAGAAAGTAGATAAGGAAAAGTTATTTACTTATTCCCATAATGCAAGAACTAGGGGCCACCAAATGAAATTAATGGGCAGCAGGTTTAAAACAAATAAAAGGAAATTCTTCTTCACACAGCGCACAGTCAACTTGTGGAACTCCTTACCTGAGGAGGTTGTGAAGGCTAGGACTATAACACCGTTTAAAAGAGAACTGGATAAATTCATGGAGGTTAAGTCCATTAATGGCTATTAGCCAGGATGGGTAAGGAATGGTGTCCCTAGCCTCTGTGTGTCAGAGGGTGGAGATGGATGGCAGGAGAGAGATCACTTGATCATTACCTGTTAGGTTCATTCCCTCTGGGGCACCTGGCATTGGCCACTGTCAGTAGACAGGATACTGGGCTAGATGGATCTTTGGTCTGACCCAGTATGGCCGTTCTTATGAGGAAGCCCATTATGTTATGTAAATGCACCTAGAGGATGCTTGATATTCAATAAATATAATATGAAATAATGAGCAATTTTGGGTTTGCTTTAAAATTCACGTGGTTACATTTTCCAGTCTACACTTATGTTTTGTTAATGATTTGAGAGCTCAGTGTTTTAAAAAATTAATCTTAAAATCTTGCAGTTTCACTCTAAACATTCCTTATCATTCAAAAATTAGTATTAGCTTATATATTATCACCTGGATCTTGCAAGCCTTTGCATAGTGCGTAGCAAGGAGTACAAAGGTTTGTGCCTTAGCATGAGGCAGCAGGGAGGGTACATGTGGGTGACAGTAAAGCTAAGCACTGTGGGTTTGATTTCTAGAGCACCTACAGTCATTGAAGTTAATAGGAGCTTTGGGTGCTCAGCAGCTCTGTAAATCAGTCCATAATTACAGTCCCCCAAACTGAGCAGTAGAAAGTCCAAAGATCCTTTCATGTCTGGTCCCTTAGGGGCAGATTCTGCCACCATTACAGTAAGTAGTTACCGAGCATTCCTACTCATTTCAATAGCCCTACTTGAGGAGAGAGGTAATACTCAGCATGAGGAAGGGTGGCAGAATCCCATCTATACTGCTGGGAACACCAGGGAAGGAACTGGCCTATACGCTTGGGATGGGAACACAAAATCAAAGCTGGGCAGGGCAAAGGTGGAGAATGGGCATGTGTGAGGAGTCATGGGCTTATGTGTGAACCTTGACAGACAAATAAGGGAGAAGTCCTTGTGGCACCTTAGAGACTAACAAATTTATTTGGGCATAAGCTTTCATGGGCTAAAACCCACTTCATCAGATGCATCGATCAGATAAGCAAGAAAGTTTATGCCCAAATAAATTTGTTAGCCTCTAAGGTGCCACAAGGACTCCTCGTTGTTTTTACTGATACAGACTAACACGGCTACCCCTCTGAAACAAGGGAGGGATTCTCTCACCCACTAGGGCCCAGCTGGGGAAGAATTCCCCTTGGGCAGCCATGGTGAGGGACAGCTGTTCGCTGTGCTAGTCAGGACCCCTTGCAATCCCTGACCTGAAACCACGTTAGTCCCCCTTCACCTTGCACATGAGCCTTTCTATGCTGTGCCTCTGGAAGACAGCATACAACGTCAGCCAAGGTGTTTGGCTTATGCTCCCCCTTGGCCTCAATTCCACTCTTAGGTAGGACTAAATGAGCATCTCCGCAGCACTGCTCTCATTCCTCTGCACTTCACTTCCTGAACTGCTCATCCTCTCTTTTTACCTTGCATTTACACCACAACACACTTCTGCAATCTTCTGCAGCTGCACCAGGCAGGTTCAAGGCCTACATCGCTGACATTGTTTCAGTGTGGTCGGAGTGAAATGATGACGATAGCCACTTAGAAATAAATACAAGCAGCAACAACATTGTTTCATAATGTTTTTAATGGGGGGAGAATTCTCCAGGCAGTTCTGTTAGTGGTTTGTAGAGGGTTTAATTTTGTGAAAAATACCAAATGCTTTTGGGCTAATAACCTGATGATATTCTTCAAAGTCAAAATAAATCTTCTTCTTCTTCAGCTGGGTAAAGGAATCTCCTCAGCAAAACTGTTTGCTGCCTGTTAAGCACTTGTTGTGCTGGCAGTTGTAGTTGAAACCATGCCATAGTTGGCAGTGAAAGAAGCTTCCCTGAAGACATGCCATCAACTGAGGAATAGCTGTAGGCCAATGGAAAGGGTGTGGCAGAGTGCCATGATATTTTAATGAATGGAAAACTATATAGATGTGCCACTTTTTAACATCCCATTCTGGAAAAGAAGAATTCTTAGCACCGTTTATTATATCTGTTACTGGTATTATTATTGTTATTTGTTATGGGTGAAATTCTGATCCCACTGGAGTCAACTCCCATTGACTTCAGTGGGGCGAGGATTTTATCCTATATGTTTAGACATATGTAAAAATGAAAACGCTTGCTACCCAAAATGATTCGATAGACACACAACATCGGACTCACTTGGAAATGAGTTTTTTCTTTTTTAATCATTGTGTGCTTCTAAATAACTTCTTGTGGTGCTGTTTAAAAACATTAGCAAATAATACAGGATCCCCAAATGTGTAGCTGCTATATGGATTGATTATGGAGAGATGCCACTTTCTATTTCTAGGCTGCTGGTTGGAATCCACGCCAGGCTGATAGGGAATAATGACTAATTATTTGGGTTGGGGGAATCTCTTGTAGTTCCAAGGCTCAGAATCTTGTTAAACTATTTTTGAGATTTGCAAAACTAGCCTGAATCTGTGACCCTTTTCCCTGTACTTTTTACCTTTTATTTCCCCAGGAAATAGTTACCTTAAAAATGTTTTTTGGATTAAAAAGAATCATTGCTATTTATTAGGGATGGGAAATTGCTGTTTACTCAAACAGTAGCATAGCACAATTGGGTGTCTTACACATGGTCTATTATAGTGCAACTATTTTTAATAAGTTTTTCTCTCTCCTTTCTGCGCCTCTCTCCATAGTCTCTCTCTTAAGCAGAATATAAATGCAATAATATTTGAGTTTGAATTCAACTTTCAAACCCCTAATGTCTGAGTGGGTTTGAAATTAGAGAAAATTAGTTCACCCAACCCTAGTCATTACTATCTGATGACTGACTGGTGGCCTGTGTGAAATGACTGAATCGTTGTCAATCTAGGTCCTAATGATCAGGGTCCATATCACAAGTGACATCTTTGTGGCAACTTCAGCAAAGAGGTCAAAAATTGGTGGGGCCTGGAGATTGAACTCTCACTGCTAGTGGTGCTTGCTTCAGGATGTGGGCTGAGACTGCAGCAGGACACTGTGGGGAAGTTTGCACAGCTGCTGCCCTATTTGCAGATAAACAGAAAAAGGCTTGTCAATTTCAGTAGTTCTACAAGCGTTACAAATTTCACTTAAGAAAATAAACAAGCTGGTAAAATAATATATAATTGTCCAATGGCCAAAACTTTAATCAGCTAGAAGTTTATATAACACCAATAAAACTGCTAGTGTAAAAGTTGTGAGCCTTGTGGATTAAGGGCTCAGATTTCTCTCTTTATAAGTGTAAAAATAAAGAAACTTGTAAATGAAACGTCCGCTTCCCTTCTTGTTGGTGGTGGAATAACATCCCCGTGGCAGCCACAGTGTTTGCTCACATGGAAGAGTTATATTAAGGGAGTATTGATGTATTTCAAGCTGCTTCTTAGTGTGATTTAGCAGCTGGAAATGAGCAGTGCTAGCACGATGTGACCAACCAGCAAGTGTTCAGTAGTGGTTTGAGACCCACTGGTGTAGGGGTTAATACAGAATTGCCAGTCCCACGCATTAAAAGTCATGAGTCAGGCCCCAAATATCATGAGATTGGCTTAAAAATCAAGAACTTTTTTGAAAAATAAGAAGTTTGAGGGAGTCTTCTCATTTGCCTTCTGGTGTTGGAGCCATTAGGGTTCATGTTTTCATGCTTTTCACTGCAACCAGGAGGGTTAGAAACTTACTTTGTTTATTTTAATGAAAGCTTGGTTTTTGAGTAATAACATGTCTCCAGTAACTTGGGCTTTAAGCAAAATACTAAATATCGTAAGTCTCATGAGAAATTCCTGCGAGATGAGAACAGTGTTGATAGAACCATGGGCCATACTGTTATCTTTGGTGCAAATCCATGCAGAAGGCACTGAAGTCCAAAAAGATATGCCAGAAGTGCTAACGGATGCTGTTGTGACTTACAGGCTGCTCAGCATGAGTCAATGCTGATTTGGACAGAGTTAGCCATCAGAGGAAATCCATTCTTATCTTATGTGGCTTTGTGAGGGCAAAGTGTTGCATACTGCTGCAGTCTCCTATCTCCTTGGAACCATTTCCCCAGGTCATGCCTAGGGTGACCAGACGGCAAGTGTGAAAAATCAGGAGGGGGTGGGGGATAATAGGATCCTATATAAGAAAAAGACCCAAAAATCAGGACGGTCCCTATAAAATCGGGACATCTGGTCACCTAGTCATGTCTCAGGCATATACGTGGCATGGAGGGCACAGGTGGTGCTGTATGGCATAATATCACATAGCTGCACGTCACCTCATATATTCACCGATCTATCCAGTTCTGTGTATAGTCCCTGGGCCTCTTCACTGCTTCCTGTTCCTTGCCAGCGTGTCTCCAATGGAGCCAGGACCCTCAGTTGCCTCGTTGCCCGCAGAACCCTTTCATGGGGTGATTTCAGAGCAAGGAAGGGGAACCTTTCCTAAGCCAACACTGACCTAGTCAGCATTACTAGAGACAGAAAAAAGGGCAGATGTTGCTGTTCCCCCATCCCCAGTGTTTTCCCCAGGAATTGAAATGGGGGTGGGTGGGAGGTGTTGGAATATTCACAGGGGGTGAGGGCTGTATGGCACCATAGTAAAAACTAAAAAATGTTTCATGACCATTTTATTAGATTTAACTCATGTTTTAAAATCATCACAAAAATTAAAGTTGGCTACTCAAGCCTACTAGAAAGCACAACATCTACAGCCGTCTTGGTTTCTCGCACTCTTTGGTGTCTTCTTGTGTGTCCATTACTTCCAGTCCTTTGTGACGTACTCATGATCAGGCAGAAGGCGATTTCTTTCAGGACACAAAATTCTATTCAATGAGGAAAAAGAACACTCAACTGTAGCTGTTGTGACTGGGAGTAGCAAGAGATGCATTCCTACTTCTTTCATCCCAGGAAACATAGCACAAAAATTGGGTCGAACCACTAGTGATGATAAAGAAGTTGAAGTTAAATCTTCATTCGTTCGTCATATGATTCACCTCTGTGTTCAAATTCTCTATTCTGTCCTGATTACATGGCAGTCCCATTGCTGGTAGTGCCTCACTCCGCTCAGCTGTCGGTGTTTTATAAGACAGGCATCAGTAAAAACCAGGTGGAGGTTGATAGAATCCAGAAATTGCTATTGTAGATTTGTAAGAATCAAGTCTGTGTACTTTTTCATCTGGCTTAACAAACACTTCTTGTCCTCTTCACTTAAGGAGTCAATATAAGTACCTTCATTAGTCAACTTCTGAACTGAAATCTTTGCTTCTTCCAATACACTTTCAATGGACATCTCTGATTGATACAAGGGTAGCTTCTATTGCTGGACAAAGATCTACCACTGTTGTAGCAGATGCCTGGATGGCATTGTATAATGACCCAAGTGGTTTCAACGGTAGACTTAAAAGAGAGAGAATGGCGATAGTCTTCTCTGAACGTAGTAGCAAAAGTAGTCCACCAGCCTCACTACTTAGATCCGTCCTATCTTGGCGGATACTTTCCAAAGCCATTAATAACGGTTGCAGTAATTTTAAGACAACAGCCAAGGATCGCTCATGAGAAAGCCAGCAGGTTTTCCCAGGTTGGACTAATTTGAACTTCAATCCCAGTGTATCTTCTATTTGTTACCAAGACGTTCAGTCCTTTTGGACTCTTGTGGGGGAAAAAAAGAGTATAAAAAGCCATTAAATTTATGGCTTTTTAATGTCTTTTGAAGATTCTGCAGCTTGTACTAGTGCTAGATGGAGTAGATGGCCTCTGCAGGGTGTATAGGAGAGATTATGGTTACACGTTTCTCTGAGCAAAGCTCGTGCTCCACCATGTCTTCCAGAGAGGTTTGTAGCTCCATCAAATGCACAAGCAGCCATCTGTTTGGGGTTCAATTTACACGCATTTAACTCTTCTAAGATGTCACAGATGCAGCTGGTGTGTCTTCTATAACCTGAACATCTAGAATGCATCTACTGGGCTAGCCTACCATGGACATCAAGATAACATACGCAATGACTTAATACTTGATGCCTATTTGCACTGGTGCATTCATCAGCCATGTACAGGGCTGGCACAACCCATTAGGCGACCTAGGTGGTCACCTAGGGCGCCAACATTTAGGGGGCGCCGGCACCCTGGTCATCGTCGGCATTTCGGGGGCGGGACCTTCCGCCGCCTAGGGTGGCGAAAAAGCTGGCAGCGCTCCTGGCCATGTATGCACTTATTTTGAATATGGTGAGAGAGTTCTTCACTTTTTCAACTGCTGAGTCTTTCACGGTTGCACCACATGCTTCTAGAGAGTCAGCTGAGTTTTTTCAGAAAGATAGTGAGCGTTTGACAGTCTTGTTCGAAACCAGTGTCCAACTTCAGGATTAACAAATGACAGTGCACTATAAACTGGAGGCTAATGTTAAGTGTGTGGTATGATGCAACAGCCATGTTGGTTCACATAAACTGAGTTGTGTCTCCAGCATTCTTAACAGCCTCATTAAGTTCTTCTAAAATTGGCTTTGACAGTGACTGGCTTATAAGGCTTTCTGCATGTTGATGCAGTCCAGCGGCCTGGTGTTTTGCAGCCTTTTCATATAGGTTGCCAGTATTGGCTTAGCTGATCAGTCTGGCAAACCAAGCTCCTCCACTTTTACTATATAAATCCATGATATGCCCACATCTTGAATACAGTGTGCAGGTCTGGTTACCCCATCTCAAAAATGATATATTGGCATTGGAAAAGGTACAGAGAAGGGCAACAAAAATGATTAGGGGTGTGGAACAGATTCCATATGAGGAGAGATTAAAAAGACTTGGACTTTTCAACTTGGAAAAGAGAGGATATGATAGAGGCTTATAAAATCTTGACTGGCGTGGAGAAAATGAATAAGGAAGTGTTATTTACCCCTTCACTTAACACAAGAACCAGGGGTCACCCAATGAAATTAATAGGCAGCAGGTTTAAAACAAGCAAAAAGGAAGTATTTCTTCACACAATGCACAGTCACCCATGGAACTTTTTGCCAGGGATGTTGTGAAGACCAAAATTATAACAGGGTTCAAAGAAGAGCTAGATAAGTTCATGGAGGTTAGGTCCATCAATGGCTATTAGCCAGGATGAGCAGAGATGCAACACCATGCTCTGAGTGTCCCTAGCCTCTGTTTGCCAGAAGCTGGAAGTGGACAACGGGATGGATCACTCCATGATTCCCTGTTCTGTTCATTCCCTCTGAAGCACCTGGAATAGTCACTGTCAGAAGACAGGATACTGGGATAGATGGACCATTGGTCTGACCCAATATGGCCGTTCTTACATAAAAATAATTATAATAATAAAAAAGCTTAGTACAGAAACTCCCCAAGATATAATGACCTCTTGAGATAGCGCTGTTGTGAGATAACAACCTTGGCAAATAATGCATTTTAAAAATCTTGGCCTACTAGGAAACCTATATTTATAAGTTTGCCAGTCACAAATCTAGCATTCTGCAGCAAAGTCACTAAAACATAGTCCAATGCTCTGGTGGCTGTTGTTTGTCATGCCACCGTTCACTCTACCACTCCATCCCCAATGTCCCTGCACCGTCACCTTCTGCTGCCACCTGCCACTGTGACCTCTGCAAGTCGGTCTCTCTCGGTTCCAGCAGCTCTCAGTGATTTCAGCTCTCAGTGGGGGAACCTGGCTGCTAGTGCAGGCTGGGCCGTCTCGTCCACAGAGACACTGTCCCACAGCAGGTCTAGGCACTTAGACCTGATTATCAGTGATTTCAGCTCTAGCGGTCACTTAACAAACCAAAAGACTTTCTATGGAGCCTAATCAGCTCTGTCTCTCTAAACAGGAGAGAGGGGCAGGTCAAATCGTGCCTGTGACTCTTATAGGCAGAGCCCACACCACCAAGCAAAACAAGCTGTCCCCACCCTCTCTCTCTGCACTAGGATCTGGCATCCAAACCTCCTGCTTAGCGAGTGCAGTTCAGTTGAGGGTGACCAGGGCTTAATTTGTAATGAAAGAGGTGCCGGGGCTCAAGCAAGTTTGTTACTTTCCTAACTGATGTGACAAGCCCAGAGGTCCCAGAGCTATGAACTGCCGAGCCTAGAGGTGCTGGGCTCAGCCCTGGCAAGCCCTAGCACGAAATAAGCACTAAGGGAGACCCCCTCATTCAGGCAGGCTAAGTACAGTTCTGCTGCCCTTTACTCAGACAATAAGGATAACAACATTCCATGACCCCCACATTTAATACTTCAGTGATTTGTAACCCAACACCAGCCAAAATTGATCACCTGGACAACCCAGCTCTGTCTGCCGGATACCTAGGCAGAGTAGGTGAGTTCATGTAAACACAGTCTGGTCCTGAAGCCTTTCCACCCACCCCTGGCTCATCACTAGCTGTCAGGGGAGAGCTCATTCAGACCTTGCTTATCAATAATCATTTGAAATTATTAGGTAGGCCAACATTGCCGAAACAAATATGCTGACATGGTCATAAATAGCAGCTGTATGAGGAGGCTAGTCTATGTTCATACTTTTGAAACCCATTATGCTTTCTCAGGTACGAGTATTTTCTCGTATACTGTGTCTGCTTCTAAAGTGTGTATTAATGTTTCAATTTCAATTCAAATTTCCAACCAACAACTAAATTGGCAACACTGCATGTAACTGGGGGGTGTTGGGGAAATTCAGGGGGGGTGTACATCCCTTCGGGGGGGGGGGGGGGGGTCTAGGGAAATCCCTGTCCTCTCCAGCCTCTGTCCGACTCACTCCTCACTTGTCAAACCACCACTGGAAGAGCTTGTAGGGAGCCGAGAGGAAGGGGAAATGATGCAATGTAGGTGGTACTCTCTCTTCCCCGCCCCTCCCTTTAGCCCTCCCTTTCCGAGGTATTCATTCTTCCCTCTAGGCAAGCAGCCAGAGGAGACACCTTGGTACATGGCTGTCACCTTTGTCAAATGTATTCCATGGTGTAGGTTAGTGAGGGAGGGACTCAAGTCAGACTGGTTACTGATACTGGGGCTAGCTATTGGGCAATGCTTACGCTGGTGTAGTGTCTAGGAGAGAGCACTTTGGGGCTGCTTCCTGCCATCCTTTGGACTGTTAGAACTCAACAGTTTTGCCTGCATGAGGCAGCCTGACATGGTCCTGTGTTATAATGGGAAAGAGGGATTGTAAGAGAACCCTTTGCTATTATTTAAAGTAGTTTGGTCATTAAATATCTACTGTGAAAAGAGACATTCTTGGTTACAGCCAATCACTTTCTGGGGTTGTACAATCAAATGATGACGTATTGAATGTCCTCCTTTGCCTTGAGGGAAGGGGGTTGCAACCTTCTCACAGGCTAGCACAGAGAGGCTCGTGGTGTGTACTAAAATGAAAGTTTGCAGTAATCACCATAGCAGCTGGTAGTCAATGAGGTTAAAAAGCGAAATATGTCAAGGCATGCTGAGATCAAGCCTGATTCTTAAGTTAGGGTCCAGATTACTGTATTGAATTTTCAGCACCTAGAGATGATTCACACAGGATTAGACATTGCTGGGCTCTAACCAGCAGAAAATCCCTCTAGAATAGTAAGGCTTTGCCGGTTTTAATGCCGTTAAAATACCAGCGTTATTAACATTGGAGATTTAGCTCAGTTTTGCCAGCTACTGTATGATTTCCGAGTACTCATGTGAGTAGGCTGTAAAGCATGAGTCATCTTATTGAATCCTGCCAGTTAGATAGAAAGACTTAAACAACCTTCACAATGGGATTTAGCAAGTAAGACTGGACAGCCAGCCAGCAAAGAGCTGTCTGAATGAATGGAAAAACTGCCCCTTTGGGAAGCCAATTCTTTTTTACCTTTTTTTCTGACAACTGAATATAATTTGCCCCCTCTTCTATGAAGTTTCCAAAATAAGCTTCTAGGGTCAAATCATTTCCCTTTGCTGAGACAGAAGAGAGAGGTTTGGCACAGGGTACTAGGGGAAGCGATTTCTCTGTACACTACTGCAATCTCAGGATTGCAATAGTCCCTATTGTTTCTGCACCTTCGGTTTGCAGGAGGGTGTGGCCAGTGGTGGTTCCACCAGCTTCATACTTAATCTTTTAATCCACCAGATTCATACTTAATCTTTTAATCAATTCTTTTTGCATGTTCTACTCTGCAAAAGTGGCATTATGGGGTCCCATGTTTATTGTCCCTGTAATAACTTCGGTATCAAATGCACTCAATTTACGAGTAAAAATATGTTGTTTTCTTCAGACTTCCAGCCCTTCAGACTCAACCTGAGCTCCCAGGGCCAAGCTGGGTTCTTTCCATCTTCTGCATTGTCACTAGCAATAAAGGTTCTGCCAGCCAAAATGGGCCTCCAACTGCATCTGTGCAACAGCACTGCCCTCCAGTTATGCCCATAGCGATACCTCCGGAAGCCTGGGCTTGTCAGAGGATTTGCACAGGTGTAGCTGATTGGAATGTACTGAACAATGCTCCTGATGGTGTGCAAACAGAATCTGCAGCTCATTCCACCTTCCCTGTCCGCAGTGCTAAAAGGAGCCAAAGGTAGCATCTGCTTATTTCTATCAATGAAGTGAGCAGACAGAATTCTGAGAATGGTTGAGTAAGAAGGTGCCACATTTACCTAATTGCTTTGCACAGTAAAACGACTCTTAAGCCTTCCTACATGGGGAAGAGCACGGGAGTCCCAGGCACTCTGCAAGAGTTTCTCAGGTTCAGTGGTGAAGCACTGGTTCCACTGCACCTGGGGACCTCAGGAACCAGGGAGGTGGGCACAGATCCTGTTTGTTCATGTGAAAAAAGGGAGGAGAGAGTTGGAAGAGCAAAATAGAATGGGCACATCTGACATCCGGAGCTGTACTTTTACTAGGCTGTCTTTGACCCTTTTTAGATCAACTTTCTCCAGAAGACAATTTTCTGCTACCGTGCCAGTGAAACTTATATGGCCTGAAATGTCAAGAACGTGCATTTACACTCTAATGGAAATACCAATAACTTCACCTTTTTTAAAAAAAAAGCACAGATGTGTAATATATGATACAAATTCTTAGTCTTGGGCATAGGATTTACTAGCTTGAATAGTGCCACTGAAAACAATAAGGTTACTCAAGTGAATATGCCTGGCAGGTTTTTCATGATCAGGCCCTTAATTGTATTTATTATTCTGCATGTAGGTCCCAATCCTGCAATGACCTCTGGGTGGGCACTGGGAAGCAGGTTTAAAACAAAAGGAAGTATTTTTTCACACAATGCACACTCAACCTGTGGAACTCCTTGCCAGAGGATGTTGTGAAGACTAAGACTATAACAGGGTTCAAAAAAGAATTAGATACGTTCCTGGAGGACAGGTCCATCAAAGGCTATTAGCCAGGAAGGGCAGGGATGATGTCCCTAGCCTCTGTTTGCCAGAATCTGAGAATGGGCGACTGGGGATGGATCACTTGATGATTACCTGTTCTATTCATTCCCTCTGAAGCACCTGGCAGTGGCCACTGTCGGAAGACAGGATACTGGGCTAGAAGGACCTTTGGTCTGACCCCGTATGGCTGTCTTATGTTCTTTATATGCACAAAGCTCATTGTGGCATTAGGGCCACAGTTTGCAAAACTTGTTGGGAATAAAAGATGCTGTATTATAAAAATGGTATTCTCTATGGTATGGTTTGAGCTGTTAAATTAGAGCCAGCCTTTTCCTAATGATAAAATGTACTTGACATTTACATAATTTTTTAGCTAATTTTTTAGCTTTGAGACACACACAGAGTGGCCAAGTATTCACCTGTTGGTGTTACTAGGTTAAATGTCAGTTTGATGCATTATCAAGAGAAGATCAGTAACAAGATACTTATCTTCAAGCAATATTATTATTTTTGCCTCTAAAATATTTGTGTGGGGATGGGTAGAGGTATGGGACATAAGGTGTGAGTGAGCTCCAGGTGTAAGTGAGAAGCAAATCAGACCCCATGTATCTCTTCTTCTATAGTGTTATAATTTCATGGGTATATTCTGGTTAAGTAACCTGTGGGGAGGTAGCCGATGGCAAGTTAGAGAATACAGTGATATACTCCGGAGAACATAAACATAAACTTAATCTGTTATTTTAGAAGAAGAACTCAGGTCATTTAAATTCAATTTTGTGCCAAATAAAGACGAAATTTCGAGTTATGTGCATTCCTTCTTGGTAAACCTTTCTTGCAATTGAAATAGCCTTTAGTTTAAAAGTAAGACTGCACTGGAAAAAGGGATACTGTCAAGTTAGCTTTTTAAGGATTTAAATTTTTTAGAAAGTGTTTTCAAACTTACATACTTCTTTTCAGAGTTTTTGCTTCAGAGAATGTTCTAAGGATCCCTGTAGTTTGGCTAGATTTGCCATATACAGGTCTGTCGCATCTTAGGCGCATTTAACATGTGCGATTTCAGCTTTATGCGGTCGGCAAAAACAAGAAAAAAACAAAACAAAAAAAGAAAAATATCAATTTAAATACTGTTTCTGTAGTGCGGGCGATTCTGCCCGCCATTACACTCAATGTAATTTTGACTATACGCGGTTTTCGCTTTACGCGCTGACCGCGGAACATAACCCCAGTGTAAGATGAGACAGACCTGTAACTGCCTGTGACGGGCCTGGTACCCCAGCACCCCCTAGTGTCAGGGGCGGGCTGGGGCCTAGCGCCTCGCCTCTCCCTTATCCTTCCTTCTGCCCCTGGCAAGCGGGGGTACTTGGCTTAAGGGCCGCCGTCCACGTCACCGCCCTCCGCGAGGCGGGGTAGTGTGGCCTAGCGGCCGGAGTCCACTAGCACCCCCCCTCGGAGCGGGGTAGCGCGGCCTAGCGGCCGGAGTCCAATAGCACCCCCCTCGGAGCGGGGTAGCGCGGCCTAGCGGCCGGAGTCCAATAGCACCCCCCTTCGGAGCGGGGTAGCGCGGCCTAGCGGCCGGAGTCCAATAGCANTGATCACCTGGACAACACAGCTCTGTCTGCCGGATACCTAGGCAGAGTAGGTGAGTTCATGTAAATACAGTCTGGTCCTGAAGCCTTTCCCCCCACCCCTGACTCATCACTAGCTGTCAGGGGAGAGCTCATTCAGACCTTGCTTATCAATAATCATTTGAAATTATTAGGTAGGCCAACATTGCCGAAACAAATATGCTGACATGGTCATAAATAGCAGCTGTATGAGGAGGCTAGTCTATGTTCATACTTTTCAAACCCATTATGCTTTCTCAGGTACGAGTATTTTCTCGTATACTGTGTCTGCTTCTAAAGTGTGTATTAATGTTTCAATTTCAATTCAAATTTCCAACCAACAACTAAATTGGCAACACTGCATGTAACTGGGGGGTGTTGGGGAAATTCAGGGGGGGTGTACATCCCTTCGGGGGGGGGGGAGGGGGTCTAGGGAAATCCCTGTCCTCTCCAGCCTCTGTCCGACTCACTCCTCACTTGTCAAACCACCACTGGAAGAGCTTGTAGGGAGCCGAGAGGAAGGGGAAATGATGCAATGTAGGTGGTACTCTCTCTTCCCCGCCCCTCCCTTTAGCCCTCCCTTTCCGAGGTATTCATTCTTCCCTCTAGGCAAGCAGCCAGAGGAGACACCTTGGTACATGGCTGTCACCTTTGTCAAATGTATTCCATGGTGTAGGTTAGTGAGGGAGGGACTCAAGTCAGACTGGTTACTGATACTGGGGCTAGCTATTGGGCAATGCTTACGCTGGTGTAGTGTCTAGGAGAGAGCACTTTGGGGCTGCTTCCTGCCATCCTTTGGACTGTTAGAACTCAACAGTTTTGCCTGCATGAGGCAGCCTGACATGGTCCTGTGTTATAATGGGAAAGAGGGATTGTAAGAGAACCCTTTGCTATTATTTAAAGTAGTTTGGTCATTAAATATCTACTGTGAAAAGAGACATTCTTGGTTACAGCCAATCACTTTCTGGGGTTGTACAATCAAATGATGACGTATTGAATGTCCTCCTTTGCCTTGAGGGAAGGGGGTTGCAACCTTCTCACAGGCTAGCACAGAGAGGCTCGTGGTGTGTACTAAAATGAAAGTTTGCAGTAATCACCATAGCAGCTGGTAGTCAATGAGGTTAAAAAGCGAAATATGTCAAGGCATGCTGAGATCAAGCCTGATTCTTAAGTTAGGGTCCAGATTACTGTATTGAATTTTCAGCACCTAGAGATGATTCACACAGGATTAGACATTGCTGGGCTCTAACCAGCAGAAAATCCCTCTAGAATAGTAAGGCTTTGCCGGTTTTAATGCCGTTAAAATACCAGCGTTATTAACATTGGAGATTTAGCTCAGTTTTGCCAGCTACTGTATGATTTCCGAGTACTCATGTGAGTAGGCTGTAAAGCATGAGTCATCTTATTGAATCCTGCCAGTTAGATAGAAAGACTTAAACAACCTTCACAATGGGATTTAGCAAGTAAGACTGGACAGCCAGCCAGCAAAGAGCTGTCTGAATGAATGGAAAAACTGCCCCTTTGGGAAGCCAATTCTTTTTTACCTTTTTTTCTGACAACTGAATATAATTTGCCCCCTCTTCTATGAAGTTTCCAAAATAAGCTTCTAGGGTCAAATCATTTCCCTTTGCTGAGACAGAAGAGAGAGGTTTGGCACAGGGTACTAGGGGAAGCGATTTCTCTGTACACTACTGCAATCTCAGGATTGCAATAGTCCCTATTGTTTCTGCACCTTCGGTTTGCAGGAGGGTGTGGCCAGTGGTGGTTCCACCAGCTTCATACTTAATCTTTTAATCCACCAGATTCATACTTAATCTTTTAATCAATTCTTTTTGCATGTTCTACTCTGCAAAAGTGGCATTATGGGGTCCCATGTTTATTGTCCCTGTAATAACTTCGGTATCAAATGCACTCAATTTACGAGTAAAAATATGTTGTTTTCTTCAGACTTCCAGCCCTTCAGACTCAACCTGAGCTCCCAGGGCCAAGCTGGGTTCTTTCCATCTTCTGCATTGTCACTAGCAATAAAGGTTCTGCCAGCCAAAATGGGCCTCCAACTGCATCTGTGCAACAGCACTGCCCTCCAGTTATGCCCATAGCGATACCTCCGGAAGCCTGGGCTTGTCAGAGGATTTGCACAGGTGTAGCTGATTGGAATGTACTGAACAATGCTCCTGATGGTGTGCAAACAGAATCTGCAGCTCATTCCACCTTCCCTGTCCGCAGTGCTAAAAGGAGCCAAAGGTAGCATCTGCTTATTTCTATCAATGAAGTGAGCAGACAGAATTCTGAGAATGGTTGAGTAAGAAGGTGCCACATTTACCTAATTGCTTTGCACAGTAAAACGACTCTTAAGCCTTCCTACATGGGGAAGAGCACGGGAGTCCCAGGCACTCTGCAAGAGTTTCTCAGGTTCAGTGGTGAAGCACTGGTTCCACTGCACCTGGGGACCTCAGGAACCAGGGAGGTGGGCACAGATCCTGTTTGTTCATGTGAAAAAAGGGAGGAGAGAGTTGGAAGAGCAAAATAGAATGGGCACATCTGACATCCGGAGCTGTACTTTTACTAGGCTGTCTTTGACCCTTTTTAGATCAACTTTCTCCAGAAGACAATTTTCTGCTACCGTGCCAGTGAAACTTATATGGCCTGAAATGTCAAGAACGTGCATTTACACTCTAATGGAAATACCAATAACTTCACCTTTTTTAAAAAAAAAGCACAGATGTGTAATATATGATACAAATTCTTAGTCTTGGGCATAGGATTTACTAGCTTGAATAGTGCCACTGAAAACAATAAGGTTACTCAAGTGAATATGCCTGGCAGGTTTTTCATGATCAGGCCCTTAATTGTATTTATTATTCTGCATGTAGGTCCCAATCCTGCAATGACCTCTGGGTGGGCACTGGGAAGCAGGTTTAAAACAAAAGGAAGTATTTTTTCACACAATGCACAGTCAACCTGTGGAACTCCTTGCCAGAGGATGTTGTGAAGACTAAGACTATAACAGGGTTCAAAAAAGAATTAGATACGTTCCTGGAGGACAGGTCCATCAAAGGCTATTAGCCAGGAAGGGCAGGGATGATGTCCCTAGCCTCTGTTTGCCAGAATCTGAGAATGGGCGACTGGGGATGGATCACTTGATGATTACCTGTTCTATTCATTCCCTCTGAAGCACCTGGCAGTGGCCACTGTCGGAAGACAGGATACTGGGCTAGAAGGACCTTTGGTCTGACCCCGTATGGCTGTCTTATGTTCTTTATATGCACAAAGCTCATTGTGGCATTAGGGCCACAGTTTGCAAAACTTGTTGGGAATAAAAGATGCTGTATTATAAAAATGGTATTCTCTATGGTATGGTTTGAGCTGTTAAATTAGAGCCAGCCTTTTCCTAATGATAAAATGTACTTGACATTTACATAATTTTTTAGCTAATTTTTTAGCTTTGAGACACACACAGAGTGGCCAAGTATTCACCTGTTGGTGTTACTAGGTTAAATGTCAGTTTGATGCATTATCAAGAGAAGATCAGTAACAAGATACTTATCTTCAAGCAATATTATTATTTTTGCCTCTAAAATATTTGTGTGGGGATGGGTAGAGGTATGGGACATAAGGTGTGAGTGAGCTCCAGGTGTAAGTGAGAAGCAAATCAGACCCCATGTATCTCTTCTTCTATAGTGTTATAATTTCATGGGTATATTCTGGTTAAGTAACCTGTGGGGAGGTAGCCGATGGCAAGTTAGAGAATACAGTGATATACTCCGGAGAACATAAACATAAACTTAATCTGTTATTTTAGAAGAAGAACTCAGGTCATTTAAATTCAATTTTGTGCCAAATAAAGACGAAATTTCGAGTTATGTGCATTCCTTCTTGGTAAACCTTTCTTGCAATTGAAATAGCCTTTAGTTTAAAAGTAAGACTGCACTGGAAAAAGGGATACTGTCAAGTTAGCTTTTTAAGGATTTAAATTTTTTAGAAAGTGTTTTCAAACTTACATACTTCTTTTCAGAGTTTTTGCTTCAGAGAATGTTCTAAGGATCCCTGTAGTTTGGCTAGATTTGCCATATACAGGTCTGTCGCATCTTAGGCGCATTTAACATGTGCGATTTCAGCTTTATGCGGTCGGCAAAAACAAGAAAAAAACAAAACAAAAAAAGAAAAATAACAATTTAAATACTGTTTCTGTAGTGCGGGCGATTCTGCCCGCCATTACACTCAATGTAATTTTGACTATACGCGGTTTTCGCTTTACGCGCTGACCGCGGAACATAACCCCAGTGTAAGATGAGACAGACCTGTAACTGCCATTATTAAAGCAGTGTTGTGATAGCCGTGTCAGTCCCAGGATATTAGAGAGAGAAGGTGGGTGAGATTGGTCCAATAAAAGATATCACCTCACCCATCGTGTCACTCTAATAATGAAAGCAGGGCAATGGGAAAAAGGCTCCTTGGTTCCTATAACTCTTGCTGTTCGGAGTCAAAAAACTGCAGTGCTAAAAGAGCTGACGTACTCATTATTTTCCAACTGGTTAAAACAGTAGACTGGGACAGCAGAGTTCTGCGTTCAATTCCTGGCTCTGCTATAGATTTCTGGTGTGAATGTAGGCAAGTCACATAAGGTGAAATCCTGACCATAATTTAGGTCAAAGGGAGTTTTGCCAATGACTTTCATGGAGATGAGGATTTCACCCACAGTTTCGCTGAACCTGAGATGGGAATAATAGTACTTTCCCACCTCATAGATATACACCTCTACCCCGATATAACGCGACCCGATATAACACGAATTCGGATATAACGCGGTAAAGCAGCACTCCGGGGGGGGGGAGGGGCTGCGCTCTCCGGCGAATCAAAGCAAGTTCGATATAACGCGTTTTCACCGATAACGCAGAAAGATTTTTTGGCTCCCGAGGACAGTGTTATATCGGGGTAGAGGTGTATTACAAGGCTAAATATATTAACAATTATGAGGTGCTCAGATATTACGGTAGGTAGAGTAGATCATTTGACTGTATCTAGGTTCATCTACAGATTCTATGTTGAAGTGAGAGTTGGTTGTTTTTTGTTTTGGTTTTTTTTGTCATTAATCTAGAGTTGTATTGAACATTTGACTAACTGGACCTCATTTCCAACTCTGGCCAAAGAAGATTTTTGTTGCTTAATTAAAAGTGAAAAGGTTTGGATAACAAGATAATGACCATTGACTATAGATTATACCAGGGGTAGGCAACCTTTCAGAAGTGGTGTGCCGAGTCTTCATTTATTCACTTTAATTTAAGGTTTCGTGTGCCGGTAATACATTTTAATGTTTTTTAGAAGGTCTCTCTCTATAAGTCTATATTATATAACTAACTTATTGTTGTATGTAAAGTAAACAAGGTTTTCAAAATGTTTAAGAAGCTTCATTTAAAATTAAATTAAAATGCTGATCTTACACCGCCAGCCTGCTCAGCCCACTTCCAGCCTGGGGTTCTGTTCACCTAGGCTGGCAGCAGGCTGAGCGGGGCCTGCAGCCGGGATGCCAGCTGGCAAGAGGCCGGCAGCCGGGACCCCAGACCTGGGGGGGGTTTCAGGGGTTAAGGCAGAGGGCTGGGGGGGGGGGGCAAGGCAGAAGGCTGGGTGGGTGGGGGGGGTCAGGGGTCAGGGAAGAGGGCTGGGGTGTGTGGAGGTGCAGGGCAGAAGGCTGAGTGTGTGGGGAGGTTCAGGGGTCAGGGCAGAGGGCTGGGGTGTGTGGAGGTGCAGGGCAGAAGGCTGAGTGTGTGTATAGGGGGTCAGGGCAGAGGGCTGGGGGGTGTGGGGGTGCAGGGCAGAAGACTGAGTGTGTGTGGGGGGAGTTCAGGGATCAGGGCAGAGGCCTGGGGTGTGTGGGGGTGCAGGGCAGAAGGCTGAGTGTGGGGGGGTTCCGGGGTCAGGGAAGAGGGCTGCGGGGTGTGGGGAGGTCAGGGGTCAGGGCAGAGGGCAGTGAGGGTGTGGGGGGTGTAGAGCAGAAGGCTGGGTGTGTGGGGGGGTTCAGGGGACAGGGCAGAGGGCTGGGGGGGTGCAGGGCAGAAGGCTGGGTGTGGGGGGGAGTTCAGAGGTCAGGGCAGAGGGCTGGGNTGGGGGTGCTCCCAGCCCCCTGCCCTGAGCGGCTCATGGCAGGGGGCTGGAAGGGATATGCCCTGTTCCACCCCCTTCCCCAAGGTCCCGTCCCTACCTCTTCTCTGCCTCCTCTACGGAGCAGCGAGCATGCTGCCACTCCTGCCTCTCCCCCTCACAAGGGCGATCAGCTGATCGGCGGCGGGGAGAGGGAGGGGGAGGGGCAGGAAAGCACCACGTTGGGGGAAGAAGCGAGGGAGGGGGGAGCTTGGCTGCCGCAGGACCAAGCTTCTGTCTCCTGCCCCCGCAGGGGAGAGCGGTGGGCGGGGGGGTTGAGTGGGGCTGGGGGCCGGGACTGCGGCAGGCAGCGGCGTGCCACTCAAAATCGGCTTGCGTGCCATGTTTGGCACGTGTGCCTTAGGTTGCCGACCCCTGGATTATACAGTCCAAAATAATGTTCACAAGTACTGCAACTACCACAACAAATGAATTTTCATTTGAATTTTTAAGTGAATTTGCTTTCATTGTTTTTGCTAATTGTAAACATTCTGGTGAACAAGTTTACTGGCAAAAATGCAAAGGTGTCTGTTGGAATAGTAAACTTTATGCAAACATTGGATGCTCGCTGGAAATGCATATTTTGAATTAGTAAAAATGAGCATTCACATTGAAATCTTAATTCTAAATATTATATTAATCCAGTCAGAGAACAGAAATATACCAATACCATATCTAATTGTACAATGAAAAACTAACTCCCGGAGCTTCAGTATCAAAATACTTGCAACAAACTGCTTAGAAAAAAAATTTCTGTTTCTAGCTAAGTTATGTTCCATTTCCTTGCTTTTCTTTAACATATCTATGCCAGCATTGTATGGCTCTGAATTTTCTTTATTGAATCTTTCTGTTTGCTTAAGTGAATGAAGCATCTCTCCCATCTCAGATTGTCTCTTTTATGGCTGCACGTGATGCAAGAGGCTGAGAAACCATTATAGAATCTATTAGACAGTTTAATGCTTGCTTGGCCAGATGTAAACTCTGCTGCACTCCTCAGCAGTCTTTGGGCTTGATCCTGAAAGGTGCTTAGCAGCCTCAATTTCCACTGAAATCAATTGGAGTTGCGGGTTCTCACTAGTGGGATGAGACTTTGTCTGTAGGCTAACTTTATTTGAAAGATGGAACATGAGCAGGACATGCAGTTTGGGGCAAGTAAAAGACTGAAAATTCAACAATTTCTTGTCCTTTGTGTGGAGTGCCAGAAATTATATTTTTCCAGTATTTATTAACTTGGCCCCAGATTTCAATGCCTCTTGTTTCTGGGTTTCTAGATAGACATTTTTGAGACGGGGACAAACGCTGTGTTTTGCTATTGATGCCAATGGAATCAAGATTTGGCTCTATGAACTTGGAAGGTTTGATAAAGCAACAGAAGTTTTAATTCTCAATATTCAGTATTCGCAAGATTCATTCTTCTAGACTAGCTTGAAGCTAGTAGAAAACAGGGATTTCTATTAGCCATTGGACACTTAGCGGCTACCAGTAGTCAGGCGGAAGCTAACAAAGAACCAATCACACAGTTACTTTGTCTTTAATACAAGGAAAAATTATCAATCTTAGGCCCTCACGTGGGTTTCTTTGCATCTCCTTTAAAAAGGAAGATGCATTTGAAATAGTTCAAGAATTACATTAAATCTGGTCAACATGTGTGGAAGATTGGACTCAGTGCCTATAATGCTAGTTTCAGATTCAGGCTAAAAATTATAGTTAGAGGGTTTTTGGTTTTTTTATTCAGTCTATCAGATATAAAGATTTGTACATGCACTTGTTTTAGATTTGAGTGTCAACATGTTGAATTAGATTGTCAATAGTAGCGAACTTGCCTGTTTAAAAAGCTGTTTTATCTCACTGTAGATTTGAGGTGCATAGAGAGAGGTTTTTTTGCCCTATTATTTTAAAGACAGCATTTTATAGATAGAATGAGAAGAGAGAAGGAGCTTAAAAATTAATGCTATGTTGACAAGTGTCTTTTAGAGCCTATTATATGATAAAAAGATGATTTACCTATAACTTGTACACCTCTACCCCGATATAACATGACCCGATATAAAACGAATTCGGATATAATGCGGTAAAGCAGTGCTTGGGGGGGGCGGGGCTGCGCACTCCGGCGGATCAAAGCAAGTTCAATATAACGTGGTTTCACCTATAATGCAGTAAGATTTCTTGGCTCCCGAGGAGAGCGTTATATCGGGGTAGAGGTGTATATGGTTATTTGCCTTTGTAAACACTTTTGTATAAGAAGTAGGTCTCAGCTCCTTTATTTGTAGAAAAAGAATGTGTGTTATGTTCTTATTTAACAGTACACAGTGACAACTGTTGAAAACAAGTAACCTAAAAATTGCCTTTAATTTCCTTTTCTTTAGGAAAGGAGTTGTTGATCCTATAACATGGAGGATTGCCTTCATACCTCTTCTGAAAACCTTGCCAAACTGGTCAGTTGGGCCCACAGCCATGGGACCATCTGCAGCCTCATTCCAAATCTAAAGCACTTGCTTTCTGAAGGTTCCCATGGCAACCTGACAGCGATGTGGGGCTGTAGCGCAGGCCATGCGTATCATTGGCCACTGACTGCTACCTGCAGGGCTGGGTCCCAGGAAAGAGTATGTTTCCAGGACAACAGAAGCTTCAACTCGGACAGTCCCAGCATCATAGGTGTGCCCTCGGAGACACAGACTAGCCCAGTAGACAGGTACCCTGGGAGACCAGTGAAAGCAAAGTTGGACTGTAACAGAACCAGGGACTCCTGTGATTTCTCTTACTGCAGTGAGCCTTCAGAGCTCGATGAAGCCGTGGAAGAATACGAAGATGAGGCTACCCTCTTTGACATGGTCTGCGAGTCCTCGGTGACAGATGAGGATAGTGACTTTGAACCTCATACCCAAAGATCTCAAACCATTTCCCGCAAAAGGCCTGGAGCGGGCCAATCCTCATCATCTCTTTCAGGCTCCCAGTCTCAGGTCATCGATGAAAGCAGTAACAATGTGATCGTCAAAAAGATTAAGCAAGAAATCCCTGAAGATTATTATATTGTGGCTAATGCAGAACTTACCGGTGGCATTGATGGGCCTGCATTATCGCTGACGCAGATGTCAAAGCCCACGTCTCAAACTCATGCTGGACCTTCCTATATTGGTCCCTCTAAGCCCACCCCCCCTGTAGCGCCTTCTCTCAGTGCCGAGCTAGACTTACAAAACGTGTCTGCTTCTCCCCCCGTCATATTGAGGCCTGCAGTTCAGAAGCCTGCAAGAGTAACTCGGGCTTCCCCAAACCGAGGACCAGCGAGCACCCCTACAGCCAACCAACAGGTAGCGCTCCAGATGCCAGTCAGTACTTCCAATACCAGCAAACAGATTAGCATTCCTTTATCGGCCCTGCAGCTCCCTGGACAAGAAGAGCAAGCTGCTTCAGAAGACCTTCTCCAACCCGTGCCAAATCAGGTTCCCGCCGGCGAAGTAGCATTATCTCCTTCAATTAGCGCGGAGCCGGAAGTCAGCTCTAGTCAGCAACAACCTAACACTGCTCCTATCATCACCGCTGAGGCAACAGCACAGTCAATACCAGGTATGAAACTATGGAAAGCTCATACTGTCATGCAGGGAATTCAGTGTCATTCTAAAGGACACGTTTCTAAGCCAAGAATTGCAGCTGAGAAAGTGAAATATTGATCATGGTCACCATAGGTTACAGGAAGGTATTACTAGATAAATCAGTAGCTAAGCACCCTACATTGGAAGGGTGTTTGGAAAGCTTTCATTTAATAGAGCCCATAAGCACTTGATGTAGGATAATGTTAATCCAGGGATACTTCATTAAGGAACCAACAGACTTTTTCTCTAAAACAGATAGATCTCAAAGAAGGTTACATTTGACAGTCACATAGTTCTGTAGTGCAATATCTCTATGGGACAGTTAGCCGCTATCTGGTTATATATAAGGAGTTTTGAGACAGAAAAGCAGACTGTTTGTTTGATTCATTTGCTACATCAGAAAGATAAAATCTTAGTAAAAGCTGCCTGCAGTAGTGGCCAGAGCTTTCCTCTCCCTTCCTTATTCCTATCAAGAGAGCTGACATTTGAAATGCAGAAGCAGGGGAGAGGGGTAACAGTAATGGCTGGAGGGAAGTTTGTCCTATTATAAATCTTTATTATGTTTTTTCACTAACTTGTAAATCACAGCAGCCTGGAGAGAGACACACATACCTTTAAACCTTAAAGTAATAGTGCGTATACTTTAAACGAAGCAAAAAGAGATCCTTTCCCATTTTTAGTGAACATTTTCTTTTCAACGTATCCTTGTGTTTCTTGGTACCTCCCTCCGCCCTCAATGCAATGATGATAAGTCTAGCCAAATAAGTATTATAAAAACATAAATTTCTCAAAACTGTTGATTAATCTTTTCATGCCAGCAATTCTGGAGGGAAATCAAATGCTTTGCATGGGGAAATCTGGTTCTTGGCACCAGGTTATTGAACAGTTAGATACTACCTTTTACACTGTGATCTTTACTGTTGTTGTCAAACAAAATGTTAGCTGTATGTAAAATTTCCAATATTATTCAGTAAAACCCAGCAAAGCACCGTAAGATAGAAAACGCAGAAGTTAGTGTTTTTCATTTTGCAACCAGCGACTCTCATTTCTGTCCATTAGACACTTCCTCACAGCAGTCCTGTCATGTGTAAATTATTTGCTGGGGATCCTTCTATAAAACCTCAGCTAAATTCAGATCTGGTTCTGTAGGTTAAGTCCTAGGGAGATGGATTGGTGGGCAGAGGTCAGACGTGGTAGTCAAAGGTTCATGGTAAATTCGTTTATCACATAGTTCTTCAATTCATCACATAGCTATCACCTTCACATATGTTAGCAAGCCAGGTTCTGCAGTCAGTGATATCTATGGAATTTCAACTTGCTGAGTCACAAACTTCAGTGGGTGCATTGGTATAACCCAGGACAGAATTTTACTCTGATGTGTGTTATCTCTGAGATTCCTTTGTTTTCTACAGGGTAGTAAAAATAATTTCAGTCTGCTGTAGCCAGCAGTTAACAGAGGAATGACTTGCAGCTGTCCTGCCATGGGCAATGTTTTCATCAGATCTTAGAAACTAAGCAACCTCAGACCTGGTTATTACTCGGAATGGAGACCGCTAATGAAAATCTGGATGCTGCCCCTGAAGTGGTGCTGGTGATTCTGTAGGTTGACCTCTTCCTTGTGAATCAGTTCTGAACTAGTGTCCCAGGGAGATAGAGGTCTTCTCTAGGACAACGGTTCCCAAACTTGGTTCGCGGCTTGTTCAGGGTAAGCCCCTGGCGGGCCGCGAGACACTTTGAGCGGCCGAACCTGCGGATGCTCCAGGTAAACAAAGCGTCTCACAGCCCGCCAGGGGCTTACCCTGAACAAGCCATGAACCAAGTTTGGGAACCACTGCTCTGGGATAAGATGCAAAATCAAGGCTTTCATTAAAGATGTCACAGCACTTTTTGCAAAGTTATCTTAGTTTCCTAGTAGTTTTAGCTAACTAAAATATTGTATACTTCCTGTCTTAACTCTTATGTAGTATTCCTATATGCTGTTAAACAGCTTCCATGTTCCACCCCAGAGGTTACTGCATTTCAGCAAAGGGTAAAGGGATTGCTGTGTAGGTAAGGCTTGATCCTGCAACCTTTAGTCATGCCAATAATGTGTTGAATTCAATGGGGACTTCTCATGTGGGAAAGGAATAACTGGACTAATAAATGTTTGTTTGAACCACAAATTTGTATTAATAAGTGTTTGTACCAAAAAAACATAATTCTGCAAAGATGATCGAGCTCCTAAAATGTGAGACGTGATTTTAAAACAGAGTGGGGTTAATTGAAAAGTGAAGGAGATTCCACACCTATCGTAAATTTTTTAGGCTGTCTCCGGGCTGGATTTCTTAACAGAGAGTGATTCACTACAAGTGGTGAATGATTTCACATGGAATTTGAATTCCACTGAATTGTGAGAGGAGGATTGTCCAGCCTACATGACACTTTTCTATCCTGAGCTCATTATAAACCAGGAGCAATATAACTTTTTACTCAGTAGGGAGAATGAATTGGATTTTAAAACAGGAATCTTTGCCATTAGTTTATAGACTCAATTATAGTGATAGTTTCTTAACAAAATACTACTGAAAATAAGCATGGAGTTTAAATTCTGTCTTTTCCCCAACAAATGCTTCCTTATTTCCAAAGTAACATCTAAGGCCCTGATCCTGCTAAGATTGGTGCACATGTTTAACTTTATGCACTGCTGACATCAGCGGGACTAACTCAGTGTGTAAAGCTAAACACATGGGTGGGTCTTTGTGGGATCAGGGCCCACACTGGTTAGTTGTGATTACTAGCTGCAGCCACCACAGTGAAGACATATTGTTTAACATATTCCTGTAACAGGGGATGCACTCTTGAGCAATTTTTTCCGAAGATTATAGTACATGCTCTGCAAAGTAAAAAGGTTGATAATGGTATGTTTGGTATTGGACTGGATTCGGATCAGGCTCTAAAATGCGTGGGTCATACTGTTTTTACAATTCTTCCTATCTACACTGTCCATCCAACCTGACTGCCTGCTTCAGACCTGAGAACGGGCAGACGATTGAAGAATTTTATACTTGCACAAGATTCTTGTCCATTGTACTTCCCTGCTTGCTCATAAAAAACTTGGTAGATAGAGTAGGGGGGCCAGTAAAACATGCAAACTTGGCCAGGAATCAGAATGAAAAACCTTTTCCTGCTCCCACTGAATTCAGTGATAAAACTCCCATTGATTTTATTGGTATCAGGATACGGCTTGTGTCTTGTAGATGGAGTGATGCAACGGGGATTCAACTCTTAGGTCTTGAAAGCCCTCAAACTTGTCTCTGCTTTAACTAAGGTTGTGTTTTTGAACAGATTTAGTTAAATCAGCTCAAATCCCCTGGGTGGAAAACTCTTAAATCAGTTTTAAAATGGCTTAAATCAATTTAGCTTAATTCATTAAGGAATCGGCTTAAGATGCATCGATATAAGCCCGCTTGAAATCAGTTTGAGTGTCCACACTGGGGTTTTGCACTGGTTTAACTTAATCTAATTTTAAAGTGATTTTAGTTAAACTGGTACAACTTTGTATATAGACCAGATTTACAAAGATATTTAGGCTCCGAAAAATGCAATTAGACATTTACTGGGATTTATAAAAGCACTAGGTGCTAACTCGGAACGAGTTCAGGGCTCAGTCTGAGGATGGTGGCTTATGTTGAATTAATTTCTTAAATTTTATAGTTTATTTTTTTTAGCATAACACATAGGAACTCCTCTATGTGTGTACAAGTTAAAAATAAAAACTGATTTCTGTAACCTGCTATATTAACTCTAGCCAATTCCCCATCTTATGCCATGCAAGGAATGGCTAATATCTAGGCTTTTCTTGTGGAGCCACTGAGGGAGCTATGTCAGAGAAGCCTGTCCTCCCAGAAAGATCTTTGTCACCTTTCCTGTTGCCAATTCCTGACGTGTCATTCAGGCCAGGAACTGGCAAGGGGAAGTTCTGTTGCACTGCTGAAGCTGTAATGTGACTAGGAAGCATCAGGCTTTCAGAGGGCAAGGCGCGGCGGGGCGGGATGCCCTCTGGGAGAGTATAGCTACATGTGAAAAAGGTCTTGTTTACTTGCTGGAGGGCAGGGAGGGAGCTGTAGCTCAGAGGGAGATGTAGGGCGGTAGCGTTGCTAAGGTACTTAAGATGAATGACTAGTCTTCAGTACTGTGTTGCAGAACGCTCAGGGTGGGTGTGTCCTAGGAGTCAACAATACAACGTTTTAATTTATCTCTTTGGTCAGACACTATCTCAGCAACATGAACACAGCAGAAGTGGGTTCCATTAAGATCCATGAGAGGGTTTCACATTCAAATATACTAATGGGGAAAAGGACACCAAGAATTACTGGGTGAGGTTCTCTGGCCTGTGTTATGCAGTATGTCAGATCATAGAGGTCCCACCTGGCCTTGCGATCTTCGAAATGTGAAACGTATGTAATCGAGTAAAACCTCTGAATGGTAAGTGTGATAATGAGATTTGTCAGCTCCATGGCAAATCCTATCCATCCCTCACCTCAACCTGATGGTGGTTACAAAGTCGGGTGTCGCTTTTCCATGAAGGTAGAGTCAGGACAAGGAATGGGACCCCTTCAGCCACCATCCCTCCCTCTGGCAGCAGCCTCCAACATCCTTCCTCCCCACGTGGTTACCAGAAATGATCTACACACTAAGCGTGAGGCCAGATTGTGCGAGGGCCTACGCTGGATCTGTGCACAGCTGCACTGGCCCTTAGGGAGCTTTGGGAGGCATCATGCCTCAGCTCTGAGATGTGCGAGGGGCGTTGGCCTGCTGCACCATCCTTTACAAGGCTGAAGCATGCTCCTTGTTGGGCACTTGGCTAATCTTGCTGTCCCGTGTGGGTGTACTGCCTTCTCCTCATCCCAGGGGGCGCTAGCAGGGATTCCTGGATTCTGTCTATGCTATTTATATCCTTCCCTTGCCGTGCACAGCTTATGCTGTCAGGTCCCCACAAAAATCATGAGATTTATAAAAATATAATACATTTTTGGTTCTTTTTATTTGCCTTCTGGGTTTTTTTTTGAGCTTTTCAGGGACACATTTTCAGACTTTTCTCTGCAACCAGAAGGACTAGATATATCCTTTTATATTAAATGAAAGCACATAATCACATGACTCCAGGATCTGGGACTTTCAGAGAAACACCAAATTATCACGAGACTTATGATAAAATCACAGGAGCTGGCAACAATATGACAGGGTCTAGCCACAGACCGACAGTAAACTAAATCATAGGTTCCCCTTATACTGTAAGTACTGTTTTATCAGGATATTTTAGGAATATGCTCCTAATAAGCAGAGAAGGCTCCTCCTTGCATGGGTAAGTATATATGCATATAGATAGCTCTTTGGGAGACAGAGGGTCAAATGTAACTGAGCTGAAGTTAGTGGAATTATGCCAGTGGTAAATGTACCACAGAATGATCAATCATGTGAAAGTTACAAAACCTGATTTAAAATCTTCCCCGAACACTAAAAAAAACCCACCCCTGCTAATAGATCTCTGTAATTATAATTTTACATGGCAGAATTGATGGCTTTTGGCTAAATCAGTTGCTGAAGGCTGCCTCTGGGGTCATATATTGCTGAAAGTGGTCAAATGAACAATTAAACCACTGTTGTAGATGAGTGAGACAGTTTTTCTCTTAGCCTTAGAGTAAAGAGATCAGAGGCCAGTGGCAACTCATTCAACATCATAATTTATTTTGATTCTAGCTCCATAGCTGAACTAAAAATAACTTGAGCAGAGATAAATCATTTAAAAATATACCCCTATATTTGTAAAAGCTGCAAAGACCCTGCTTACATGGAAGAATAAAATGAAATAATTATCCTTGAATCATCAGAAAATCCAGTAAGTTAAATTAACCTCCTCCTACATTACTATTGGCCTTTGATCTGCCAACACTGGTTTCACTGCTTGAGTCCCACCCATAGCAAGAATACACCTTGGAAGATTACATATAATATTGCTCAGCAGAATATCAGGCTGTGTATTTTTATAAGCACCCCCTTTGTTTATGTCCCAAAGCAGTCAAATGATAAATTAATGTTTTGGGGCCTTAAATCTGGAAGCTCTGCTTCTCAGGCTGACATTTGAATTTGTCAGATATTGTGAAGGGAGGACCAATTTGAAAACAAAAGAGGAACATATTAAAGAAAATGTATTTCACCCTTGAATAGTTGTATTAATATATTGTTTATGTCCTCAGTATCTACAACATAGCAATGGAAGTTTAATAATAATAATACAATAATACAAATTATGTATTATTATTATGTGCTTCCTGCTATAGGTATTTATGGTGTCATCAATGTTTGCAAGAGAATCTTGAACTCAGCTCTCAGCAAGCATTATCAAATCTTTTAGTTTACTTTATAAATGTATCTATTTCAATTTTTAAAGTTCCATATGTATTTTCTTTGGTCAAAATTCACTCCAGGTATGGAAGGCTCATATAAAACCCTCTGCAATGCTGACAATCAGCAGTGGGGTGCCCACGCAAAGGGTGTCATGAATGATACATGGAATCACAGCATACCTTAAACAGGAAGCATTTATTAAAGAAAGCAACTGCAAACTACAGATGCAAAAAATAGGTTTCTACATGGCTTGAGTTCTGCCTTTGTCTCCTTGGTTTACCATAGACCACACCCTGTCTGGAACTCTGTACTGCAGAGACATCTAGTGGCTGTATAATATATTGCAGCATATAAACATAGAGTGATGTCTTCACACCCTGCTCAGACCTCAAGTGGGCTGGCATGTAAGCAAGGGGAAACAGCAGCTTGGAGATGTGCTGGGACCATGGAATCTGCAATTACACAGATCCAGAGGCCAAGAATTCTGATGTAATATCAGCAGCTACTATTATAGCTTATGAGGGTTCTCTGCCTGGAAGGGGGAAGGGAGTTGAATCTATGCCCCTACACCCTCATAGAATTCCCTGCATTGTGTGTGGTCTTCAACAGTTTTTGCATTTATTTTCTTAAAACATATTTTCAGTTCAACTTCAAAATGGTGACTGTCTCCTGGGGAATGTTCTCTGGGTTCTAAGGAGAATTGTTTTAAACACAGATCCATAGTGCTGAGAATCTTCTAAATGAATTTTTAAATAGAGGTTTTCAGATGAAAAAACAACAGCACATAAAATGTCAAATGAGACAGTGTGAGAATGTATGAAAGGAAAATGGGCCGTTTCAATAAATTTTGTAGCAATGACACCTAATGTAAACTCAAAAAATACCCCCACTCCGGCACAAATGAAAAAAGAAAGGGGGGGGGGAAATAAAAAGTGGAGAAGAGGAGTAGTAGAAAGCAACCATTTTTGCAGAACCCATATAAACCAATTTGTGCACTCTCTCTCTCTCTCTCTCTGCCAGCTCTGCAAAAGGTTATCTAACAAATGTTATTGCTAGGAACATGCCAAGTCTTTAACGATACTGATACACACAGGAAGACAACAAGACTCATATGAATTCCAGATCCATTGAAAACACAGGAGAAAACACTGGCAAGAGCCAGCATGTCTGGGCTGGACATTTATTTATTTGTTTTGTGGGGTGAGAGGTCACTTTCTATTCAATGTGATGCTTTTGGATAGTGCTCAGTGTTTGCTGTTGTTCCACTTAATACTGGGGCTACCCTGGTCTTACGAATTGTGGTGCCCAAAGCTAGAGAGAGGATGAGAGGGATCTGGTTGTGAGGTTCGCCGTCAGTGGAGCAGATGGGTGGACAAGACAAGTGAGGCAACAAGCCTGTTTGGGATGCCTAGCAGTCACTTGCTTTGCTTGTCCACTTAAGGCTGGCCCCATCTACCTTAAAATAGGAACTGCAAATAGGGCCTGATCCAAAGCCCATTGATATCAATGGAAGGACTCGCACTGATGTCTGTGGGTTTTGGATCAGGCCCATACTTTGGTAAATGTGTGTATCAACTCTGGTTTTGTTAAATCCTAACACTTTCAACAGCAACGGCGTCCCAGGGGGCTGTGCTCCCACCTTTCTCAGTGATGCGAGAATGCCACTTTTACAAGGGCGGTGCTACAAAGCTAGGGCACAGCGAGCTTCCAGTACTTCCGTTTCCCTTTTGTATTCATTACTTGTGTTAGGAAGCTTGCTCTATCTCGTCTCCCTGTTTGTGCCCTTGCAATGATGCCAAAATCCACATATACAATAAAATGGAATTCTACCCATTGCAAAGAGTACATTGTTTTCTAGGTGCAGGTACTAACAAGAAAAAGATTTGCTGAAGAGAGAAAATATATGTTTTTAAAATTAGTTTGGGAACACACAACACACCCCAGAAACCTGGTAGCTGATTTTTTTATCGCCTCTGGTGCAATTCAGTGTATTGTTTATTGAGGCCCCAATTCAGCAAAGCATTTAAGCATGTGCGTAAGTCCATCCTTGTTCAACAAAGCACGCTTCATGTTAAGCATGTGCTTAAGAGTATTTCTGAATAGAGATGAGCTGTTGTCTGGAGCATTACAGGTGAGCTGCAAGGCAGAAACAAATTGAAGTGTTTGTTTCTTTAATTGCTCCATTATAAAGTCAGACTCGTGAACTCTCTTCACCAAATCTTTTGTTTTCTCCTGCTTGTTCTGTCAGATGCCGCCTCTTTTCTCCTTTGTGAGGAGAGAGAGCTGCAGCTCAGGTTATGGCCTTGTGACATCCCTGTTCAGGTCCCCAAAAGATCTTGCCGGGACCCTTCAGAAAAGAGCGAGAAGTGAGAACCTGACCATTCAAATGAACAAAACCAAGCAGAAAATAGGTATGAAGATTGTTACTAACATCACAATGGGTCAGTAAAGGGCAAAACCAATTTATTTTTGTTGTTGCTTTGCAGTTCATCTGTAAGTTGAGAGGCATGGGTAGCTGAGAGAGCCTCATAAATAAGCATTAACATCCGCATGTTTTACAGTACGACGTCTTGAAATGTTAAGAGTAAGTGTAAAAACCTGACCACATTGACCTCGGTGGCAAATTTACTATTGACTTGAGTGCAGCCAGGATTTCACCTTGGGGGGGGGTGCCCACAGTGCCACTGACGATGTAATTTCTAGCTTGGGTAGATGTACAGGCACTAGCTTTGATTGAGTTATCGCATTCAAACTAGCAATGTAGCCACAGCACCACGGGCAGCTGCTCAGGCTAGGCAACCAACCACGATTTCTTCCAAAATCCTAAGTACATTAGTGTTGTGTTCACCAGAAAGCAACCTTTGTGGCTGATGGCTCATGGAAACGCCATTAGTCTGTTAGTTACAGAGGCAGCTCCCTTTTTATTTCAAGGGGTAGAGGTTAAGAACATAAGAAGGGTCCTACTGGGTCAGACCAAAGGTCCATCTAGCCCAGTATCCTGTCTACCGACAGTGGCCAGTGCCAGGTGCCCCAGAGGGAATGAACAGAACAGGTGATCATCAAGTGATCCATCCCCTGTCGCCCATTCCTAGCTTCTGGCAAACAGGCTGGGGACACCATCCCTGCCCATCCTGGCTAATAGCCATTGATGGACCTATCCTCCATGAATTTATCTAGTTATTTCTGCAACAGTAGTGGCTGCATAGTGCCTAAATTGACATGATATGGACAGCTAACACTACCCCCTTTCAGGACATGAAATTTGCCAGGTGTTTATAAAAATTGACTCAAAAAATGATTCAGGGGACACATTGATCAGTCAGTTTGTCCCCTCCTGGAGTAAAGAGTCTTCCCTGGATGACTGACACATGGGACCTGACTTTTAAAAAGTCAGGTATGCAATTGTACATGCACAGCTTAGCACATAATTGTGCACCTGCTATGCACATGCAATCACTATGATTGCACCAATGTCCCATAATATTAAATGGGATTTACATGACACAGCTCATTTGCTTTTAACATTCATCTTGAAATATTTGCTGTCTTCTCTAATGAATATCACAAAAACATTATGTTCAAATATTCTTTCTATTCTTGAAAAGAACAGACACTGTTTTCTTATTTCCTTTGTGTGGATACTGGAGTCTCAGATGCCATATGTAAAATTACTCTGGTACCTTACATTAATTAGTAGCAATTTTCCAAGATACGATTCTATCATATCTTTTGGCCTACTTACAGAAATTAGCATCTCCGTACCCATTAGGGTTATTACTTTCTCGATAGATGGTAATGAATGTTAAGCTTTGCGTGTAGGGCCTAATTTATTAGCATGTATGTCTCCATTTCTTTGCAATGTATCATGTGTTCATTTTTATATTTTTGTACCGTATATCATTGTTTGGAAGCTGCCCTTGAGTAGTAAGAGTTGCCTCACAATGCCATTCAAGCCACAGAGGAGAGTATGTATATTTAATAGAGGACACTGTCAATTTAAAGCCACAGGGGGAAGTAATGAAATTAAATAAAATAGACCCTGCAGGCAGCGCCGGCTCCAGGGTTTTTGCCGCCCCAGGCAGCCAAAAAAAAAAGCCGCGATCGCGATCTGCGGCGGCAATTCGGCGGGAGGTCCTTCGCTCCTAGCGGGAGTGAGGGACCCTCCGCCGAATTGCCGCCGAATACCTGGACGTGCCGCCCCTCTCCCGAGTGGCTGCCCCAAGCACCTGCTTGTTAAGCTGGTGCCTGGAGCCGGCCCTGCCTGCAGGTGAGATCCTTGCTCTGGCCTCAGAGGCAGAAAGGGGCAATAAAAGCCCTATTTCTGGCCAAGGGAGGGATTCTTCCAGTGCAGACACTACAGAAGACAACCATAAGGCTACCCTTTGGGGACCAGACCCCCCCTGCCCCCCACAAGCCCAGGAGCAAGACTGGTGTCAGGAGAGGTGTGTCAGAGCAGGGATCCAGCCCCCAGCCCCCTCCTCTCCTGGGCTGTAAGTCAGAGGCCCAGCACAGAATCTCCCCTAAGAAGGTTGACAGTAATTAGTCGCCTTAGAGTGGCAGTATCGTATCTCCATGTTTTGATAAATAAGAGACCCATTTTATGTCAAATCCTGGTTCCATTGAAATCAGCGGGAGTTTTGCCATTGAGTTTGGTAAGACCAAGATTTGGCTATTTATATTTTACCCTCGTAGGTCACCAAGGCCCTGGCTCAGGAAAGCACTTAAACACATGCTTCAATCCACCCTGTTCAGGAAGGAATGGATCTTAAGTACGTGCTTAAAGTTGAACATGTGCTCAAGTGCTTTCCTGTATAGGGGTGCTTTCCTGAATCTGGGACTAAGGGCTTGTCTACACTTGAAACGCTACAGTGGCATAAAACATTGGATCCAAAGTGGCATGGTTTAAATCTAAATGCAAAGCGCATTTTGAGTAACGTGTTCTTATCCTGGCAGTTTTGTTGAACATTTACTCTCTTTTTTTCTATTTGTTGCAATTTTACAGAAATGGTTGAAGTAAAAATTATTTCCCCTACAAACTACACTATGATCGTATTGACATATTTTAATAGTTCTAGATTTTTAAAATTAACTATGTTGTAATAGAACATTCTATTCATTTTTGAGGAAAACATACAGCAAACCTTTCAAAATTACATGCTGCTATTTACACAGGATATATAATAGAGATCATTACCAGTGGAAACTGAACTCAGAAGTCCACTTGGAACATTCTGCAGGGGTGAGGCTTCTGGGTCTGATAGGAGCAGCTAAGTGGAGTTTGCAGGGGACAGCTGCCCAAATCGGCTCACAAGATTTTCGAGAGCGGGGACTGAGGTTTGCAAATGGTGCGGACTTTGAGCTCTTGACTCTGCTCAAATAGATTTGAGCTTCAGGCCTATTGCATGAACCACCAAACAGATAATGACTTTTGATAACTAATGAGCTGGGCTGGATTAGAACCACTAACCTGCAGGTAGAAAATTCTGTGTTTAATCATCTTTAGGCCAGTAAGTGTGTTGGCTCCATTTTACACTCAGCATGCACCTATGACTCCCATTCACATTAATAACAGTAGGGCACATGCAATGAGAGAAGTACATATGCCTATACATTGAATAAATTTACTGTAGGCTTTAGATTAACAATAACACTGTATTCTGCTATTGTTTTTCAGTAACTACATATGCATGATGAAAACAACCCTTCAAGCTAAACGTATAACCATTGGGGTAATACTTAACCATTAATTTGCTAAAATATCTATGTACGTGTGTAATTATTTTGTTCTGTGTTTGTACAGCACTTCGCACAGTGGGATCCTGGTCCATGACTGAAGCTCTTAGGCACTACAGTAATACAAATTAATAATAATATTGTGATTACTAAAGCACCATAGGCATGCATGGCACTTCAAAGAATGAATAAAGGCAGACTGCAATCTAAATTAAGACTCTTGACAGGAGGAGATAACAGCATAAAATTGGGGATAGAAAAGATGAGGGAGAAAGCAAGAATATGGAATTATGCAGTCACTAAGGAAGCTAGGATGGGACTTTCAGAAGTAATTAGTAATGGCCTAACTCTTCTCCAGTGGGAGTTTTGCTTTTGACTGCAGAGTTATGCCAATGCTGAGAACTTTAGCAAATCCCCCCCCCCCCCCAAGTGTCCTATGTCTAGGTGGTTATGCCTTTTACAAAGTGAATATTGTTTGGATTTGATGTAATGAAACCATGAACACATCTGTATTTTCTAATTAGGGCTGTCAAGCGATTTAAAAAAATTAATCGTGATTAACCGCACGATTAAACAATAATAGAATAACATTTATTTAAATATTTTTGGATGTTTTCTACATTTTCAAATATATTGATTTCAATTACAACACAGAATATAAAGTGTACAGTGCACACTTTATATTTATTTTTATTACAAATATTTGCATTGTAAAAAACAAAAGAAATAGTATTTTTCAATTCACCTAATACAAGTACTGTAGTGCAATCTCTATCATGAAAGTTGAACTTAAAAATGTTATTGTTAATCTAAAGCCTACAGTAAATTTATTCAATGTATAGGCAGATTTTCAGTTGGATTTTACCGGAAAGCTCAGAGAAAGGGAAAAAGGGGGCTGCTGCCTTGTTGGGAGCTGGGGGGGGTGGAGAAACTTGGCTAAAATTATGTTTGTGTTCAGAAACATTCGGAGATGGGAGAAGTCCAATGCATATCTGTTCTGAACTAGATCGCCCATTTGTAATGCAAATCTTAATTTGGTTTTGTGCCAAACATTACACTCAGGGTGTGACGGTATCAATAGATCTAACCTTTGAAAAATCTGTATATACTTGTGTCCCAATGATCTTTGCCCTAGATTGTTTTATTCTTTTTCTTATCCCACTC
The DNA here is from genome assembly GCA_003942145.1 of Platysternon megacephalum. Classification (NCBI taxonomy): domain Eukaryota; kingdom Metazoa; phylum Chordata; order Testudines; family Platysternidae; genus Platysternon; species Platysternon megacephalum. Next base: position 11,818,596 of record QXTE01000041.1, read on the forward strand.
TGGCCCTCACCGAATCTATTTATCTATTTACTGCCCTCATATTGTGGCCAGTAAGGCCTGATAGATGGAGGAACTACATAAATTAGGACATTTTCTTATGTGAATTCGTGTAATTTTCTCTCCTGTCCACTAATCTGGGCAATCTTCCCCTGAGTGTAGTGTGCTCATGCCTTCATTCATGTATGTGCCCCTTATGGGTCTTTTCCCCTCTCACTGATTCTTCTGAAATGCAAATGTCCACTCAGCACTCATCCTGCCAATTCTTTGGGACCTGCCCTTTGTTGCTGACTAGACCTCAGGAAACAAATTAAGGGACAAGAAAATTATTATTACATTCCAACTCCAGTTGTTCAGCCATATGCTGTTGTCTGTTTTGCTTTTCCCTAATTTTCTCTCTCTCTATCGCTTTTTACTGCCTCCCTCTTCCAGTCTCTTGGTTTCTGCTAGTTGTCAAGTGAAGGGATGTCACATGTTGACAAATAACGTGCCCAACACACCACGCACTAATGTGGTTCTTAAATAAATCTGAATAACTTACGTTAGCACAAAGTAGGATAGCCATAAATATATACATAAACTATGCATCCATAATTATGTACATAAAACTGTAGCCCATCTTAGCCCTTGCAGGAATTAGTCAATGTAGTGTCTGCTCTGAATTCATTCAGTAGCAGTGGTACAGATTATTCATATGCTATTGGGGAATAACAAATTATTTTTATGGAAATAAAACAAAACTAACAGCAAAAACTCCACTGTATAATTATGGCAGAGAGTTAACAATATCCTGAGCTCCATGGGCATACGCACACACTATTAGAGAGGAAAAGATTTGAAAATCCTGAACATATTTAAACAGACTCTATGGCAAACTGGAAACTTCAGCTTAATGTGAAACCAATGCAGCTAAAATAAAGTGGGTTTAAATGTGAATCTAAAGATGGAAAGAAAAAATGAACTTTTGAAAATTATTTGCTGTGTTAAGTGTAATATTTTACTCTTTGTAAAGATTTTCTACCCTACAAAGAATCTTGTAAACAGCTGGATGCTAGACATAATTAAAGGGCATGTATGTAGGTATGTAACCTGACAGAAAGAAAGGAAATTCAGTTGGTAAATGTCTATTAAAAATGGTCCTACTGCATTGTAAATTGTGAAGCCTTTGGATATTGCGTTCTTGTTCTGCATAATTTGCTCCATTCATATGGGGTAATATACAGTCAGGAAAGGAAAGGTAAATTGTTTAAGCCAGTCACTCTGCCCAGCTAGAATCTTAGAAATAAAAGCACAGATTCTTTAATAAGGCTGTGTTAGGTCTATTACTACACTAAATCAAAGGGGGAAAGAGTGTTTAAACGAGCTTCTCTGGGAACCGTGGCACCATGTTTTGTGTTATCCGAGGGCGATGGCCATAGCTCACTACACATGTTATGTATTACACCTGCAGTAGATAGTTCAGACAGATCAGAAAAGGGTACCTTTGATTCACTACCATTGGCAGTATAATAAAACGGGGTGTATGTGAGGGGGAAAATGTCTGCAGTCTCTAATAAGCAATATATCAACTAAGCACTGTCAGGTTTTTGTAGAAAGTTCCCCAGCATGATTTATTGCATTAATTACAGTCATGTGGGCTTCATGCTCCTAAGCCTGAAATTGCAATCATATTCTAAAGTTGATTTAAGAATATGCTTTGGCCAAGACTAAAGTGCAGCTTATTATGATTAATGTAATAAAATATTTATTACATACTTCTTTTTCTTTTCTTTGTTTCTCTGTTTGCTGCCCTAGTTAGTGTCTCATTCCAAAGCTGTGACATACAATTAGATTTCAAATGACAAGGATCCTCATCTGTTTTTCATCCACCTCTTCATTGTTTCCCTTGTTTTTACATCCTTTTTGTTCATTTTCTCGCTGCATTTTCTTACTCTGTTTCTTATCTGCTGGCTGGAGTGCATTTAAATCAAGAGCAGGCAAATTGTGCTCTGTGAACGTGGCTCTCCCCTTTGAGATCAAGTGCATTGTTATCGCCAATGTGCTCATTAAAATAAAGGCGTCTAAGTGCCCTAGTACAACACTGTGGCCCTTCTGTGGGACAACCACATTAAAAAAATAATTGGGGGGCCATGCATGGGAATGTGTTAATCCTCTAGCAGTATTGAGTGGGAACTAGAGATCAGTCAGCCTAACTTCGATTCCTGGAAAGCTACTGGAACAAATTATTAAACAATCAAGGATAATAGGGTGATAGGTAATAGCTAACATGGATTTGTTGAGAATAAATCCTGCCAAACCAACCTACTTTCCTTCTTTGAAAGGGTTACTAGCCTAGTAGATGAGGGTAGGGGAAGCTGTAGATGTGATATATCTAGACTTTAGTAAGGATTTTGATACAGTCCCACATGACAGTCTTATTAGCAAACTAGGAAATTGTGGTCTAGATGATATTACTATAAGGTGGGTGCACAACTGGTTGAAAGATCGTACTTAAAGAGCAGTAAACAAGGGTTTGCTGTCAAACTGGCAGGATGTATCTAGTTGGGTCCCCCAAGGTTCCATTATTCAATATTTTCATTAATGACTTGGATAATGGAGTGGAGAGCGTGTTTATAAAATTTGCAGATGACACCAAGCTGGGAGGATTGCAAGCACTTTGGTGGGCAGGATTAGGATTCAAAATGACCGTGACAAATTGGAGAATTGGTCTGAAATCAACTGAATGAAATTCCATAAAGACAAATGCAAAGGTACTTCACTAAGGAAGGAAAAATCAAATGCCCAGTTATAAAATGGGGAATTACTGGCTAGGCAATAGTATGGCAGAAAAGGATTTGAGGGTTATAGTGGATCACAAATTGAAGATGAGCTAACAATGTGATGCAGTTGCAAAAAAGGCTGATATCATCCTGGAGTGTATTAACAGGAGTGTCATATGTAAGACATGGGAGGTAATTATCCTGCTTTACTCAGCACTGGTGAGGCCTCAGCTGGAGAACTGGGTCCAGTTCTGGGCGCTGCACTTTAAGAAAGATATAGGCACATTGGAGCAAGAATAATGATAAAAGGTTTAGAGAACGTGATTAATGAGGAAAGGTTAAAAAAACTGGGCATGTTTAGTCTTGAGAAAAGATGACTGAGGGGGGACCGATTACAGTCTTCAAAGGGCTGCTATAAAGAGGACTGTGATCAATTGTTCTCCATGTCCACTGACGGTAGGACATAAAGTAATGGGCTTAACCTGCAGCAAGAGAGATTTCAGTTAGATGTTAGGAAAAATTTTTAACTATAAGGATAGTTAGGAACTGGAATAGGCTTCCAAGGGAGGTTGTGGAATCCCCATAATTGGAGGTTTTTAAGAACAGATGAGAGAAACACCTGTCAGGGGTGGTCTAGGTTTATTTGGTCCTGCTTCAGTGCAGGGGGCTGGACTAGATGGCTTCGTGAGGTCCCTTCCCACCCTACATTTCTATGATTCTATAAAGAGGAGACTAAAAGGTTAGGGGGTACATGTTCCTCCTGTTCTCTGCCCCTTTCCTTCTCGCCTCTGAGGGGAATAAATACTGTGTATTATTTATCTGATATGATCCACAGCAAAACAGGCACCCAAAAAGGCATCTTCGGTAACTCTAACCTTAATCACAACATACTATATTATCATTATCAGCATTGTGGAAATTCCTAGAGCGCACAAACTGGGATTACGGTTCCTTTTTGTATTTTAGACACTGTACAAAGAAATAACACAAAGAGAGTTCCTGCCCCTGCGCGCTCACCATCTAGGAAAGAGTAGTATTGGTAGCCTTGCCTGTAGCATAGCATCTCTAGTGGACCCAAATATCATCGGGCTTTGGATTGCTTTTGGCTTGAACCATGGAGGGCCACATTTTCAAACCCGGCATATAAATTTGTGCCTGCAGTTTTGCATGAGTCATCCAGGTAGATAGGCATCTAGCGCCGCAGTTTGCATTCATAAGTTCTGTTTGCAAATCTCACTTTTCGAGTGTGCAGATACACCCACACAAACGTTGAGGCTGAGACGTTGTGGAAAATACGGGCCATGGTTTTATTTATAGCCCAGGAGCTTTTGTATTTTGCTTTTTTCCTTCTGCTCCCAGATTAATTAAAAATATATGTAATTCAACAAAGGAGGCATTTCTAAGAGCATCATAACATTTTTCTTTGTCTCCCCGAACGTCATGTTTTTCTTCGTTCTGAGCTGTTTTCTGCTTTTCTCTCTTCTCCTAGCTCAGAATACATTCAATACCGTACAAGGATGATATTGACTGTGTCCCTGACTCAGCAAGTCACCCATGTTAAGTGAAACATTAAGCACACACTTAAGTTCCATTGATTCCAATGCATTTTAAGCATGTGCTTAAGTGTTTCCTGAATTGGGTCCTATGCTTTGCTCAGCTGGGGCCTCACTGGGGAGAAAGGTGGAAATTCTGTGGGCGGGAGGGTTGTGTGTAATGCCTTTCCTGGATTGGTACCAGCTAGCCAAGTCTGCTTGGAATGCATCACTTCTATGATGTATCATTCGACCTCTAGTTCCCAGGGTAAATTACATGGTCACTGACACGTTGTTCTGATTTTCCTCAGCCAAATAATCCACAAAGCGAATACGTTACTATATAGTAATTGACATGAAAGGTCACCTATACCAAGTCATTAATACAAAGTCGTGGGCAGAAAGGGAGTATGTTTTCTATACTTAATATTAACACCAACAAAATTACATTTGCTAAAATTGCCTCCTGCTCTATACTTTACTTTAAAATCTACATTTTCAATTTAAAGCATCTGTTTCAGGAAAGAGAGCTCTACATTTGACTATTTCTAGTCAGAAATTATGGAAAGATTACACTCTCTCCACAGTTGATATTTACATGGTAGCTTTACAGTATAAACCTATTTTGACACATACCGTGCCTAGAATTAATCTAATCTTCCTGAATTTTTTCATGTGAGCTCCTCTGACAGAAGAGCACTTTTTGCTAAAGTTGGAGGTGATTGAATAAGGCTTAGTCAAGATCAGGTACCACGGTTTGAAAAATCAGTTTTCATATATTTTTTTAGACATTTTCTAATCTCTTTAGATGCTCCCATGGAGCTCGAAAACAGCTTGGCCAGGAAAGTTCAGATGTGGGTTATTATATTGTCCTCCCTGAGGAGAAATGTTTTTGGGTGTAGTTTGATGGGTTAAGGAGGGAGGGTTTTAGAGATGTGTGATCCAAACCAATGAGAAGTCAGTGGAATTCATATAATCTGCCAATTGTATTGGCAAAGATTTAGGAAATCTGTAGCTGAGCCAGAAGAGTATATGGGGTTATAGATCTCCTCAATCATAGGTTGCAGGCATTTGAAACTTGTTTTTGAAGCTGGCCAAGCATATGTGACTAAGGGCCTGATCCTGCAAAGACATATGCACATACTTTGAACTTAACTTCATGTACTTGAAATTAAATATGTTCATAGCCTTTGCGGGATTGGATCCTTATGATGTACTGAGAAGGAATTGCAAACTATTACTTTAAGTATGTGTGAAGGTGTGGGTGGGTGGGAGGAGATTCCTGGTCCAGATCACAGGCTAAAGGGGCTCTGTAATGAAGCATGGGATCTGGGTGTCAGAGAAAGAAGACCATATAGAAAGAGCCAGCCTAGAACAAGGCGGGGGCGAGTTGTGCCTCTCTGCCTTAGGGAGCAACCTGCTTTGTCTTTAAAGTCTTGAAGTCTTTAAATCATGATTTGGGGACTTCAACAGCTGAGTCAAGGGAGAGAATTATTCCAGGAGTGGGTGGGTCAGCTTTTGTGGCCTGCATCATGCGGGAGGTCAGACTAGATGATCATAATGGTCCCTTCTGACCTTAAAGTCTATGAGTCTATGAGTCTCTTTCTGATTTTGGCTACTGTATGTTATCCTGGTTTCTAAGAATAAAAGTAGTGTTGTATTGCAACCTTCCAGCCAGAATATTTTATGTGTTGTATCTAACGTCTCTGTTTGTATGCTGTGAAACATAGATCCATGTTCATAGATCTTAGATGGTCTAAAGCAGGGGTCTCAGGAGCTCTTCCCTGCGGCCCGCCAAGCTCCCTGCGCCCCTCCCCTCCCCCCAGTTACTTCCTGTCGCTGCCAAACTCCCCCCCACAGTTATTTTATGTGGCAGCTAAACTCCCTGTGTGCTGCTCCCCAATGTTTGGGGCCAGGTCTCTCCCCCGGCCCCACCTGCCGCCTCCCCCGAGGATCCCCCAGCCTCACTTGCTGCCCCCTCACCGCCCCTGAGCCTGCAGCTCAGGCTGACTCTTCTCCGCTCTGCCTGCTTCTGGCATCACCTGCTGCTGCAGGGTCCTAGTGCCCCCCCACCACAAGGCCAGGGCAGGCTGCCCTTCCCCTGCCCTTCTNGTGTGTGAAGGTGTGGGTGGGCGGGAGGAGATTCCTGGTCCAGATCACAGGCTGAAGGGGCTCTGTAATGAAGCATGGGATCTGGGTGTCAGCCTAGGTAGGGTGTCACCCATGGGATCTGGGTGTCAGCCAGCCTAGAACAAGGCGGGGGCAAGTTATGCCTCCCTGCCTTAGGGAGCAACCTGCTTTGTCTCTTTCTGATTTTGGCTACTGTATGTTATCCTGGTTTCTAAGAATAAAAGTAGTGTTGTATTGCAACCTTCCAGCCAGAATATTTTATGTGTTGTATCTAACGTCTCTGTTTGTATGCTGCGAAACATAGATCCATGTTCATAGATCTTAGATGGTCTAAAGATTCTCATAGATCATAAAGGGGTCTATGAACTACCGCAAGAATCCTGCAGGGGTTATAACTAACATGCGGAGACACAGTAGGCGCTCATACAGAGTATATAAACCTCACAAGGGCTCCTGGGGCGGTTTGCCTCATGTGAATACCTCACCAATGCAGAAATAATGCCAATACCATCTTCCCAGGCCAGTGATGCACACCAATGCATCACACAGCAGTTGAGGTTTAAAAAAAATTAGGTATTCGCAGACAAAAACTTCATGACACAGAGCTAAGGCTGTAAATAGGTTTCAGTAGCTTAAGTGGGAAACAATGTAAAATACCGTTGTAGTTAAAAAAACACCAACCCAAACACACAAATAAACAGCCTCCAAATCAGATAGCCAGAAGTGTCAATGTTAAGGTTACACTTAAAACAAAATAAAATAAAAACAACCAAAAACTTTGAAAGTACGTTTCAGGCCCTGCATTCCGAGGTTGCTACTAAAGTGTTGCAAATATTGAAAAGGAGAAGCACCAATCTCCTAAATAAATAAAAGAAGGGTGGGTCAGGAAGGGAGGTGAGGAAAGTGTCTGTTTAATTTGAATTAGGTTGTTTTCTTCTAAATAACTAAACAGCCGGGGCCAGATCCTGAGCTGGTGAACATCTGCAAAGGAGCTCTGCCAATTTACACCAGCTGAGGATGTGACCAACTATGTATCAGTTGCACTTACTGTTTATGGGCCTGATCCTGTAAGGTTCTGAGGGAGTTCAGAGAACTCAGAGCCTTGTAGAGTTGGGCTTCAAATTTTGTAGCATTCCTGGGTGAAATCCTGGCCCCATTAAAGTCAATGGCAGGTTTGCCATTGATTTCAATGGGGCCAGGATTTTACCCCATATCTTTAAAGGGTCTGGTGGTCAGGTCTGGATTTAGGGGCAAGTGACTCAGGCAACTGCCGGGGGTGCCTGGCTAGGGAAGTGCCGGGCTCGGGGTGTTGTGCATGAATAAATATAGATTTACAGATCCTAGCGTGCAAATTATTCATCTTATATGACAGGGATAAATCATGCATGCAAATTGTGCATCAAAGTTGTGAAATGGGCTACAAATGCAATAAAAAATAAGGTATTCAAAACTTTAACAAACTGGGTGGGGCGGGGGCGTGCCGAAGATGCTCCTCGCCTGGGGTGTTATCTGGTCTAGGGCCGGCCCTGATTGTGGTAAAAGTGGGAGAAAAGAATACATGCTGAAAAACCAAACTAAAACTAGAGCCTGCCTTAACATCTGTTCAGATGTACATCCTGTAAAAAGTGGACAGATAACTAATGTTTATTTTAGAAACTCTTACTTTACTGAGCTATCAGGTTACAAATATTCTTGTGCTCATTTACTTGGAATCTGCATTCACTTTTCTTCAAGGAAATCTGAATATGTCTTAATTTTGGACTCATGAAATATTTCACTTGTAATTTTGGGGAAGTTAATTGATCATAAATGTAATTTGTGTTGACCAGAAAACCTTAAGAGCGTGTGCAAATGGGTTTTAATTAAGAAATATTAGCAATCTTAGAGATTTTACATGCAATTGAAAGCACTTGATGAAAACATAAAAATATAGATTCTTTGGCCTAAGCATTGTGGTGTTTAGAGGAGGGAAGTTTAACTGATAGGCAGAATTCCATGGCAATATAAATGACTAGGGTAAAAATTCAAGCAAAATGTCTGGTGTGGGTTTTTTTTCTTAAAAGTGATCCTTAGCCACTGTGTTATTCCTTTGATTCTGCAGAGTTCAGAAGTTGTGATATGTCAAAACTGATAAATATTTTGCAACTGAAGCCCTTCTGCACTTCCTGTGTGTGTGTATGTGGGCGGAGGAGGAGCTGCCAAGCAAAGTCAATTCTTAACAGATAGTGAGGGAATAAAAATGCCAGAAATATCATTCTACAAGTGCTGTGCTGTCTGTTATGGGATCTCTTACTCTTGGAGTGGTTCTGCATAGTCTCAGGCACGATTTATCAATGAGACCCTTGAGTCTGGGAAGAGGTGGTTTCCCATCTTTACAACACTGAGAAGAGAGAGTGACTTTCCAATGTTATTTCTAGGACAGAACGAAGAGCCAGATTGCTGTCTTCTGAATTCCGTGATCATAAAAGTTGCTTGTATTCTGGGTATGGCCTTGCCTGTAAATGTAACATTAGCATTTACTGTGAGCAAGTCTGTAGAATAACTGTATTGTAGTGCTAGGCACGAAGCCTGCAAGGTGCTGTGTGTTGTGTTTTCAGCACGGAGTTGTGAGCACTTAGCACCACACTGGCATGTTTTTGACATCAGGGCACGTTTTTGTTCGCTTGTATTAAAATATTCTGTAGGCAGTAGGTTTGCACTTAAGAATCTGTTCTAATCAGAGAGAGAATTGGGCAGTGAACAAACTTTGGGTACGTGTACACTGCAAATGAATGTGTAATTGCAATGCGGTCAGGCATACCCACGCTAGCTTTAACCTAGCTAGCCAAGGTAACAATAGTAGTGTAGATGTAGTGGCATGGGCTTCGGGACAGGCTAACAACTTGAGTATGTACCGCAGCTCCCTGGTGGGCTTGTAGTTTGGTTGCTAGTCTGTGCTGAAGCCCATCCCACCACATCTTCACTACTGTAGATTAAAGCGATCACAGGGATGCCTACCTGTGCTGAAATCTAGGGTGACTAGATAGCAAGTGTGAAAATTCGGGACAGGTGGTAATAGGCACCTATATAAGACACAGACCGGAAGATCAGGGCTGTCCCTATAAAATCAGGATATCTGGTCACCCTACTGCAATCAGACCTTCCCTTGCAGTATAGACATTCCCTTTGACTGGTGACACATGCAGCTTATAAGAAAACCACATCACAACTAGCATCATATTTCTGCCAAGACCTAACTGTCTATAGGTTCAGTTAAACTGAATTTGAGACTCCCTGTAGTAGCTCAATCTGGTGACTCTCCGTCAGGGGCGGCTCTCGTTTTTTGCCGCCCCACGCACGGCAGGCAGGCTGCCTTCGGCGGCGCGCCTGCGGGAGGTCCCTGGTCCCGCGGATTCGGCGTACCCGCCGCCGAATTGCCACCGAATCCGCGGGACCGGCAGACCTCCCACAGCTGCGCCGCCGAAGGCTGCCTGACTGCTGCCCTCGCAGGGCCCGGCAGGGCGCCCCCCGCGGCTTGCTGCCCCAGGCACACGCTTGGAGCGCTGGTGCCTGGAGCCGCCGCTGCTCTCAGTAGTGTTATAAACCATATGCTTTTGAACCTTAAAGAAACCAGCATCTGAGTCTAACTAAAGCAAAGATTTGTTTCCTTTGTATATAACTACAGAAGAGTTTAAATGCAGCTCTCTTATTCAGTGTTACCCAATGACTTTTCATGCTGAAATAAAAACAACCCTCAATTTGTAATTCAATTGTTAGTGTTAGGCCTTATCCGTACTGCAATGAGAATAGAAACAAATCCGAACCATGGTAGTTACAACTGAGTTAAACACAGCTGTAGTTTAGTGAGGAAGGATGATCTGGTTGTTAAGTTACTTGTCTGGGAATCAGAAGATCTGCGTTCAGTTCCTGCTCCACCACAGACTTTCTGTGTGACTTTGGGCAAGTCATTTAGGCCCAGATCCACAAAGGTAGTTAGGTGCCTAAATATCTTTGAGGAGCTGTCTCTTAGTCTCTTTGTGCCTCAGTTTCCCTTCTGTAAAAGGAGAATAATAGTATTTCCCCACCTTGAGGGGTGTTGTGAGCACAAATACATTAAACAACACGAGATGCTTCGATACTACAGTAAAGTGGGGCTGCATAGATCAGTATGGACAGTTTTATTTGTTTCAAAGCTATTTTATTAACTAGTGCTGCCAGCAAACTCAGTCGAGTACAGTTTAAGTAGCCTAGGTTCTCAGAAAAAAACTGGTCAGAGCTCTGTACTGAATGGAACCCAGCAGTGTTTCAGGTTGTTACAAGCAGGGTTCTGGCCTGAGAATACACAAGACCGTGTCAATGCTATATATGTTTTTAATGTTTTTTTCTTTCTATCAAGCAGCAAAATAATTTGCTAGGACTTCAGAAAAACCCAGCTCAGCAGAGTTCATAATGCAAATTCAGCATGACACAGCAAGGGCGGGATATGGACAGGAAAAGGGGAAAAGCGAGACAAGGGTGACTATGACAGGAACCTGTAGTTACTCAGTTAACTTGCATCCGAAGAAGTGGGTATTCACCCACGAAAGCTCATGCTGCAAAACGTCTGTTAGTCTATAAGGTGCCACAGGATTCTTTGCTGCTTTTACAGATCCAGACTAACACGGCTACCCCTCTGATACTTTACTCAGTTAAGAGTAACATTAGGCACCGGGATCAGTGGATATTGACCGCTCTCCTGGGACAGGGATGTAGACCTTTGTCCCCTGACCCAGAGCATATGGCTGAGACCAGGAAATGAACTCCAGTTCCTTACCAGCACTCCTAAGTGTCAGATCCTTATTATATAAGGCCTGTACACTTCTTTGTGGCTACATTAACTTTTTTTTTAAACCTTCCCTTCTTCCTCATTTCCTATAGGTGAGATGGAGGGAGTTAAGATTTTAATGAGGTCAGGGAGAATAGAAACAGAATTATTTGCCCCCTTCCAACTCTCGTAGAATACAGGTTGCTGTTTGAAATCTCTGTTGGGTCGACATTGGTTGTGTCAGAATTATATCTCTACGGCGTGATTCTGCACGGCATTACCCCTGGCTTACGCCAATGGAGGTGCGGCATTTTAACGTAATGGGCATGATTCCACATTACATCGACATAAAATCAGAGTAACACAGTGGCAAATCAGGCCCATTTCGCCAGACTCTCAGCTGGTGTAAATTGCTGTAGGTCTGCTGACTACCATGAATCTCTGCTGATTTACACCAGTGGAGCACCTGCCCCATTATGTTTAAAAGTCCCTGACTCCCATGCAAAGTGACTCCCACGCCAGACCACTGAAATAATTAATCAGAAGATAGTGAAGGCACTGGTTTGTTAATAGTTAATAGTAACTACCAGGCATCTTTAAAGCACCGAGGATTTATAACAGCTTACTTGCAGATATGAAATTTATCTTCACAAGTTCAGAAAAGATGAGTGACTGTGTGTTGCTCCTGTGTTATGACAAGCCATCCTTTAACAAGTGATGATTTATGGCACATTTAACAGGAAGCAGTTGTATGTGCTATGTACACAGAAACAGTATTGTAAAAGTGTGTATGGGGGTGGGGGTGGAAATGTGGGCTGCCACTCAAAATACTGATGACTTATAAATGGTGGTTGATGTACTGCAGTAAATGTTTGTTCCCGTGCTTTAAACAGCATCAGCTCTTTATTTCAACACTGTACCCTACCAGAATAAAAGGATTTCTCCCAGGCATTGACAGGTTAGTCTCCATTGTGGTATACTGGGGGTTCTTTTATATCAAGATCAATATTGTGGTTAGTCTTCAAAACAGAGCTGTTACTTTCTATTCGCATGTTCACTGCAGAAACCTGATTCAGCAGTGTTCTTTTGACAGCTGGCATGTGCTTCAAAGGGGATGTTTACAGTCCTAGACCTTTACAATTCCACTTATCCTGCATGGGGATCAACAGCCCATGGGTGGGTTCCACTGAATGCCTGGCCTTGTGGTTAAGAAACAAGATTGGGACCAGGAGATCTGATATGGGTTCTGTTCCTGGCCCTTCTGCGTGACTTTGGGCAAGTCACTTAATCTCTCCGTGCCTCAGTTTCTCTATCCATAAAATGGGGCTGCCAATACTAGTTGTCTACTCTGGAGGAATGCATCTTCCCAATCTTGGGTTGCTCAGGGGCTGGAGAGGCCCGCAGGATAATTTAGGCAGCCCTGTCTGAAATCTCTGGAGCCCCATCTGTCCTTGACACAGCCTTCTGCTCCCAGACGCACCCTGCTCTGCAGCTTTTGATGGGGGTCCTCGGAGAGTAGCCTTTCGTCTGTGTTCTCCAGTGCCGGTCCTGGGGGAATCATCCCCCGGCTGGAACCAGGGCTTTTAGGGCCCCTTTACACTGCGCTGGCCTAGTGTATAGGAGCCAGAGCAGGACTGAGGCTCTCATTCCAGGACAGAATTAAGCAGCAGCACTCAAGTGGATTAGGGACTGAACCTACAAGATACCGAGCACCTCCTATGTGGAGCTGATCTCTCTCTGCTCCCCCCAGAGTTAATGAGAACACTCAGTGCCTCACAGGAGGTGCTCAAGGGAGATGATCTTCAGACATAGGCAAAAGGTGGTTTTGTCATATGCTGAGGCTCTATACATGCTGTCCATCATCACCTAGACAGCAGAGATGACCTATTTCAGTTACACAGGGAGACAGGATCATTCTGCTCTTAGGCCCTGATTCAGCAAAGCACTGAAGCACATGAGTCAGTGGGATACTCATGTGCTTTGTTGAATCAAGGCTTCAATATACTAATAAGGCTATACTGTACATACACAGAAATGGAAGGATATGATAACGTAACCCTTTACGGTGACAGCAAGGGCAGGATTTAGACTTTTGTCTCTTTCAAATCATGTCTGTATAGTTCCCTGACCTCCCTCTTCCCCCCTCTCCAAAAAAAAGTTTTACTAATGCTAGTAGTGCAGAAGAAATGCAGCTGTTGAAAAACAGTTCATTTTTATTCATCATCAGCAGAAGTGCCAGCTGATTTCTGATTCCAGATCCTTACTGTTGGTGATGATGAGGTTGAAAGTAGATAGACTACAGTTGGATTTTCAGATACTAAAGTCATCATATTTTGCTGGCTATTAGGGGAAAAAAAACAGTTACTTATAAGCAATTTTCAATATGGAAGTAATTAATGGAAAATAAATATGGAGCAGCATTTTTGCAGAACTTCTGTTTTGATCCTGATTACTCTTGGAAACATGCATCAGACGATAAACAGTATGGTGACTGTGTTATGCTTTTTTCTTTGTCTTGATAAGTGAATATAGGACAGTATAACTCCTATGTTTATCTGAACAATAGATGAAATACTGGAGTTGAATAGATATCTCAAGATGCATCCATGTTGAGTCCTTGGAGACTCACTAGTTCTCTTGAATTATGTGTATATTAGAAACATTTCATCTTTGTCACAATGATCAAAGGAAAAATGTAAATATGACACCTTGTCAAACTTAAACATCTGACATCCAAATTACATACCTGTCAACTTTTCAGGAAGATAACGAAAGTGATAAATAGCAATCAAAGAGGGCAGGCATCCAGTACATTGTTCGGCCTTTGGTCCTGTCTCCTCTTTAAATTTCACAGATTTCCTCTTCCTCCTGCAATTCGCTGCAATGAGCAGGGGATCTGGGGTGACTGGAGAGCAACCCTGAATATCATTGTTATGGTATGGCACAGTGCTGTCAGGGCACCTGGGCTCCATACAGTGCTTCTTTCCCTTCTGCAGGCAGGGCTGAGAGTGAGAACCATTCACAGGGCTAACAGGAGCGGGGGCTGGAGGGGCTGGGAGTGTTTTTCATGAGAGAATGGACTCTTCTAATCTAATCTGGGAAAGTGGCCAGTTCCAGCTCCTCCTAGTGCCCAGAATTGAGGTCCAGACGATATGTAGCTTCAGACCAGCTGAAAAATCCGACTTATCCTCCAAAACGCTTTCAAATGTGGATGGTGCCAGTGTTTGAGGGCTAGCAGACGAAAGTGAATGTGTGAATATCACCCACCAAACACGGGTGAGTTAACTGGCCTGATGTTATTTTGGCCTGATTTAAACAGGAAGAGTGGGTAGTGCACTTTGCCTTGTACAACATTTGTGAGTGATATATAAATTGGATAAATCCAGCTGGTCGCTAGGTGTTACTATGTTCTCACTGAAATGCAAATGCCGGGACCTATCTGCGGTTATAAATAAGGAGACTTTTAAAGGTGACCTGCAAAGGGCAAAACACAATGAAATTGTATGTAGTGTTTTTTTTAATGACATATAAAAAAGGCCTGAATCATTTCTGCTTGTTAATTGGGAAAACGTCAGAACCGAGTTCCTTTAACTACAACAGAGCATAGCTAATTCTTTGTGCTTGTCACTGAAATATTGCCTCTTTGTGTTTGTTGTTTATCATTTTCTAATACCATTAAGCATTGTCATATACCTGAAGAGACCATTCCACCTTTTGTGCTTCTAAATTACATTCTCGTATAGATGGGTAATTTGCACATGAAAGAAAATAGTCTTTCAATATCACATGTAATTTAAATGTAAGGACCATTTTCCTTTTTATGCTTTTCATGCCATGATCAGCAAGAAAATTAGTAGCTCAACAAAAGTTATCTTTAGTGATGGCTTGAACTCTGATTAACAACTGTGGTTTGATTTGTCACTGATCACAAAGACCTATAAAAATATCCTTGTAGACCAGCATAAAATCCTTTCCAGATTTTGATCTTCTGCCAAGGTTTCCAGCATGAAAGAAAGGTCAGTTCCTCAAGGAGAAATGGTTCCACTCTCAAGAAGAAACCTGATTGTGTAGGTGATCTTAAGTCTAAGTGAATTTGTGGAGTGCTGTCTTGGTAGCTACTGATGTTTTTCTTCTCTGTCCCCTAAAGATGAAATATTCTATATCTTTCATATCTGTACACTTGTAAACAGGGGCGGATTTAGGGGCAGGTGACCCAGGCGACTGCCTGGGGTGCTGGGCTCAGGGTACTGTGCATGAATAAATACAGATTTACAGATCCTAGTGTGCAAATTTATCGTCTTATATGACCGGGATAAATCATGCATGCAAATGGTGCATCAAAGTCATGAAATGGGCTACAAATGCAATAAAAAATAAGGTATTCAAAAGTTTAACAAATCGGGGGTGGGGAGGCGCCAAAGATGGTCCTTGCCTGGGGTGCCATTTGGTCTAGGGTCAGCCCTGCTTGTAAACTATGCATTGCACTGTAGTATGGTTATTTGCAACCCCTTTGTGTTTGGGTGTGTTGTGCTATAATACTGTTCTGTACATTTCTGTCTATATTTATTTAGTACTTGAAAATACATCTCATTAAAGATACTTTTTAATGGAATGAATATGATGCTTTAGTTTTTGTTTTGTTTTTTAATTGGAACCAGTACAACCTCTGGTTTCACAAATGAAGCAATTCAGAATGGGTTTAGCTACTCGAATTGGGCCCCTGCGCACAGCAGTGGAATCAATCTACAAGTTTTCTATCTCACATTTGTTCGAAAATGCAGACTTGCCTCTAGTCCCAGACTTTTCCACAAATCTCCATGCGCCCAAATGTGCGCCAGTGACAGGAGGAGCTCATTTTGATTGTTTTTTTGCCATACTCTAGTAACATCATTTGTGAAACTGAAGTTGGCTTTTCAAACATGAGACAGGTATGTAATAATGTTTTCCAATGATCTTTGTGAAATTGATTTTTTTTTCCTTTCTTAAGGAAATTATTTTGGGGGGGAAACACGTCGCACAAACTCATTGTTCCCTTGTCTATTCTTTTTCCTCTGTCAGACCAGGATGAGAGAGCAGCGGAACTCAGCAGGGAGCAGAATGAGAAAACCATTCGCAGCACTCAGACGGCTCTCCGTAACTTCAGAGAGTTTCTCATCTCCAAATATCCCTCCGAAACCCGGGAAATCTATGTCATCCCTTGCAAAGAGCTCGACGCATACCTAGCTTCCTTCTTCGTGGATGCCAGACAGAAGGATGGCTCCGAATATGAGCCAAACAGCTTGGCCAACTATCAGTGCGGGCTGGAGCGCTATCTCAAAGAACACAGGTATGGATACAGTATTACAAGGGATAAGGAGTTCAAGAGATCTCAAGAAGCTTTGAAGCAAAAGCAGATAGAGCTGAGGTGTAAAGGTAAAGGAAACAAGCCACACAAATCCATGAAGCTGACCTTTGCTGATGAGCTTATCCTACGCAAAAGAGGCTTGTTGAGTCGATACAATCCCGAGGGGCTGCTGAACCTCGTCTGGCTAAATAATACTAAGGCGTTTGGACACTGCACAGGTTTTCATGGGTCCACCCTCAAGTGGGGGGATATCAGGCTCCGGGTGACAGAAACAGGCTTGGAATACTTGGAGTGGATGGGGCAAGAGACTGGGGATATGAATGCCAAAACCAAGAGAGGAGGGACTGATTCCAGAGTCTATGCCACCCAGCATGCTCCACAGACCTGCCCAGTGCAAGACTACAAGGAGTACGCTCAAAGGCGGCCCCCTGCGATGCGATACGAAGATGCTCCTTTCTACCTGTCCATCAAGCCGGTTGTCAACCTGGCTGCACTTCACTGGTACAACTGTCAAGCCCTGGGGAAAAACAAGCTTGCCAAGATGGTAAAGACGATGTGCGAGAAGGGCAACATCCCTGGCAGAAAGACCAACTTCAGCGTCTACCAGAGCTGCAGCACCCTGTCCGAAGCACAGAGTAACCAGCTGGTGCTAATCTGTAACAATTTAAGTCAACAAGCTGCCCAGTCTATGGCAAGCCACTCCAGTTCTGGCAACTTCATAGTGTCGGCTTCTTATGACTCTTCCTCCGACACGGCCTGAAAGGTGGATTTCAATTGAACAGTTTTTTGTTAAGCTCTGAATTTATGCCCAATACTACACATCAACTGTGATTGTACACTATTCCCCACACCTTCCCAGTGTTAATTCACTTTATAAAAAATATAAATATATAATATATTTTTCTTTTTACAAATAAGTCGATAGAAATAGTTTAGTATTACTAACATAGTATTTATAGTGTTTAATAAAAAAAATGAAAGCTACTTATGGGTTATAATATAATTGCAGATTTTACAAGGGCAAAATGGTTCTCAGGCAACACAAGAGAGACTGGAAATACAGTTTTTAACATGCATGCAAACAATGAGTGTAAATCCCCATGGAGGCTTACATCTCAAATCTGTTTTAAATCGTTTTGTAAAGCTTCTTATTTTAACAACATGATCTCCAAGGTAGAGGGAGACAAACTTATCACTGGCTACCTGAGAGCTTGTTCTTGTTCAGCCAGACCAGGAAATAAGAGATGTATCAGTGTAAGCTTGTGAGCAGTTTTTGTTTTCTTATTGTTGTGGTCCCTGAGACTCATTTATGCCAGCTGGAAAAATATATAATATTCCTAAACAAAGTCCACTGAAGACTATTTTTAACTATTTTTTGTTGTTGATTTTCTGTGATCAAAAATGTCGCTGGTCTTTAGACTATGAAATATTGTTTTGAACAATATGCAAAGGTGTAATGGCAAAAAGACTGTTATACAAATAATCTTTACTGTTTCAAACTGAGCATTGGTCATTAGTATTTTGTTTTATGTCATCCATGGAAATGCAACGTGAGCTTCTACTAAATTAGAATTTCAGCTACTCTTTCCATTTTCCAGGGAATGCAACAGTGCTGAAAAATCAGAAATCTTTTCCCAAGCCATAAAAATAGACTACAGATAAATCAAATGTGTCTTAAATTGTCATTCAAAATCCATAGGAGGCATAATGAACAATTTAAATCATTTTTATATTTAATATGTGAGGGGGGAAAAACTAAATTCTTAAAATACTAGAAAACACAGTGAGCTAAATTCAGCTATTAACACACACTTCCCATTGAAGACAATATGTGTGACTATGAAAGCAGAATTTGGCTCTTAAAGACTAAATAATGACTGTTATCTTTCCAGCTGATTTACTTTGCAGTATAATTGTTCATTAAGCACAGGGAAGACACTAACAAATTAAACATTTCAGTTGGAACCATTACATTATAATCCCTAACCTTTAAAATTAAGTATGATCATTTTGGTGGTAATTGAACCGAGTTTATGCTGCATTACATATGAAAATGCTTTGCTAAGGTACCCTAGCACTGCAAAGATGAGACTTTAGACAAAACCACTAGCGACTTGATCTGATGGGTGCTCGATCAGGCTATAGGTGAGCAAGCTGTCTGTTTCTTTATTGACGTTCTTTAGATCTGCAACTCTGTAGTGAGTGACATTTAAACCAGTGGAGAATAAAGGGAGGATGAGAATAAGGGTAGCAAAAAGAAGTAGAAACTGACCAACCCGACACTGTGTTTGAATATACTTTAACTGATGCGAGGATGAAATTTTCTCCTACGCAGAGGATTAGCACAAGGTTCTATGCATCACTCCAGCCTTATTTTGAGGTCTTCAGTGGAACGTTAATAGCACGTCGGCCTTGTGGTGGCCCTCTGCACAAGCATGAATTTCACCCCAACGAATCTCTCTCCCACCTGACCTTGTAACACATATCAGCTGTAAAGCAACTTGCGTGTGGCACAATCTGCTTTTGAACTCCCAGTGATACCTACATATCAGTGCACCCGTGGCACTGCAGGGCTTTGATTTCTTGTGTGCTTGCTAAGCCAGAGTTTTGCACAAGAGGGTAAAATCACCAAGAGCTACTACTCTACCCATCTTTCCGGCCCCTGAGTGACTAACAGATACCGTACCCTTTCTTCCCCACTGTTGAGGACTTTGGGGTAGATGTTGGTTTGGCTGGAGTCAGGCGAGGGTAGCTGATAATTCATACTGCAAGTTCTTACTGGCTCTACCAGAGGCATTGGTCTTGATTTTGAACATTGCATTTGAGGCCAAAACTTGCGCCCATGGATATTAGCGTCCGGTGTGCCACTGAGTTCAGTGGATCAGGATATTTGGCCCTTTAGGGTGTGTCTACACTGCAGTGGGAGGTGTGATTGGAGAACAGATTGGCGTACCCATGCTAGCTTAACCTAGCTAGCACACCTAAAAATAGCAGTGCAGGTGCATGGGCTAGCAACGTGAGTATGTACCCAGGGCCACTGATGTGCTTGTGCAGCCTGTGCTGAGCTAGCCTGGGTATGCAACCTGAGCCGCAGTCAGGCCTCCAATTGCAGTGTAGACATAACCTTAGTGAAGGAGGAGGAAAAATAAGGGACAGTAGTGATGGCGATGGGCCTGCCAGGGCTTCTAGATGGTGCCTGCAAATAAATGTGCCAGTGCCCCACACAGTTTGGGTATCCAAATGCCATTCCTGTGACTCACCCACATGCCCTGTCCTAACGTGCTTCCTTGGAGAGACTTGTGGTGGCGACTGTCTCTGTGATGTACAAAGTGCTGTAGAATCCCCCTGCTTGGCGTCTCTGCTCCCACAGAACAGAACTGCAGTGTCGTTAGGGCATCCGGCTCCTCCCGTGGCAGAGCAGGAGACACAGGGGGCCCACTGAACCTAGTGGCAACACCACCATGAGAGATAGTAACGCCTCCCTCTCTTGGGAACCCGTTTAGGTAGGACCTGGAATTGTTAGCTCAGGTGAATTGGTTTGCGGTGTGATTTCTGCCTTGTCATATTTTCTGATCAAGCTTTGTCTCCATGGTTGGCCCCACACAGCCTAAAAAGAAACACGTTTCTCCACCAAACACGTGAAATGTTGCTTTGTGCATGTGAGTGTTGTGTTTTAGGGTATGTGTCTACACAGCAGCTGCAGTAGAATGGGCAGCGCCTTGCTCTAGCCAACCAAGTACGTCCCCAAAGGGTCAGGTGAAACTGTCCTCGGGTGGGTTGCTGGAGCCGCTGCTCATATTGCGGCAGCCACCAGCTATTTTTAGCACGCTAACTTCTGCAGCGCTAGCGCATGGCTGCCTACCCAGGCTGGGAATTGTACCTCCCAGCTGCAGTGTAGTCATCCACTTAGACTTACCAGAGCCTTTTACTCGGTCTGGGCGGAGGCAAGTATAATCAGAGTAGATCATTAAGGAAGAAAAGGCACTAAGATTGCTGAATGCACTTGGGGAGCAAGAGCAGTTCCATTGCTTTTTGCTTCTCAATCCATATTTCCCATACCCTTCCTGCCAGCTCCCATTCCCACAGCGTTTGTCTGTTTGGCATTTACAGGTTTGAGTTTGGGATCACGTCATAGGCAGGGTGTTAATCTTGATATAACCATGAAAGATAGCAGCTCTGCAAGGTTCCCATGCTTGGGAATCAGGGTGTATTTTGGAGATTGGGAGGGAGGGGCGTGGTTCTTGCGTTTATTTTATTTTTAAATACATGTTTGTGTATTTAGCCTTTTCTTTTGTACTTTATGACAACCCTAATGAGTAACTCAGGGTAGGGTGACCAGATGAGACGAAGAAAATATCGGGACACCGGGGGTGGGGGCAAAAAAAAAAAGGCGAGTGCTGCCGGCCGAGCAAAAAAAAAAAAGGCGAGTGCTGCCGGTGGAGCAAAATATCTGGACAAATTGCATCCCAACCAGAGATCGGTCGGGACGCGGGACAAACAGCTAAAAATTGGGACGTCTGGTCACCCTAACTCAGGGTTACAATACTGAACTTGCCATGCCAGTGGCAGAATGCTGAGAGCTTTGCTAGGGATGGTCAGCTAGATAGACTCTTTGTTGGGGTAGCTTTGAACACATAGGGCCAGAATCTGATATCTGTATAGGAGGGTTGCCACTGGCTGTGCCTCCACTGCCAGCCTGACCCTCCTCCCCATAGCAGCTTGCCCCCACACCCATCCCACCCTCGGAGCCCCTGGCATGTCACACACACACACAGAGCAAGACCAGGGCCTTGGCTGGACTTCAGTGTGTTGTCCCTCAGCTGCAAAGCACATGGCCGGCAGCAAATAAAACCTGGCCTGCCACATCCGCTGACCAGGAACCAGCAAGGCAGCAGAAAAACTGGCCAGGCCAAAGGGCAGTTGGAGGAAGGTACTATTTAGTCTGAGTAATGGTATCAGAATCTGGCCCATAAAGGAGGTGCTATATACTTCTTTATTAATATGCCTGCTGTACGTTTTAATGTAACCTGTGAGAAGTGAGTTCAAGTACTGATCTCTTTTTTAACTTTGAGAAAATGAGTGTAATGACTATTCCCGTGCGATATTTGCTTGTTGAAATAGCTGTAAGTGGGAATGTTATTGTCTCTGCAGTGTGAAGTGTTCCTGTTAGTTAGGGTGACCAGATGAGGGGAAGAAAATATCGGGACACAGGGGCGGGGGGCTGAGCAAAAAAAAAAAAGCCGAGCGAGTCCTGGCTGAGCAAAAAAAAACCAAGATCGGTCGGGTCGCGGGCCACAGAAGTAAAGCCATGACAGTGCAGCCAGGACATAGTTCTGTAAATTGCCACAAGCCTTTTAACCCTTTATTTCTACAGAAACCAAGGGCCAGATTCTGTCACCCTTACTCCATGATCGGTCCCACTGAAACCAAAGGGGCTAGTCGTGAAATAAGGTATTACTCATAGCCAATGACCTGAGCCATCCGTGAAATGATGGAATTGGGTAACTTGTAAAAATGCATTGAGAGGCTTTGTCTGGTGCTGTTGACTGACTTCTATCCTAATATAAACACTGGCCTGGGCTCTGTGCATTTTAAACCAAGTTAAGAAAAGTAGCACAGTTTAAAAGTGTTTAGGATGGTTTGCATCAATGTGACGGCTCTCGTTTACACCGAAGCAAACCCACTGGCTTGGGTGGGGTAACTTGGGTGTAACTGAGTACAAAATTTGGACCTCTAATTTTTTTTTAAAGTCTTAATACAGCTACTCAAACCCTGAGCAGGAGAGAGATTTCCGACCCACTGTTTTTGTTGTGCAAAGTAGGCTTTGCTGAGGTTACTGCATGACCACATTGTCAGTTCTTGCAAAACAACTCACATTAAAACGCAGGACACTAACAAGTGTAGTAAATGTAAGGCAAACAGTCTGTTTAAAAAGCCAAGAAACAAACCTGGAAGTGTGATATGATCACCCATTAAAATAGACACAGGTGAGTTCATCTGAAAGTGATCCTTCAAATACATGCATATGAGTCTATTTGAATGATTGGACATTCAGATATGTGCGCCTATGGATACTAGAACTGAATGCTTATGCCTTGTTTTAATAATCACCGGTGTGTATCTCTGGTGTTATTGTGTGTTTGCACAACGCACTTGTTTCACTATGTGATACTCCATACTTGAGATGGGTGAACTCTGGAGTTTTGTGAACCTTACAGTCTATTATTTGTGTCTGAAAAGGCGTGCACAACTAGTTCAAGTATGTGAATCTTACCTGGTTACACAAACTTCCACATAGCTATGCTTTTAAATACATGCAGTTAGCATAAAAAGCCTACAGATTAACATTGCAATGTGCATAAAAAAACCCGCTTCAGTTATCTTGTGTAATAATTCTACAAGAAGTGTACAAGCAATGTAATGTTGGACAATATAACCATGCAGAACAGCTGTACTTGTCACACACGTCTGTTTCTTGAAGGATACCAACATTGTGGAACTATTTCATATTAATGTGCATTTCTCAGAAGCTACAGACCATTGGTATTTAATCTATAATGTACTTACAGCTTTGTTTCTGCATATGAGGTGTTTTACAGGTTTAATGTAACACACACTTTGCTCAAGTGTTTGATTAGAAGGAAAACCACATTTTATTACTCTGCGGGTATAGCTGATGTGCAGCACAAAACAGCATTGCCTAGTAGGAGGTGGCTTCGTGCTTTCACACCACCTGGATTCTGGGCTGGACAAGGGGCCAAAATGGTCCTAATGTAAATTAAAATCCCCATAGCACCATGTACTATCCCCATTCTATTCAGATTCTTATATGTCCCTCATTGCCATAGTATCTGAGCACCTTCCATGCGTGCATTAAATGACATGACTAGCATCTGTTATGTATGGTTCTTCCTTTCTCTCTTCCCCGCTTGTAGCGACGCGAGGACTCACTGGCACGGCGCCTCCTGCTGGTCGTCTTGGGAATTAGCTCTTCAGCATACGGAACGCCTCCTTCTGCTGGTGTCTTGCCCACCTCGGGCCCCCGTGTCCCTCCCGGGCCCTGGTGCTCCTTTTGTCAGGGTTCTGCCCCCAGCAGTAACCCAGTGTCTGGGTCTCCCCTCCCAGGGGAACCCCCAACCCTCTATCCCCACCTTGCCTCAGTGTCTACTGCCAGTCGTCATCTAGCCCCCGCTCCCTGGGGCAGACGGGAGTCTGTAAACCACTCATCACTGGCAAGGGGGTTGGACCAGCTGCCTCTGCCTATCCCCGGACTGCACCTCTGCAACCCCAGTACCTTCTTTAGGCCTTTAACAAGGCCTCAGCCTGGGGAGTTCCAGGCTGGAGCTCCCCAGCTCCCTTTCCCTATTCACCAGCACTGCTCCAGTTCGGGTACCTTCCTCTCAGGCAGTTAGCCCTTCTCCCTCCAGGGCTGGAGAGAGACTCCCTCAGCTCCTGGCCCCCAGCCCTATTATAAGGGCCAGCTGGGCCCTGATTGAGCTGGCCACAGCTGTGGCTGCTTTCCCCAATCAGCCTAGCATGGCCGCTTTTAACCCCTGTTCTCCAGGAGTGGGGCAGCCGCCCCACTACACCGCCCCAAGGACAATTTGTAGAAGTTTGTGATGGGGTCCTGACCCCTGCCATCCTCGATCCACCCCCTATCCTGATCCTGACATGTCCCCTACACCTGTAGCTGTGAGAGGGCAGCTCACTTTCCCTGCACCAGGAGAATCCTTCCTCTGCCTATTGTGGCACATTCATGGCACCTGCACACTGGAGCGGGGGACAGAATCTTTCCCACTGAGTGTGCCTACTTCTACTCCTAACAGACACACCTGTGGTCCCTGGAGCACCAGGCTCTAGCATTCTGGTAACTGCAGGCTTAGGTCTCGGAGTATGCGATCATTGAAAGAAACACCAGTGTGTCTATTTGAATGACCACACAAGCAGAGAGATGCACCTCATTGGTTTATCTCATACCTGAAATCATTGAACACATGTTGTTGCAGGAGATCTTTCCCACCCTGCCATGCAGGTGAGCATAGCTGAAATTCACCATTGCACAAGGTCTATGCACCACTCAAGTCTAACAAAAATCCTCAAAATAGGATTCAAATGGGACATAGTGTACTTGGCACAGGGGGTTAATTTCACCCTATAAATAGTGCCAGATATCAGGAAATAGCACTGTATCTTGTCCCATAGCTCCTTGCGTTCCTAAGGGGGCTAAGGGAGCTGTGAAATCATGCTAATTTAACACAGATATATGGTATAATCTGTCCTAAATTAAATTAAGCCATTTTTTTACCTTTGCGCTCATCTGGACCAGGTTTAAGATGTATAGTACATAGTTAAACATGACTGGAAACAGATATACATTTTGTTACATGAGATGCTACTTCTGTTGTCACATAAAAAGGCCATTATTTTCTGACTCAGGCTAGATTGGTATCCTAACCCACCCAGGGACAATGAATTTTCTTCTTGTGCTTTCATGTATGTACTGGAATCTATTCTCCCATTAAGGAGAAAAGATCCCAAAACATGGATTTATTCATGGACAGTAAACTCAAACTGTACCTTAGAACTATTTTTTAAAGTTCTGATTCTGAACCCTTTTGATTAAAAACCTTTAGTTGAAATACACCCATCAGAGTAGGAGCCAGGGAAGCTTTCCAAAACAATTAAACCACTGTGGTTCTGCTACCATGCAGGCAGGAGGCTACAAAGTTGACACATGAGGCTACGATATAGCTCCTTCTTTTTCTAGGAATCCCAAGTGTTATGAAACAATGTGTTACCATAGACACTGGGCGCTGGCTTCTCCAAACTGTTCCAGCAGTTTTATGGCGGTGTACCTCCACCGTAGCTGATAGAGTTACACCAGTGGCAAATCAGTCTGTGATAGTAAAGTGACTGCAGAGGTCAATATGGCAGCCATTATAAACTCAGCAACAGAGCCTTAGTTCTAGTGTATCATATGGGTCTGTGTATAAGTAGTAGCTTTTCTCCTGATCGTACAGGACAAGAGTGTCAGAACACAGCCGGTCATTCCGATGCAAACTGCAGCTTTCTCGACGCTATTGTTCGTCACATCTCTCAGCCGTGCAGTATCACCAGCGCAGCGCCGCTCGTGATAGAAACGATAAGAGGGCTAGCATAGACGAGCCGCCGTGCCAGTACTGTTATCACCCTGTCATCTCGATGGGATCAGAACAGGGTTACGGGAAGCATTGGTAAAGGTGCTACACCGGTGCTCCGACCATTCCAGGCACCAGCACAGGTGCACCGGTGGGGGTGTAATCCTGGGAGATTTAAAGAAAATTGCCAGGGTTAATACAGGTAGCTAGTTATGCATTCGTGGCTTGCAGTCTCAGGGAGGAGATAGCTAGTTCGTTATTCTTGATAATAAGCCGTCATGTTCGGGAAATGGTCAGACCGACAGTGATATGTGGAGTCCTAGTTCCTCCTGGTGAGGAAACGTCAGTTTAGTACAAAATTGGCTTGTAACATGGAAGTAACATTTTTCATACAATATAGTTTCTCTATTGGTGTGAGGAATTTCTTTCCCCATCTTCTGTATTCTCACTGAATCGATTAATATTAGGAGGTATAAAATTCTATTAGTTTGATTGTGCAAATGATGTATTTGCTGCTAAATGAGTTCTCTTTGTATCGATAATGGACCAATACTGGAAAAGGGATTAGCAGGTTAGTTCATTACAGAGCAGTGTGAAGTATCTTTAACAGTCATCTGTTTTGCAGTTTAATTTGGATCTTCAGTAATGAATGGACACTACATCCATTATAGTTGGGATTTTCAATAGCCTAAGGGAGTTAGGTGCTCAGTCTCAATGAAATTCAATGGGATTTTGGTGCCTAAAGCTGTTACGCCCCTTTGAAAATCCCAGTTTATATCCATTGCATTAATGGGTTATGTGTTTTTTTTCCCATTGTTATTTTCGACTGTCTATAAATCTCATGTAAGTAATTGAGTTGCCAACTGAGGTGAAAAATTAACAAAACACAAGTTTTTATTTGGCACAAAAATTCTGATTATTTGATGCTGAAAGAAAATAGACTTTTTAATTCAGTTTCAGAGATATTATCCTTGCTATTTTTTAATAGTCTACTTGTTATAAAAAGACGGTCTGACACTTCCCAAGCCTAGAATTTGACCTGCTTTATAATAGCTATAATCTTGTGGAAAATGTCCTGCACATCCTCAGGGCAGTCATCTCAGCTTGTGTAAATTGCTGTGTAGCTCCATTGACTTTCATGGAGTTAGGCCATCTTAACCCAATGGAGAATCCAACCCAGAGTATTTATTGGATTTGGGTATTTTTATTGAAATCCACCTCTCCTTCATCAAGAAATTTAAAACACCTCAGGCAATAACCATGGCTTTTATAGGGCCTAGATTTTTTTTTAAGTTTTGTGCTCTGCTTATGCAGCTATATCAGAGAGAGAGTGCAAAAAAACCCCACAACATCTAAAACCCTAATGAATTCTAGAGGTGAGTTTATATCCTCTGTGATGTAAGTGCTCAAAAAAGTGCTATTTAGTGCTATTTTAACTAATAGAAATTCTTCATAGGAGACTAGAAGATTTGAAGGGTGCTGGGTCATCAGAAAGGGAGCCTTTCCCTTGTAGGTCACTGGTTTAAATCAGGTCCATGTTGACAGTGACTAGAGTTCATTCTGTCTCATAGTTATTTGGCTAGTTACCATATATGAGATGACTTGGTGGTCTCGATGTAATGCCTAATGGAGATGATTGATGAATGTGTCCATATCACTAAAAACATCACTGTTGTTTATAGCAGCCAGAATACTTGGTGGTAGTCTCAGTAAAGGCCAAGTGTTGAATGGGCTGTGGAGACTGAGCTATCCTCTTCTTCCGATAGGTGGTCCCTCCAGATCAGAGATGAGGAATTTTAGAGGGCAGCATGAGGAATTTGCACTGCGACTGCCGCAGACTTCATAGAATCTTAGACGTGTAGGACTGGGAGGGACCTTGAGAGGTCATCTAGTCCAGTCCCCTGCATTCAAGGCAGGACTATGTAATAAGTAGCCCATTTCTGACAGGTGTTTGACTAACCGGTTCTTAAAAACTTCCAGTGATGGAGATTCCACAACCTCCTTTCATGTTTGTTAGCAGGAATAGAGCTCAGGAGCTTTGATTCCAAATGATATGCCATTACCACCTGAGCTGAAGCTGCTGGTGGTAGAAGCGCTCTTTACCTTCTGTGGGCCAACATGTAGAGGACAACATAACCACATACACTTCACCAGCATTGCACTTTGACCCACCACCATTGACATCCTTTTTTCCCTCTTGAGTTATGCTTTGAATATCAGTCTTGAGAAAACCCAAAGTGAAACTAAATCAAAACAACTGATTTTTTTCCCGATTTCACATCAAAACTTTCACTCGGTTTCAACAGGAAACCATAAATCAGCCCAAGTTTGTTTGAAACTGGGGCTAACTTTGCATCGCGCAACCCGAAACAGAACCTGCAACCCAGTAACAATTTTGCAATGATTTCAGATTTTATTGTGTGTCCTGCTCTCACGGCAGCCATCCAGCCTTGTGTTACAACAGAAAGCTTTGTAAAGGAGATAGAAGGGGTTTAGATGTTTTTATTTAATATGTTAACAGGTTGTACTAGTTTTCCTTGTCTTAGTGTTTGGTTACAGGATACTGTAATATATATGGCTTCTAGAATCTTACTGGTCAAATTAGACTGTGACATGACTATGCAACTTTCACTCTGGGGTAATCCCCGGTTTGCTCTGCATTGCTGCTGATTGGATTCCCCATCTGTGGTTAAAAGTATTTAATGTTTTTACTTCTCACCTAAGGAACATCAGGCTTGAGAACAGACCAGTTAAAGAAATAATTTCCCAGGATTTAAGGCTTCAGAAATAAAAGCAAAGTTTAGAAGAAAAGGAAAAAAAGGGTATATACTGGGCTTCTATATGATTTTGAATAACTTCATTCAGGAAGACAAATATGCTCATAGCAAAGAAGAGGCAGAGCAGCCAATGCGTTATGATTGTGGTAGTAATTTTCTTATGAGTTAATTTTTTTCCTGTGTGCCAGTCATAGGTCCAAATCTTACAAGCCCTGACTTAAATGGGAATTCTATGCATGAAGTACTTGCAAGATTGGATCCTAAATGTAACTCATATATATGTGTGTGTGTGACTTATACTACGTCTCTATACATAATATATATACTGTACATTTCTATAGATACAGAAAGTATTAGAGCATATACAGAAAAAAATCTTACTCATTTGTTCATTAATTTTATTTCAGAATTGTTTTCTGAATATCTGTTCTTCCTGTGACCTATATAATATATTTTTGGGCCTTATTTCTCATCCTTTGCTCAGGAAGAATCATCAGGCTTGTTTTAGGGAATGTTTTAGCTGAAAAATGAGATCTTAATAGATTATAAAATCATACCATATTGATTCGTGCCAGTTTTGTAGCACGAGATGAAGGAAGGAAAGAAAATGCTTTCTAAATAAACATGCTTCCTGCCCATTGATCCATACTCACAACTTTCATGTAGTAGAGGAGGAGTTTTACAGGCTTGATTGACTAAACTCTTTGAGGGATGCAGTTTAAGTGAGGGCAGAACTTGGTCCTAAATGTGTAGATTTTAGCCAAACCCCAACTGTTCTCTGCCGAATAGAAAGGAGGGATTTCGTTAGGTATGGGGCATAAGACTGCCAAGTGACATAAGCTACTACAGAAATAAATTTGGTGCTGTACACACTCACTTCATTTCACTTCTGAACTCCTTTTGCCATTACACAGGGATGGAGGTGTCCATAGTTCTTCGGCACTTCTTCTGGTCGATGGCATGTGTTCATAGGTCTTGGAGTTCCAGTCCTTTTCTCTTCAAACTTCTCTTGACCAGAGTCTTTCCGTCATATCCTGTCCTCTTCCTCCCATGCTTTCTTTGCTGGTTGTTCTTCTCCAATTCTTCTCCAGTCCACCTCAAACATGCGGTCTCCAGCCTATCCGTCATTGAGAGCTAGGGTGATCAGATGTCCCGATTTTATAGGGACAGTCCTGATATTTGGGGCTTTTTCTTACATAGGCGCCTAATACCCCCAACTCCTGTCCCAATTTTTCACACTTGCTATCTGGTCACCCTATTGAGAGCCCCAAGTTCATCTTCCCCCAATCTCTTCCATGTACATCCTGTCTACTTTCTGCTTGCCTACCATCCTCCTCAGTATGTTATTTTCCACCGCCTGTTTCTTCTTTTCTTCCAGCTACGTAAAACACACCGTATATCAGGCAGGGACAAACTCACGCAGCATACACTTTTCCTTTCAGTTCGTTACTTAACTGCCAGTCCCACAGGTCACCTTTTCCACTGCCACTCATGCACATTGGGTGCTGTGTACACTCAGCTGAAATATAAAGTACACAATTGTCAAGCCTGGCTACCAGCTCTCCTTTTTGGTTTTCAATGGGCACTGACGTGCCCAAATTTAGTCTTTGGGTTTCTGACATGCTAGTTTGAGAGCTCAGGTGTGGACTGGCTGCCCTCACTGGGGCACGTGTGTGATTTGGGCCCTGCTCTTCCAAAGATAAGGACCTATTCTCTTTGTCCTCTAGGACTCTGCACAGAACTCACATTGAAATGAGGGTGAATCTCATACATAGAACAAAGGGTCATTATGGGTTTTAGAAATACAATCCATATTGTCTTTTACTATAGGTTTAAAAATTAAATAAATACGGCATTTTTTCTTATTCTTGGTATTTCAGGTCATTTATTCAGTCTCCACCATCTACACTGCTGAAATCTGAGAATCCCTACATTTGATAATAAAAACAGCAACAGAGACTAACGCAGAATCTGGAATGTCCTAAGGAGATTCAGATCTTTAGCATGTGAGAAAATAATGTTTCCGTTTTGGGGCTTAATTCTGCTCTCAGTTACTGTCATGCAACACTACTGGGATAACTTCAGTGGCATTGCACCACTATAGACTAGAGCAGAATTTGGCTTTTTGATAGGACCCAATTCAACAAGGAATTTATCATAAGCAGTGGGACTTAAGCACGTGCCTTATGCCCTGATCCAGCAAAGCTGCTAAGCACGTACTTTAAGCATGTGAATAGATACTGACTTCGCCGAGACGACTCATATGTTTAAAGCTAAGCACATGCATAAGTGCTTTGCCGGATCAGTATCTTTGTATCTATATTATTTCTTGTCTTGGTGAACAATACCCGTGCAATGTAGCGTTCTTGAGCTGTCACTATCTACCAGGTCATGGCAAGGTAGAAGAGAAAGAGATTGGATTACCAAGAAGAATGTAAGTAAAATGTTGATGAAGATAATCTAATGGCACAGAGAAAGAGAGAGAGAGTTTTGCAAACACAATAGAGCTCTTTGTCTTCTTTCTAAAGAATGCAAACATAATCCTGGTCTTTGACCAGCCTTTAATGTCCTGTTTTGTTTTACACGGGAATTAAAAAATATTTTCCATTTGTTTTAATTATCTGCTCACTTTAACTTTGACCTTTGAAAAGTGTTTTGCTATGACAACTGTAGGTCTCATGGTAAGCAGTGCTAGGAAAACAGCAGCAAAAATAAATCTTTTAATTTATTTTACCTACTATGTTTAATCCCTTTAATCTGTTAATGATTTGTGTTTTCTTCCTTTTTGCAAAACAGCAGGTTTAGCACTGTTTAGCATGAGTTTCGGGGACATATGTTGTTTCACTATAACAAAATTTTCACCTAACAATTTTCCTAAGTGATCAATCCATTTTCAGTATTAAATCTTACTCTAAAACCAACTTTATCTTACTGACTTTTTCTAACTGAGCCCTCATTATAGTTAAAACTCAACTTTTTAACAGAACATTTTTTTTAAAGTAGATTTTGTTATTTTTCTTTTGTTTTATAAACAGTGTTTGTTTAAAAAAAATTACTGTCTTGCCAAAAAAAATGATGATTTCTATGCATTTGTGATTCAGTGATG
Organism: Platysternon megacephalum; assembly: GCA_003942145.1. Classification (NCBI taxonomy): domain Eukaryota; kingdom Metazoa; phylum Chordata; order Testudines; family Platysternidae; genus Platysternon; species Platysternon megacephalum. Next base: position 11,850,161 of record QXTE01000041.1, read on the forward strand.
TTGAGATTTTGCATGTTTGTAGGTGCTCTTACATATGTACATTTGTGATATTTGTAGAAATGTTAACCATGTCAATCAATGGCTATTAGCCAGGATGGGCAAGGATGCAAAACCATGCTCTGAAGTGTCCCTAGTCTCTGTTTGCCAGAAGTTGGGAATGGGTGACAGGGGGATGGATCACTTGATGATTCCCTGTTCTGTTCATTACCTCTGGGGCACCTGGCATTGGCCACTGTCACAAGACAGGATACTGGGCTAGATAGACCATTGGTCTGACCCAGTATGGCCATTCTTATATTCTTATGTATTGCTGCTATAACCACTTCTTGTAGTTAACGGAAAAATCTGTACTAAGAGGCTGTGCCAGTTAACAGTTTTATGTATGACATGATAAACTGTGTACTCTGCTGTTTGTTTAATGTTGTGAGCCAGTATTTAGTGCCTTCTGTAGAAGGAAACAATATGTTGTGGTAGACAGGAGGTGCCAAATTTACAATATCCTGTTCCACAGAAGTGACCACACACCAGGTTAAAAAAAATCATCTCCATCTTTTAAAAAAAAAATTCTAAAAGTGACTGGGAAATGTCATGGATTTTTCTTGTTTATTAATTTTACTTTGGAAAAAAAAAACCTTGATAAAGTTAAACAAAATGTATTATTTACTAAATCAGATACATGTGAAAACACAGAGTGATTGGTAAGAAGGGACATGTTGCTGGACAGCATTTTTTTGGTTTTTGTTTGGTCTGCATGTGTCGCAGAATAACGGGAGAAGAGTTTGATATCTGAAATGGTGATTTTAGTATCAAATCAAATAATTAGGAAAACCTTTTAAATTAGTAATGGAACCGTCTTAAAAACTTCATTGACCTTAAACTGAAGTGATACAGTAATGATGCTTTTCTATGTTAGCTTTCCTAGTGGTCCTGATTCTGATCTCCTTTGCACCCTGTGTAAATGAGGAGTAACTCCACCACAGTCAATGGAGCGCCATTCCATTTTTCAGCTCTATTGAAATCAATGGAATTACGCTGCTGCAAAACTAGTGTGAGATCAGAGTCAAGCCCAATATTTTTGGCCTCACTCTTTTCGGGTATCTTCATGCCAGACCCTTTGTATCATAATTCTGACATTTCATTTTCAAAAAGTTACTTTTGTCCTCTCACTGAAGAAGCTGAAAATATGAACGTTAAAACAAAGTAGATGAATTCATCTTGATTTTGATGTGAGTTTTAACAGGGTGAAATCTGTAGATTCCTTTTTTAAGTGGAAAACCAAATAACATGAGTTTACTGGAAGGGTTTAGGGTGGAGAGGGATGATCTACTGAAAAACTTGGGAAGACTTTTCAAACCAAAATACCAAGTTGCCAGAAAAGCAATATTACTTGAAAAATATCAGTGATTAACATTATTACTAACTGTATTAAAGTCAAGTCTATATCCCAGGAATGAATTTGACCTAAAAAAAATCTTAAAAGCACTTGTAATTGCAACCTTCCTCCAAAAAGACTGTTGAGCCAAGATTTTCCAAAGTGACTAGTGGGTGCATCGCTTTTTGGGTGTCCAACTTGTGACTCCTTAAAAGACCTGATTTTCTGAAGGTGGGTGCTCAGCACTTACTGAAAATCATGCCCCTATGTCTCCCAAAAATCAAGGCAAGCAAAATCACTAGTCACTTCTGAAAATCTTATCCACATTTAAATGTATAAAGTCTAGTTATGACTCTTTGGTGCGTCCCAACCTCCCACATAGTGCTTTTCAGCAGTAGACCTCAAAGCACTTCACAAGCTTTCTAATATATTACTCCGTATAACACCCCTGGGAGGTAGGGCGGTGCTATTATCCCCATTTTACAGATGGGGAACTGAGGCTCAGAGAGGCTAAGTGACTTTCCCAAGGTCACAGAGGAAGTCTGTGGTGGAGCAGGGAATTGAATCTGTGTCCCCCATGTCCTAGGCTAATGCCATAACCCTTTCATCATCTCCAGAGATTTGGGGCCTAATTACCAACTGGTGTAAATTGGTGTAGCTCCATTGGCTTCAGTTTGGCTCCTTTGTTGCTGAGATGACTCCATTTAATATTTGCTACTTTTAAAGTCAGCTTTGACCAACTGCAAGTTGATTCTCCACGGCTCTGTCCGTCTGGTAGCCATTGACACCTGAACAAAACGCATGTAAAATGCCACCACTGGCATGAGTGCAACATTCTGATTTGGGAGCGTTTACACCCACTTGGTACAGGTGTTAAATGGGTACCCGAAGTGTGAAGCAGTGGAGAACCATGCCCTTCATCTGTGCTGCTTCCTGTGCTCCTACGCTAGTCACTGCTGTGTCCTGCTCTTCAGTCTCTCACGAATCAGAGTCACTGCTTCGGAGGTAAACAGCAGCACAACAGCAACAGTTATTCGACATTTTTCTATCCAATGCCCCAGTTTGCCCAAAATTACACTGGGTCCCTACAGTACAAAAGCTGGTTTTTCATGGCTTCCATGCCTTTGTCACTCATTGCGGAAGCTGGATATGTTTTTGCCAGACTAGATTACCGTAGTGATTGATGTTATTCAGTTAGTGCACTGCAATCTGGAAAGGGGATCATAACTCTACAGGCATAAACCTGGGAATAGGGAATGGACTGCTGCCCTCCCAGTGTAAAAGGCTCTGCTGGTACACGTTCATCTCCTACCACTGCTTATGGAGTCCCCAGCTCTGTGAAAGCTACTAATCTGGTTGTGCTAATACTACGGTGGACTGAATACTGCTTTCCACTTGCGTGAGGCCTTCTACTCACTTACTCAGTTGTCAATTATACACCCTTGGGGTCGCCTCTTTTACAATCACTGATGTGTCCGGGGAAACCTTATATCAGTTTAACCACATTACAGGAAAAGGTATTTTTAGAAAATATTTTAATGTTCTAGGCTGGGATTCTGAAAAGAGCCTAGGGGAGTTATATATCCAAATTCCACTGACATTCAGGTGCCTAATTCTCCTAGGCTCCTTTGAAAATCCCAGCCCTAAACGTAACCAGTTATTTTAAAACATAGATCTCCGTATGAAAAAGTAATCTATTTTTAGTATGACAATGTGGTTCTGTGTAAAAATGGCATCCTCTTCCTCAGCAAATCTGTTCCCTCTGTGTATTCTGAGTCTCATTTGCTTGTTTTAGTGGGGAAAATGTAAGATTTCGATGTATTTTAATACTTCAGAACCAGTTCATCTCTGGGAAAGTTATTTGGATTCTTTTCTGATTTGTGCATCATCAACAAATCTGTTAACTAAGATCCATTTGCAGAGCCATCCATTCAGCCCCATTGCCTTCAAATTATGCCCTCGGTGGAGGAAATAAGATTGCGCCACTGTAACAGAGTGGGGAATATGAGGAAAATGAGGCTGAACAGTGGTAACTGAGGACATAATCTTGGTCACTTGATCTTTGTTACTGGTGGTGGGTGAGCCATAAAGAACCCATCTTGGGACTCAGATCCTAGGCTAAGATTGCCACTTGTTATCTTTGCACATTTGATTTGGAGTCAGCAAGGAACAATAAGTGTGGAACCCCACAATGCCATTTTTACAAAGTAACTTATCACAGTAGAACTGCAGGAAGTGTCAGATCTTTGGCTGGTGTCGACCACTGAAATCAATGAAGTTACTGCTGTTTGCACCAGCTGAGGATCTGGCCCTTATGTACATTAGGTGTGATTAAAATAGTCCATTTTTCTGTAAGGTCTATTTACCTCTCCACAAAGACAGATGTCACCTTTTGTTCTCATACGTCTGACCCTCAGTTTTTAACTGGGATGGAATAAACACTTTATGCCGTACATCTGCTTCCTGGTAATTTATTTCAGAGCTCTCCTGGAAAAGTGCTGCTGTTACACACTTTGCAAAAGAAACAGGGAAACACTGAATAGGTAAGGAGAAGAAAGTGAAAACAAGAATTTCATATGGTGGCTGTGTTCCTGCCTTTTCTCACCTCTCAGATCATTTTAAGTATTTCAAAAGAACAAGTTAAGTTGCTTATTAATTGGAGTAGATCACTAACTTTTGTCTTGCCATTGACTGATCTTCAAATTGCTAAATGATTCTGATGTTTTAGCATTTCAGCTCATTGTTTATTTCTCCCCATGAGTACATTTTAAAAGTCGAGTTTTGCTGAACAACAGATTGATTTCACAGTATGTACAATGTTTGCTACTATTGTAGTGTGACTTTGTTTTTAAATATTTGTTTTGGTACAGCCTTAAACTTCTAGAACTAAGAAGATCATTTCAAAATTGAGCAACCGATAACGTCATTGATGTCTGTGATAAGTGCATGCTTTATTCACAGTATTTTGTCTGTACTTGGGTATGGTGACCAATTCTCATTTATGTAATAAACTGTTTTCTGCAAAGGTGGCTACTTTCTTTAATCACATGAAAACAATGTACTTAAAAATTTGAAGTACATTTATAGAAAAGACCCCAATGCACTCACAAGCCTTTCAGGTATGGATATCAACACATCTGTGAAATTCTTGTGAGCCTGTAAAACATTCTGAGAAGTGGCATGCAAACAAGCCCACCAAAGACTAGTTCTTGCCCTGCCCTGTATAACTTCATTGACTTCACAGAGGCTCTGGTTCGGGAAAGCATTAGGCACATGCTTAAGCCCATCCTTATTCAGGAAAGTGCTTAAACATGTGCTTTAGTCACAGTGACTTCAATGGGATTGAAACCCATGCTTCAAGTGCCCTTCCTGAATAAGGATGCTTTCCTGAATCTGGGCCTGAGGTTGGATTCGGTGAAGATGGGGGTATATTTTGACTCCAAGTGTCCCATTTTGCTTTTAGAACTTCCATAACTGGGACTGTTCCTCTCACAAGAGAGCAACGTTTTCAATTGAAATGGGGTTTTCCAAGCCCAAGGCGGTGTCTGTGTTTTGTCCAACTAGCCAGCGTGGTGACATGCCTTCCTAATGGCCAATCTGTGCGTGTGCGTGTATGTGTGTGAGCAATTTTAAAAGTTCTTTAGATAGTCAACAGAAGGGTTTGACTTAAACCTACAACAGAAGAAGTCTCAGATCCAAGGCTGTAAATCTGGCATGGCAGTCTCTTCCCAAGCCTGAACTTTCACTGTCCTAGAATACGGATTTAAAATCTAAGACAAATCTGAGTCACAAACTCTATCATTTTAACGATGCCAATAAAGCAAAATATCTCAAATTAAAAATCTGGCAGCTGCAAGAGAAGCCCCCAAAGCAGCTGCTTGTATGATGACAGCAGTGTTGAAGGAAGAGATTATCAGAGAATCTCAAGTGCTTACAATAGGGGCATGACAAAAAGATAGAAATAATACAACCAATGACAACTGTTAACTAAGCAAAGGCAGCATGTTCCGGGTTTGCTTGGGAAGAAGAGGGCAGGCAAATGTGAGATGCTTAAGCGGGGGGCGGGGAAAGAGCTAGTGAGTTGTTTTCTCCGTTTGTCTCAGCTTTGGATGCCCATAAATTGACAAACTCTGCTGAATGGGGAACCATGTTGCTGAGCAGTGGCAGTTTGTGGGGTCATTGTGGTGTTCCTTTGTCCAAGACCATGAAATCTCTTCTGAATGTCTGGTGATCTTGGGATGCATTGAAGAACTGATTAGAAGTTAGTTAGTTTTAATGCTGGTTAGCTTTAAAGCCTCTGCAGTGACTCCAGCAGTAGGCAGAAAGAGGGACCAGGGACAATTTATATCAGATCTCCATACTCAGAACATCTCTGCTTCTGTAAACAGTGGAATGGGTACAGGTTCCCTCCTCCCCCATTATGCACTTGGCTGACCATCCCTGGGACAGGTCAGCGTGATCTGCAGCCATTGTACATGGCCTTCTGGGTGCCATGCAGCTGTGTAAATGCTGATCAGGACTGGGCCTTAAATGTTTCTTGCCAGTATTTATTCCTCAAACTGATCTTGTAAGCTTTGCTGTATCTCTCAGTTGTGCAGCTAACCCATATCATGCTTTGATTGAAATTTCATAATCCAGACATTGTTTACAAATGACATGTTAATTGATGTAGAAGTAGCTCAGGGATATTATGGCACAATGCCTATTCAGATGTGTTTTAAGAGACAAGAGCTCACACATTAGTGAACTAGGGTTTGAAATTAGTTTATAATTTATTCCAAAAACAAGTGGAACTTGGCGGCTGTCCCTGGAAAGACATGTGAGATATCTCTTTAGAATAAGCCAGCGTTTGTCTGTGTTATAACGCTAGGTTTGGGCAATGAGAGTCATCTTGCAGCAGTTTGGGAGAATACTTTGAAAAAAGAATGAGAGTGCTATGAAATTACCTCCTTTTTGATGTAAACACTCTCTGTTTGTAGATCCAAATTCTGGTAGGCACCTAATGGAAACTCTGCAGGTCGGAGTGGAAATGTGGGGCAGAAACTGACGGTCGCTATCCCTCCAAAACCTATGGAGAAACCACCCCAAAGTCCCTTCGTGAGAAGAGCAAAGACTGAAATGGTGGTAGCTCGAGGTTAGAATTGTAGATGGGGCTTTGTAACTCACCTTAGCTCTACATGTGCTAAGCACACTTGTTTTGGCATAGACTTCTCACTTTCTTTTCCATACAAAACAATTCATAAGACATATGGTATTGAGGAAGATTCTGTGTTACTCATTAGCATTTGGAAGGAGATTCCGGAATGTAGTAAGCATGGAGCTCTCGTCTAAGAGCACTTTTGGAAGCATCTCTCAATGCTGGGTTGTGTTCGGGGAGCTGCATATGTCTGTTCTCCAAGAGAGAATAATGGGAAGTGTGTCCTTGTTTGTTCCGATAGGGTTGCCCTGGACAGTAATTTCTGATGACAGGATCAACTACCACTCTTGCTCTGTGCACAGAGCTCCCTTTTATGTCAGGGAGCAGGGTGCCTGCTGATCAGGGAGTGGCTCACGGTAACCTGCAAGGCTCCTTTTGGAGGAAAACTACATCTTTTGGAAGCAGGAATGATGCTGAGATATTAAAATAAATCACATTTTCAGCCTCTCAATCTTCATGGTGTCTCATTAACCCGCCTTGCAAATTTTGATGTCCTTGCTCACCTTAAACACAAAAGATATAACCCCTGCCTCAAGGATAGTGCAGAGGGTATAGAGCTATCGGATCCATAGGGAAACTTAAAGTTCTGGTATACGGTAAACACACTACATGGCTTGTTGGATAGACTCATGGGGGGAGGGATAGCTCAGTGGTTTGAGCATTGGCCTGCTAAACCCAGGGTTATGAGTTCAATCCCTGAGGGGGCCATTTAGGGATCTCTACCATTGCAACTCAGGCTCCACAGTGCTTTTGAAAATGAAACTTAGGCAAGCACCTAAGCAACTTGAAAATGTAACCCGAAACTTAGAGCTGACATCCACCCAATGAGTTGTATCTAGATATTGTCAGTGACTCCTATCCGTGCATGAAGCTATCCTGCATGTGTGCAACAATGTGTCCATACATAATTTTAAACAGAACTTGACTCTGCTGCAGAGTGATGACTAGGCATGATATATTTTTGCAAGTGCATAAATACCCTGAAGTTAATGGGATTTTGGGATGATAAAAGCAAGGCGGATTTGGCACACACTACACAGACGAAAAATGCAAATGACACTGTCTCCTGGCAGCCTTGGGCATCTCTGATTTAGGCCCGGTTCTAAAAAGCACTTAAGCACATGCTTAATTGTAATGACTTTGTTGGGATTTAAGCATGTGCTTAAAGTTAAAAACATGCTTAAGTGTCTTGGGGCTTGATCCAAAGCCATGGAAATCAATGGAAATCTTTCCATTGACTTTAATGGGCTTTGGATAGGCTCGTGATAAACAGGGATGGGAACGCTCACATACTTAAAATGAAGTGCGTGTTTGAGTGTGTTGTTGGATCAAGGTCCTAGTCCTTTCCAATGCTGCCGTGCTGTGTTAGATAGTACGGGATTGCTAGAATTAGTGGATTAAACTGCTTTCTCCTGGAACACAGGAGATTAGAATGCAAATATAGAATATATTTACAACAAAAATGATCTGTTCCCCAGATAATTGAATATTCGGTGGCTCCTGTTCCCATACTTATCTGACACACTGATCCAGATGGCAACCTGCCTTCCTCGTTACCATCTTATTACTTCAGCTTTGTTTTGTTAAAAATAATCTCTTCTGCTGTGTATACCTGAGCTACCCTTGGTGATCATGGTAACTATCAATTTGTGAATCAGCTAGTTTGGTTCTCAAGCTTTAGTAACAACGTAAGCTGAGTTATATGGTCTCTTCAATCGAAAGAAAACGGCGGGGGAGAGCGGGGAGTTGTGTGTAGAAAAAGAGAGTTATGAGGATTTTATTTGATATGAGTAACATCTTACAAGTATATTGAGTGTTTCATCCGAAGTATCACAAACCAGCTGTCTTTTTGTTCTGAGCTTGTTCAATGCCTAATACAGTGGGGGATGACTGGGGCTCTTAGTTGCTACCGCAATACAAATAAATACACCTCTACCTCGATATAACGCTGTCCTCGGGAGCCAAAAAAATCTTACCGCGTTATAGGGGAAACCGCGTTATATTGAACTTGCTTTCATCCGCCGGAGTGCGCAGCCCCCGTCCCCCCCGGAGCGCTGCTTTACCACGTTATATCCGAATTGGTGTTGTATCGGGTCGCGTTATATCGAGGCAGTGGTGTAGTAATAAAATATTAGAGACGAGCCTGAACCAAACCTCGATGTCCTGAACACCCTGGAACGTTGGAAAAGTTTGGGCCCGGTGTTTAACCACCAGTACTTAACCACCTGTCAGATTATATCCTGTACCTCAGAAACGTCTGCCTTCTGCTGGGACTCAAGGAAGCTGCATCGGTGATGCTCTCTCAGAAATGTAGTCCACAATTTTCAAATCTGTGTCTAAAATTAGGCTCCTATGTGGATTTTTTAAAAAGCATCTACGGCTATTAGGAGCACAAGTCCCACTGATTTTAAGTGATAGTGGTGCTCCTAAATCCCTTGGGCACTTTTGAAACTCTTCCCCCCAGATCCCATATTTAGGCTCATAACCAGAAGTGGCCTGGCTTTCAAAAGGACTGAGTGGTTGCTGCTCCCAGTGATAGCCCTTGGGCCAGCTGGCAGTGTGACAGAATCCTAGAAATGTAGGGCTGGCAGGCACCTCGAGGGGTCATCAAGTCCAGCCGGAGGATGTCTTCACAGCAGGCACTCTGGGAAAGCAGAGGGGGGCAGAACAGAAATTTGGCACGAAGTGGACACTGTTGATTAGGTGTGCTCAGCAATTGCTTCAGGCAAGTAGAAGGCATCAAATACAGGGAAAGGGCTTGCCTGTGGGTTGCCAGAAGCAGGGGGCACAAAGTACCGAGGGACCTTTGCCTACTGTAGTCACTGGAAGGTGAGCTAACACAATGGGGGACTCATCCAAGAGGACCCACTGGAAGAGTGCAACTGTGATGCCTGCAGTTCCCTTCCGTGCTTGACCGGAGACGTGATCAATGCAGCTGAGGAGAGGGGCCACAAAGGGGGCGGGGGCTGCTCTGACAGCTGTTCTAATTTGCACTGATAGTGCAATGGGCGTGAGAGATGCCCCAGGCATGCTCTCCACACCAGCAGCTGGGATGGCATAGGAGCTACCACTGTGGTTCTAGAGCAGGGGTCGGCAACTTTTCAGAAGTGCTGTGCCGAGTCTTCATTTATTCACTCTGATTTAAGGTTTCACGTGCCGGTCATCCATTTTAACATTTTTAGAAGGTCTTTCTGTAAGTCTATAATATATAACAAAACTATTGTTGTATGTAAAGTAAATAAGGTTTTAAAAATGTTTAAGAAGCTTCATTTAAAATTAAATTAAAATGCAGAGGCCCCCGGACCGGTGGCCAGGACCCGGGCAGTGTGAGTGCCACTGAAAATCAGCTTGCGTGCCGCCTTCGGCACCCGTGCCATAGGTTGCCTACCCCTGTCGTAGTGGGACACGCAGTCCTTGGCATTCGAATGTTGTATCACAGGGGTCGGCAACCTTTCAGAAGTGATGTGCCGAGTCTTCATTTATTCACTCTAATTTAAGGTTTCACGTGCCGGTCATCCATTTTAACGTTTTTAGAAGGTCTTTCTGTAAGTCTATAATATATAACAAAACTATTGTTGTATGTAAAGTAAATAAGGTTTTAAAAATGTTTAAGAAGCTTCATTTAAAATTAAATTAAAATGCAGAGGCCCCCGGACCGGTGGCCAGGACCCGGGCAGTGTGAGTGCCACTGAAAATCAGCTTGCGTGCCGCCTTCGGCACCCGTGCCATAGGTTGCCTACCCCTGTCGTAGTGGGACACGCAGTCCTTGGCATTCGAATGTTGTATCACAGGGGTCGGCAACCTTTCAGAAGTGATGTGCCGAGTCTTCATTTATTCACTCTAATTTAAGGTTTCACGTGCCGGTCATCCATTTTAACGTTTTTAGAAGGTCTTTCTGTAAGTCTATAATATATAACAAAACTATTGTTGTACGTAAAGTAAATATGGTTTTTAAAATGTTTAAGAAGCTTCATTTAAAATTAAATTAAAATGCAGAGCCCCCCGAACCGGTGGCCAGGACCCAGGCAGTGTGAGTGCCGCTGAAAATCAGCTCGCGTGCCGCCTTTGGCACACGTGCCATAGGTTGCCTACCCCTGTTGTATCACATCCTTGGGACTCGATTGTTCCAGACACTACTCAGGGATCGCCCTGCACTGGGAGGGAAGGCTCTAGAAGCTGGATCTCCGGACTATAGGGAGCAGTGCAGAGCAGTGCCACCATGCCAGGGCATCAAGTCCCAGATCTCCACCAGTTAGAAATGAACCAGTGTGGACAGTATCAAGCCTTGCTTGGAGATGAGCCAATCATAGCAGTTCTGGCAATGCTTGTGCAGCATTCGGAAGGCCTCGGTGTGTGAACGCAGAGGGTTTACAAGGCGAGCAGGTATCTCCTCAGTGGGCAGTGGCCACAGTTTAGTTCAGTACTGCAGGCAGACTTTCAAAGAGAAGAGTGCTAGCGACCCATAACATTTCCTGCAGCAGCCTGGATTTTCTTTAGCTATCTCCTCTCCAGTTACATACCAGAGCCAGCCCACCTCAGCTTGTGATATCGTAACCCGGGGGGGCCAATGCTCCTGGCTAGTGCCAAATGTTCTTCTGCAGCAATGTCACATGCAATAGTGAGACAGTAACTAGGCAGCCAAGCCTTGCAAAAATGTGATTGCAAACAGAGGAACATGGGAACCTCGTGCCTTCTGAATTGTTTGCTGTGAACATTTTTGCTGCCTGAACATTATGCTGCCTGAAAATTGCCTTTCAGAAGTCCTTTGTATGTTTATTTAATAGTTGTAGTATATAGAAAGAGGGTAGTATCCCTTTAAATAGTTTGTAAGCTCTCTAGGGGCACTTACCATGCTCTCTGTGTTCTAGAAGCTGCTAGAAACCAAGCCGAGAAACAGCATGTATATGTAGGTAGGCCTTGCGTGCTGTTTATGGTCAGTAAACACAGTTATTTGTTCCCGGGTGGTTCCGTCATATGCTGTGCAAGAGTAAAAGTCACAGTCGTCTTACCCATAAAAACCCTCCAAACGCTCATTGATTGTATAAAGGGTTTGAGGCGGGATTGTCAGTTTTTAAGAGCTTTCTAAGGGTACGTCTACACTGCAATAAAAGACCCGTGGCGGTGAGTCTCAGAGCCCAGCTAGTCAATTAACGTGGGTGCCAGGGCTAAAAATAGCAGTGTAGACATCCGGGCTCAGGCTGGAGGCCTGGTCTGAGGAGGGTCTCAGAGCCCGGGCTGCAGCCCGAGCAACACAGCTCTTTTTAGCCCTGTAAGCATGAGTCAATTGACCCAGGCACTGAGACTCGCTGGCACGGGTCTTTTATTGCAGTGCCGACATTCCCAAAGTGGCTGCAGACACTGCGTATTTTGCATTGCCTAACGGCTGGGGCTTACCATTGACTTGAACGGGAGTGGAGGTCGAACGGGAGTGGGGGTGCTTTTGAAGTGCATGAAGAGTGTTATCAGGTCTAGTCCTGGTCCCAACAGCGTCCAAGCCAGATGCTTAGATGGAGCCTGTGGGTTGGAAGGGGGACGACACTTTTACCTCCCTGCATAAAGCTTACATGGCCCCCAGCCATTCCCATTACATGGCTACACACCATTCCCAGGAGCGGAGTCACAGCGTAGTTACCATCTACAGTCATCAGGCACTGGGAAATGATGGCAGGGAGGCACTGAGCATCCAGCGTCCCTTTAGGGCAGTGGTTTTCAAACGTTTGTACTGGTGACCCCTTTCACACAGCAAGCCTCTGACTGCGACCCCCCCTTATACATTAAAAACACTTTTAAATATATTTAACACCATTATAAATCCTGGCTGCAAAGCGGGGTTTGGGTGGAGGCTGACAGCTTGCGACCCCCCATGTAATAACCTCACGACCCCCTGAGGAGTCCCGACCCCCAGTTTGAGAAACCCCTGCTTTAGGCCCAGGAGCCTTCCTGGCTGATTTATAGGTGGGGAGAAAATGCATGGGGCATTGTGGAAGCAGAGATGGGGGCCCTCAGGCTGCCCCATGAGAACTGGAGGGGAAAGCCCCTTTGTGACACCCCCTCCCCACCATATGACAATCTCATTGTCATTTAAAGAGGCTGGGAACCTCCTCTTCCTTTCTTCTCCCATGCTGCTGGGGATCTGCAGTGATTACCAGAACCCTAGAGCTGCAAAAAGCAACAAAGAGTCCTGTGGCACCTTATAGACTAGCACAGAGGTCGGCAACCTTTCAGAAGCGATGTGCCGAGTCTTCATTTATTCACTCTGATTTAAGGTTTCGCGTGCCAGTAACATTTTTAGAAGGTCTCTTTCTATAAGTCTATAATATATAACAACTATTGTTGTATGTCAAGTAAATAAGATTTTTAAAATGTTTAAGAAGCTTCATTTAAAATTAAATTAAAATGCAGAGCCCCCCGGACCAGTGACCAGGACCCAGGCAGTGTGAGTGCCGCTGAAAATCAGCTCGTGTGCCGCCTTTGGCACACGTGCCATAGGTTGCCTACCCCTGGACTAGCAAATAACCCAGAATCCTATAGCTGCAGTAACTTCTGCACCCTCTGTGGCTGCAGTGTTGGGGGCAGGGGACCTGGCGAGGTATATAGGGCTGCTTCTGAGGGGAGCCCCTTTCCATGAGTTCTCACAGTGCTGGGATGTGGCTCCCTTCCCCTTCATCTGCCACCCCGGTGCACCCAATTGGGTGCACAGATGAGTTAAGCAGCCTGTTGGGGCTTACATGGCCTGGGCTGCCACATAAACTGGCTTCAGGCCCATAAAAATTACACTTAAATATAGTGGATGTAATAAAAGTATAGTGGTATCATAAAAATGTATTACTCTTTCATAAGAGATAGCAAGGGCCTAAATATCCACAATAGGGTCCTTCATCAATCCACTCCATTCAGTTCCCGCCTGTGCTGCTGAGGAGAATTTAAGAAACGAGCACGGAGTTTCTTCCCTGTAATCCTGGCCTCACATCAGCTCACGCCATCTCTGACAGCTGCCTCTGTTGGCTCCACTACGTCTCTGGGCCTGATCCTGCACTGAGTGCAAAGCGGGTAGCAAGCCCCTCGGTGGGAGAGAGTGGGGAATTCCGACTGAGTAGCGTTTCACACCCAGTTTGCACAGGTATGCCTGACTGCTCAAGGCGCTGGGCAGTGCAGAATCAGGACCAATATGCAATGGAGCATTTCTTTTTAACAGCGTAGATAGTTCATTAAGGCAAACCCTTTATATTTCTCCCCACTGTTTTTTCCCCTCATTGGACCAGTCCTCCCCTCCCCCCCCCCCCCAGTAAAAGGTTCTGCATTGCTCCAGCTGTATCATTTACTGTATTTAGCACACAAAACATTAACTCTGGGGCAACCTCAAGATGACCCCGTTTTGATCCCATACTGGAAATTCTATTCCACATTCTAGAGTTCCAATAAAAGTGCTTTAATAGCTTCATGGGATTTCACCGTTTCAGTGACTTCATTTCTCAATATTTCTACTCGGGCCCATGTAAACAATTCCAAGTTGCTCTAAACCTGAGTAACTAAAGAGTCCAACAAGGTGACATTGTTTTTATCCCTATCTTTGTTTGTTTTCTAGCATACTCGACTAAACTCAACAAATTTCCTGTCTTTAATTTTGACGATGACCTGAAGTACCTGTGTATCAGCGCTGTGAGCCCAAACACTACCAAGGCGACTCTGTATGCTCTGAACGTGTGGAGATACTGGTGCATGACAAAAGGACTTAAGGACTACATGGACATCACTAAGGTAAGCACTGTTAAATCATTAGACCGCTCCTCTGGTCAAGTCAAGCTGACCCACGAATGGGAGAGACACGGCTGGGTAAAGGTGAGGATTTAAACCTTCTTTATGCTCCCATGATCCCAGTATTAGCCAGGGACCAGCCCAGTCCCCAGAATAAGTCTGTAGTCTTCTTTCCCTGTGGGGCTGTCCCAGCAGCCAGGGACAAGCCAGGTACAGGGGAGTTCTGGCCACACCCCATTTTGCCCAGCCACGCCCCCTGCGCTGGCAGCCCAGAGATGGCAGGATATTCATGTCCTTGCCCAAAGAATACGCTTTTTATCTAAGGGGCCTTATTTCTCTCTAGGGGTCAGGCACTAAGGCCTCAATCCAGCAAGCACTTAAGCATGCGCTTAACTTTAAGTCTGTAGTTCTACTGAGATGTTTCAAGTTAAGCATGTACTCTGCTAGAGTGGAGCCTAAGAATTTGTCTTGTCTGAGGGCTGGTCCACACTAGGGGCGGGGATCGAAATAAGATACGCGACTTCAGCTACGAGAATAGCGTAGCTGAAGTCAAAGTATCCTATTTCGATTTACCCGTGCTTACCTCGCGTCCTCGCAGCGCGGGATCGACGTCCGCGGCTCCCCCGGCGACTCCGCGAACTCCGCTCGCCCTGCTGGAGTTACGGAGTCGATGTGAGCGCGTTCGGGGATTGATGAATCGCGTCCAGACGAGACGCGATACATCGATCCCCGCTATATCGATTTCTACCCGCCGATCCGGGCGGGTAGTGTGGACCTAGCCTGAAGCAATATAGAAAAAATAATATAAAAATAACCCTGCAACAGTGATAAAAATCTACTCTATGACCAAAGCAGTAACAGGGACGTTAGATACCAGCACTCAGCACACAAAGGTGCAGAGTTGAGACATCCTTACAACTGATGCAATGGAGATCCTAGAAGCTGTGTGTATCAGGCAGCCTGCTGGTTAAGGGAAGGGTTTCTCGTGTTGTTGAGATCAATGACAGGGCATGCTGGGCATCTGAGGATGTTAATCGAGTCCCAAGGATGTGATACAACATTAGAATGCCAAGGACTGCGTGTCCCACTACAACAGGGGTAGGCAACCTATGGCACGTGTGCTGAAGGCAGCACGCGAGCTGATTTTCAGTGGCACTCACACTGCCCAGGTCCTGGCCACCGGTCCGGGGGGCTCTGCATTTTAATTTAATTTTAAATGAAGCTTCTTAAACATTTTAAAAACCTTATTTACTTTACATACAACAATAGTTTAGCTATATATTATAGACTTATAGAAAGAAACTTTCTAAAAACGTTCAAATGTATGACCGGCACGCGAAACCTTAAATTAGAGTGAATAAATGAAGACTTGGCACACCACTTCTGAAAGGTTGCCGACCCCTGCACTACGACCTGTAATGTCAGGAAGTATTTTTGTTTTCAGTTTCGAAGGTGTCCATTTTAAGAAGGCTGTTGCCACTTGGACTTGCATCTGTTTGCATAATTTACAGATGTGTTTGTAATCCAGAAGCAGAATGAGAGCGCTGAAATAAACCTATGCAGGCAGGTTAACAAAGTCTGATTGCAGGGCAAGTATGACATACAAATGGCCCAGATAAGTGCTTGTGATTACAGACAAAGGGTTCCTGAATGCTTCTTAATTCTCAGACTCTAGGAATCAAAGGCGATATTGTCATCCATCCCTCCTGTTATCGCAAGCATCTCATTATAACCAGCTTAATGCTTTCCTTTAATTATGAGATTTATAGAGGCTGTAAGTATATCTCAGTGAAAAGGAGGAATGGAAAGTTTCCATGGCTAGAGCATAACAGGGAAAAGTACAGAATATAAGGCATGCACTGTACTCCAAGCATCAGACTGTTATATTCATACTATTCATATTCATACAATTCATACTATATTCATATATTCATACTAGGTGAAATCCTGATCCCAGTGAAGTCAATGGCAAAACTCCCATTGACTTCAGTGGGGCCAGGATTTCACCCTCTGTTTCTTAAAAGGTGGGGGTTGGTGTTCTGGTGTTGTAGTGGAAGGGGCCCCACCCTAAGCATCAGAACGTGTCAGCTCTCTCACCTTACATTAATTCTGGTCCCCTAATACCAGTGGTGTCCTCATCTCTGCAAAGCAGTGTCCTAGCAGGGGAGTGCTAAGGACCTCAACTCTTTTATTCCAGGCTGCCTTTTTGTCTCCATACAGCTACATTTCCCATTCCTGTCAGTACCGCAGCCATATACATTGCATTCTCCTTGTAGTTAAGCAAATATGCACCCTTCTTCCAAAACTGCAAGGTTACTACATTCTTTTTGGGAAGACGGGAGCCTGTTGCATCTTGCACCTTTCCTCTGTGTAGAGCATGAAAAGATCTGAAATTTGGGTCTTCCCACTTAGTAGCATCTTTCACTATCCACAAGCAGGCTGACCTATGCCAGCGATAGAATAGAAATGGACCTGAACCACAACCCTGGATCTGAAAAGTGCTACACTTTGGAGAAATTTGAAACCGAAGTTCCCTGCTGGTCAATGTCTGTCATGGGACAGGCCTAAGCCCTAGATGTGAACATCACTGCGGTTTGGGAAAATTCGGATCTAGATCCAAACTTGTCAGTGCAGGCTTGTCGCTAGTAAAGAGTTTTATCCCATGCATGTAGTAACACTGACATGTGCATTTCTCTTGTTCCAGATTCCAGCCTCGAAGCTGAATGAACTCCTTGAGGACTTCTACATTACGGTGAAGAAAACGGATGGTTCGGACTTCCTAGCCACGTCCTTGCATGCTATCCGCCGAGGCCTGGACCGGATTCTGAAGAATGCTGGGGTGGGATTTTCCATCACCAGCAGCACCTTCACATCCTCCACCAAAAAGCTGAAGGAGAAACTCCGGGTGCTCAGTAAGGCTGGGATGTCTGGCGCTCGCTCTCGCAACATCGTCTATTTTTCCCTGTCCGACGAAGAAGAGATGTGGAGAACAGGATGCTTGGGTGATGAGAGTCCGGTAGCCCTGCTATCCACTGTGGTGAAATATAACAGCCAGTACCTCAACATGAGGACTTTGCAGGAGCATGCAGACTTAATGTACGGAGACATTGAATTACTCAAAGATTCACAAAACAGGCCCTTTTTTGCTCGAACGGACAGCGTGAAAAGAGAACACAGGGTGAGCTCTAACAAAGTGTGTTATGGCCAGATATATCACGAGCACTCCAAAGGACACAAGCTGTGTCCCTACTGCCTCCTTTATAAGTACATGTACATCCACCGGCCCCCAACCCAGATGGAAGCGAAGTCTCCTTTCTATCTGACTGCACGGAAGGAGATTAGCGGCATGGGAAATGTGTGGTACGAGGAACAAAGGATGGGTCTCCGCTCCCTGAGGGGAGTCGTTCCAAAGCTGGCTAAAAAAGTCAAACTTGACCACTGTGAAAACTTCACTTTTGTTTCATTCACTCAGGCTTCCAGAAAGTTTGGCTCTCTTAACTCCTATCAACAAGTCTGACATCCATGTTCTAACCCCATCCATTTGTTCAGTCAGTTGTACACGAAGGGGGCATTGAACTAAAGGAGCTTATTTCAGTAGCCAGACCTCTATAGACAAGCAGAAAGATGATGGCCTGCTGACGACTCGCTTTGATCCTTATCGAAGCGGCTGCTACTGAGAAAAATTGAGCTCTTTTCCAAATGTGTGTTAATTATATTCTATTATTGAGACAATATATTGCTGCATATACAAGAATGCTACAAGAGTGAGGAAATCAGTTAATTACAGTGCCTTTTAGCACAGGTTTTTCTCAACAACTACCACATTAAACTGGTCCAGAAATAAAATTCCCACTAGGTCAGTAGCGTTAGTACATTGTGAAGAAAGTAAGTTGCTATTAAATAATAATTTAAAAAGTGGAAAGAGCGAGAGATTAAATATTTCCTGGGGAAAAATTGCACTTGACGCTTTTCTGTTTGGTTGATGGATAATCTACTGAAAAGCAAGCAGCATCACTTGATGGAAGATCCTGCAGCTTTCTTCTGTCACAATGTTTGGAAAGCATGAACTTGGGTTATGGAAGCTCTCTGTAGTGGTTGTCACCTGCTTTCCATTGTCAACTGGGGCAATTTTATGAAGCCAGATTCATGTACACACATGCATTTGAGAACTATATTTCCTACGCAACGGATGACCTGTGCTATGATGGATTTTTCTCCTTAACAAGTATGGCTTGGATTAAGGGAGCTATTATCAAAGACTGGTAACTCTTGAAGCAGAAGTGCCTATGTTTTCTTTCATAGTTACCATACAAAGGTTATTTTCTTGTGAACCATTCTTAGATTTTTCCCATCTGGGCGGTATATAATGAATATAGATATTTTTCCAATATACAGTAATTTACACTGGATCTGTAGATACTGCTAGAGGTAATTCCTGGATTTACCAAACAGACAAACAAACATGGTTACAGCATCCTCGAAGGACAGCTTTTTAAGTCATTAATTTATAAAAGTTAAGTCCAAATTTTTCCAAAAGGCCAACTAGTGATTTTGGATGCCCCGCTTTTGAGACACCTTAAAGGGACCTGATTTCAGCATTGTCTGAAAGTCAGGTCCCTTTACAATGTCTCAAGTTTGGCACCCAAACACTGAGGCTCTCAAAATCACTTTTGTAAAATCTTGGTCTAAACTCTTAGGGTTCAATCCAGCTGCTATTCAAGTCAATGGGAAGACCCCTATTGACTGAAATGGGAGGTGTATCAAGCCCTTAAGTCACAAGAAGATGTGTCATAGAAGACCTTGCCCCTATTTTAGGGAAGTAGGAGTTTTACCATTCATGGCTCATTGTTCTAGTACAAATGACCTGGCTGTCATCTTCCAATATATCACAAAGTTGTGACATCATTATGGAATCTGGAGACACATCAAGCAAGTGACAGAATCATTTGTATACCAACATTGTGTTACACCTTTAAATCATAGCTCAAGATCCATAGTTATGTGAATACAGATATATAGAAATAAAATCGGGCTTTATTTTTTGGAAGATTCATTGCTAGTATACTTCTAGCAAGAACTTGATTTCTAGTATCTATTTATTATCCATGAGTTCTAAAATATAGTTTTACTTCCGTCTTTTAAATGTGTGTGCACAGCATTAAATGTTACTTTAGTTTTAAGAAAGTCATTCACTGGACCGGGAAAGATAGAGCAGCATTAGCAAGGGAAATGTCCATCATAAGCTACCAACTAGACTCTTGTGCAGGCTGTGTAGCTTATTTTCCTCCTTCTGTTTGTTTCCTTACGAAGGACCTGATCCTGTGGGGTCTGAGTACCCTCCACTCCCCTTTGACTGCAGGGCAAGTTGAAGATGCTCATGCATATACATGATCAGACTCCTAGTAAATGTAGCGTGATAGCTGTGGAGTTAGGAACTTTGGTTAAGCTGTATTTCTTTCAGAGAATTGTACATTGTAGCTTGATGCATATTTCTGAGTATTGTTGGTGCTGATGTCTGAAAGAAAACATACATTTCTCTAAACACTGTACCTCTTCTTGGTTTACATTGTTTTCCTTTATTTGACTGACTCTGGTAAAGGGAATATCCTGTTGAAACAAGGTTTTGTCAGTTCTCTGAGGCTGATCTTCATGTAGGAGACTGGCGTGTTGGAGACTGTATGTGCAGTACACTGTAGCATCACAAAGGCATTATAGCAAATAACTGGACATTACTGAAAAAAAAAGCAAAAGTTATATTTATATAGTATGGGTAGTTTTCCTTTTCTTTCGGCTCTCATGTCTGCCTTGCACCTTTGTGCAGTCATTTGCACCTCTGCAAAGTCAGTGCAAAATGCTGACAGATTAGTAGCATATACTGGTTAGTAGTATACCTCTGCCCAGATATAAATGGCAGCCCAAGGGGCAGGGCTGTGAAGAATTTAGTCTTGGATGTGTCAGTTTTAATGGCAAAAATTTCCAAACCTAGATGTGTAAAGTCAGGCTTTTAAATCCACAGTTGGCACCTAAATATGTGGCCTAATCTTCAGAGCTCCTGAACTTCTGCAGCTCCCTTGGGAGTTGATGTTGCTCAGCAATTTCCAGGATCAGGCGTTGGGAGAGGGCATTGCTATTAAAAGTATTCGGGGAGAGATTTCCAAATGCACAAAGGGGCACTAGGCACGAATCTAAATGTGACTGCTTATAGCAGAATTTGGCTAAAATTTCGTTAATTCCCTTCTGAACTCTATTAGGACAGAAGAATTGCATTTCATTATTGTATTCCAGAACTCTCTCTACAAGGAGAAACTAATTCACAAGTATTATCTGATAAAACAGTATAAAATGAGGAAAAATCCTACTTCTTTGCTTTAAGAAGTGATTAGTGCTAATAAGATTTTTTTTTTTTAGTACTAGTATAGATTCCCTCCCACCCCCCAAAAAAATTTTCATGGCATTAATAGCCATCATTTGAACTAAATGGTGCCCCTCTGTCCTAACATGTGAATCTATATTATCCAAGGAAAGCATTTATCCTATTCCTGGTCTGCTAGCAGTGAAGATGAGCTTTCCGTGTTTTGCAAACATTTGTATTATCTGCATTTGAAAAGCAAATAGAGCACTGAAGGGCAGCAGATGCCAGACAAGCTCAGACGGGCATAGAATCAGCCAGCTTGTTATCCTGCATTTGGCCTATCAATCTGATACCTGATACTTCACAGGATACCCATAATGCACCTGTGTACCACTAAGCTTTTTGTAGGAACTGTGTGAGAAGACGCTATCCTATGAGCTGAAAAAATTAATACCTAATGCTTTTGTGAAGGAAAGTCTGTCTTGATCCTGTTTAACAATCTTTTTTTTAAATGTTCTTAAATTAGATAATTTGGTGGCTCTGTTCTGATTTATAATCAGTGTTTGCTCTGAAATAAAAGCAATATTCATCTTTGCAAAATGTGAGGAGTGACTAAATATTTCAGAATCTATTTTTTTTTTTTGAAGTAGAGAGCAACATTTGATAGTTTAATGATGAATTTTTTAAAAATTATTTGTTTATTCCCTAAACTTTCTCTGTGGTACAATCAGTAAAAGATCTTCATTTTGTCTTTTAACTTTCAGAATGAATGATACTGGAGCCACTGTTACTTATCTAAATAAATTTAATTTTTAAAAGCATCAAAGATCGGCTCAGGTTATTGTTATTTGTATTATAGTGGTGTCTAGAGGCCTCATCTGAGATCAGGGCCACATTGTGCTGGGCAGCGCCCATACACAATCCATGTTGCAAATGGCTTACAATTGAAATAGACAAGAAATGGGAAGTTAAAAAGGCACAGAGATCTGAACTGACTTCCCCAAGGTCACACAGCAGGTCGGGGGGAATAGCATCCAGGTCTCCTGAATCCCAGTCTACTGCCCTATCCCCTGGGCTATGCAATCAATCTTGCATTCCTTATGCATTCACAAAGTTACACTTCCCAACCAAACTTCAGTGGGAGTCCTCTGAGTGTAGCAGGAAGGCAGCATCATTCTAGACCATCAGCATTAATGAACTGAAAAGTATTGGGATGTTACCAGAGGAGATTGCATCACTGTTTATTTAACTGTGTGGCCGAGCTATGGTGACAAGCTGCATTTGTGCATCATCTGTTTGTGTTCATGAAAGATCCAGAGCTGGGAGTTTTGCCAGAGCAAGGACTGCAGAGCAGGCCACGAGTGGAATTACCGCCCAAAAGCCCCATTATTTTGAGACTGTGGCGCTGGTCCTGAGCTGCTGCTGAGGAGCACTCGGTGCAACTGGAGCTTTACGCCACCTTTTTACACTCCTGCATTCCTGAGGCTGCCTGGATGCCGGCCCAGTCCCTGGCACTAATTAGGATGGCCTGAAGCCGCTCCAATTTATATTTCCTGCCAAGAGCCCCGACTGGCCCTTCCAACAGCCATCATGGGGCACAGTGGCACCCTGGCCATGCCCACTTTCCCACAGCCAACTCCTGGAGCACCCCTCTGTGCTGGGGGAAACCCCGTGGCCTGCTAAGCCGGCTTCAGGTCAGCTTTGTGCTGCCACAACACACTGGGGAATCAGACCTTGTGTTTTATGTTTCCAAAGGGCTCGCTCACTTACACCTTGGGTTTTGCTATCCCTGTTCAGAACGCTGATAGTGTAGACACCCTTCGGAAAAAGTCAGGTATCAATACTTTAAATGAATATTTCTTGTGATTCCATATAGAGGGGTTCCATTAAAATTCCTCTTATATCACTGTATTGTAATACTTGACAAAGGCTGAATTTTGAACAATGGCCACTGCACTATTTATTATGTTGTGCTTTAAAAAAGGAAATTTTCAAAGATCTTTTTCCCCCCCCCGCATTTTCCCTCTCCCAAATCAATTGTCTTCATTACCTAAGGATCGTATCTTTATCTTGATGTGCTGGGCACCATGGTCAAGGTTTTCAAAGGTCATTAGCAGGACCCTACCAAATTCACAGCCGTGAAAAACGCATCATGGACCATGAAATCTGGTCTCCCCCATGAAATCTGGTCTTTTTCGTACTTTTACCCTATACTATACAGATTTCACAGGGGAGACCAGTGTTTCTCAAACTGGGGTCCTGACCCAAAAGGGGCTTGTGGGGGGTTGCAAGATTATTGTAGGGGGGTCACGGTATTGCCACCCTTGCTTCTGTGCTGCCTTCAGAGCTGGGGAGCTGGAGAGTGGCGCCCTGCCATCCTTACTTCTGCGCTGCTGCTGGCAGTGGCGCTGCCTTCAGAGCTGGGCTCCCAGCCAGCAGCCGCTGCTCTTCGGCCACCCAGCTCCGAAGGCAGTGCCGCCATCAGCAGCAGTGCAGAAGTAAGGGAGGCAATACCGAGTCCCCCCCTACAATAACCTTGAGACCCCCCCCAACCCGTTTTGGGTCAGGACCCCTGCAGTTACAACACCGTGACATTTCAGATTTAAATATCTAAAATCATGACATTTATGATTTTAAAAATCCTATGACTGTGAAATTGACCAAAATGGACCGTGAATTTCGTAGGGCCCTAGTCATTAGTGACTAGTGAGAGCCCTGGGTTTTGGAGGATCATCTTGACACAGGGGCCTGATTTTCAGAGGGTGGGTATTCAGGGCCCTTTCAAATGTCTCAAGTTGGGCCCTCCAATACTAAGGTATCCAAACTCACTATTTACTTTTTGAAATCTTGCCAAGGCTGGGTACGACTCCTATTTGCATGGATGGGAGTTACGTGTATTAATCGCCTTGTCAAGGTGGGACTATAGACCTAAGTGCTTTATAGTAAACAGATCTGGGTTTATTAGCTTAACTTCCTTTGCAACAGCATGTTCTGGAAATCCTGAATCCTGATGACAAAGTACATCATCCTTAATGCAGGGGCTCTTAGACTCCTCAGTGCCAAGGCATTAGGTCAACATTTATGCTACACAGAGTAGAGAATTACCTCTATTCCAAATGTGTGTTTGTCTCTTCACAGTGTTTTCATTTTGAAGAGTGTCCTTTTGGTGGTTGGACATGCAAGGGCATGATGCCAGGAAAGCATCTGGTCCAGTGGAGTGAATCCCCTTGGTCTAAGTTAAAAAGAACCAGTGTTTTTAGTTTTGTTCCAGCAAATTGTTTTCTCAAGCTAATTTAAGAAATCCAGTTCATTTAATTAAGTAAAGCTTCTGTTCTTTGGCAGCCTTTCAGACACTCGGAACGCTAATTTTAGCCCTTCCTGTTTATTGTTATTTAATTGCAGTGGTGTTGTAGCCGTGTTGCTCCCAGGATAGGAGAGAGGCAAGGTGGGTGAGGTAATAGCTTTCATTGGCCCAACTTCTGTTAGTGAAGGGGACAACCTTCCAAGCTGCACAGAGCACTCTGGATATCTTCTCCGGAGCTGAAGAAAAGCTCTATGAAGCTCAAAAGCTTGTCCCTTCCACCAAGAGAAGTTGGTCCAATAAAAGATATTACCTGACCCATTCTGTCTCTATTATTATTTAGTAAGATTCTCTGAAAAATACTCTGCTGTTAGACACTTCAAATCCTTCCGTGTGGCCATGAGTCTCATACAAGCTATTAACAATATACCATGGCCCTAGCCATGTGGAAATGTGCGTGCAGTGGGCACATTCACTCACACATACGTACATACGTACGTATCACCAGGAACCAGAAGTAACAACTTCTAAATTCATTGTATGCAATCAGTATAATGGAGTAAATGCTGTTCTGTGTAAACAGAACAAAGTGAATTTGGAGCAGGTTGGGAGTATAGCAAATGTGGGGAAGGAGATAATTGGCTGAATCTCTCTGTCAATCACAGCTCCAGAGGGGATCAGTTAGCAAAATATTCTATATGAACAACATCTTTCAAATATTCATGTCCGGGAGGCCTGGCCTTACCCACTGATTGCAAATTAAAGTTACAGGAAGAGTTCAACGTACTTTTTATTTTCAGTAGCACTCAACCATTTCCTTTTAATCTAGTAATAAAACATTGAGTCATTTTTTTTTTTTCTGAAGCACATTTAGCCTCTTTTTTCAGAGATATTCCATGATGTAAGGAAGAATTTCCATGCACAAATCCCCCCAGCCCCTCGTACTTGCTTTCTGTGTGATTCATTCTCTCTCTCTCTCTCTCTCTCTCTCTCAAAAGAATGTAAGAGCCAAAGTGATAGGTGGCCTCAAATATTATAGTTACTAACAATGATTTTGTTAAGGAATTTTGTTAAGGAATAAATATGTTTAATAAAGGGAGGGTTTTTTTCTTAAACAGCCCCAGCATATTGACCAAGAATATTCTAATGCTTTCATTTGCTCTGCATGTATTTTGCAAAATAATGTAGAAAGTGACATAGTCATTGCTTTCCTTTTTAATGCACTGGACATCTTCCCAGTCCTACTTCAGAGTGCAACAGGCAATCAATTAACATCAAGAATGATTTTCTTGTATTTCTTTGATCTTTCTCCTCTGCACATATACTGACTCCTGATGTGTGTATGAATGTATCATCATATCTATTTCTGTGTAGTCTCTAGGTAAGCAGGTTTGCAAGAAGGTATGTTTCAGTTTTGGTAAATGATACTATAGCGGGGTGGAAACCCGCTCCTGCCCTGAGGGGCTTAGAACAGCCCAGCAGAGGGCTGTGGCAAGGGGAAAAGCTGCTAGGCGGATTGGGGAAGCAGCCGCAGCTGGGCCACACCCTAATCAGGGCCCAGCTGGCCCTATAAAGGCCAGGGAAGCCAGGAGCTCAGGAAGTCTCTCTCTGCCTGCAGAGAGAGATGGGCCTGGCTGCAGGAAGCTAAGGACAGGGTACCTTAGTGGAGCAGGGCTGGGGAAAGGCAGAGGCGCCGGGGAGCTCCAGCCTGGAAAGCCCCAGGCTGCGGCCTAGCAAAGGCCAACAGGTACTGGGGGTTGCAGAGGTAGGCAAAGGCAGCAGGTCCAAACCCAACCTGGCCTATGATGAGTTGATGACACTGCAGTCTGCCCCAGGGCGCGGGGGCTAGTTGGTGACTGGCAGTAGCTTATGACTGAGGCAAGGTGGGGATAGTGGGTGGGGGTATCCCTGGGAGGGGGAGACCCAGAGAAAGGGGCACCGGGGTCCTGGGAGGGACACGGGCCAGTGGCAAGCCGGACCACCAGCCTGCAGGGGGTGCTCCAGGATGCTGGAAGAGCTAATTCCCGAGACGACCAGCAGGAGGCGCCGCAGGGGTGAGTCCGCGCACCCTTACAGATACTTAATCGCTTTATCCAGATTGGTGGAAAAATAAAACAATAAAAAGCTTTTTAATGGACTTATGATGGAGGCATCATCCAAGCTATTGAGATAAAGCACGGGTCACTTCATGTCTGTCTGTACACGGACTGTGAACCAGATTTTGCCTTTGGATTTGTCCCTGGGAGTTTTCTATATGAGCATGCCAAGGTATAATTTAGCTCTGCAGACACATAAAGAGTACATATTTTGAAGTTAAATCCAGCTCTCACTTTAAATTAATAAATGATGAATAGGTGTATTAATAAATGATTAATCAATTGTTATAGAGCCCAACAGGTCGATAGGTTGCTTATTACAATGGAATATAGCCATTTACTACACCTTCTACTGATATGCTTATAACAATCTATAATACATATTGTCATGTCTGTAACATGCCTAAAACATCTATTAATCATATGTATTAACTTTTTGTAAACAGAACCTTAATATAAAGCGGCCAAAATCCAAGTTCTGTCAAAAAGTTGTTTATCTTAGCTAACATTTCTGAAGCGTGTTTTGAAACAGACGTCTGCCTCTCTTGGCAGGAGCACACACTATAACATGGATTAATGTCAGGTTAACTTTTCTCTTTTGAAAGAAACGTCTGATATAAAATCAGGACTATCAGTCGCCTCTCCAGTGACTTCCAAACCTTCCTTCCAAAGCAAAAGTTAATCATACCAGAGGTAAGTGTTTTAAAAGAAATGCCACGGAGGTGTTAAAAGGACTGAAGTCACTGGGCCAGATTCAACTCACTCATTTTGTTTGTAATAATCCTTTTCCTTATTTTTTACCCATGCAAAACAGCAGCTCACAGACAATCCAGGAAGTTTCTGGAAAGTGTAGGGGACAACTTCCTGGTGCAAGTGCTGGAGGAACCAACTAGGGGAAAAGCTTTTCTTGACCTGCTGCTCACAAACAGGGAAGAAATAGTAGAGGAAGCAATAGTGGATGGGAACCTGGGAGGCAGTGACCATGAGATGGTCGAGTTCAGGATCCTGATACAAGGAAGAAAGGAGAGCAGTAGAACAGAGACCCTGGACTTTAGAAAAGCAGACTTTGACTCCCTCAGGGAACTGATGGGCAAGGTCCCCTGGGAGAATAACATGAGGGGGAAAGGAGTAGAGGAAAGCTGGCTGTATTTTAAAGAAACCTTATTGAGGTTGCAGGAACAAACCATCCCCATGTGTAGGAAGAAAAGTAAATATGGCAGGCGACCAGCTTGGCTTAACAGTGAAATCCTTGCTCGTCTTAAACACAAAAAAACAGCTTACAAGAAGTGGAAGATTGAACAAATAACCAGGGAGGAGTATAAAAGTATTGCTCAGGCATGCAGGTGTGAAATTAGGAAGGCCAAATCACACTTGGAGTTGCAGCTAGCCGGAGATGTTAGGAGTAACAAGAAGGGTTTCTTTAGGTATGTTAGCAACAAGAAGAAAGTCAAGGAAAGTGTGGGCCCCTTGCTGAATGAGGGAGGGAACCTAGTGACAGAGGATGTGGAGAAAGCTAGTGTACTAAATGCTTTTTTTGCCTCTGTCTTCACAGACAAGGTCAGCTCCCAGACAGCTGCACTCTGCAGCACGGTATGGGGAGGAGGTGACCAGCTCTCTGTGGAGAAAGTAGTAGTTCGGGACTATTTAGGAAAGCTGGACGAGCACAAGTCCATGGGGCCGGATGCGCTGCATCCGAGGGTGCTAAAGGAGTTGGCCGATGAGATTGCGGAGCCATTGGCCATTATCTTTGAAAAATCATGGCGATCGGGGGAGGTCCCGGACGACTGGAAAAAAGCTAATGTAGTGCCCATCTTTAAGAAAGGGAAGAAGGAAGATCCAGGGAACTACAGGCCAGTTAGTCTCACCTCAGTCCCTGGAAAAATCATGGAACAGGTCCTCAAGGAATCAATCCTGAACCACTTAAAGGAGGGGAAAGTGATCAGGAACAGTCAGCATGGATTCACCAAGGGCAAGTCATGCCTGACTAACCTAATTGCCTTCTATGATAAGATAACCGGCTCTGTGGATGAGGGGAAAGCANTTAACCTGGCTTGGGTACAGGAGCATCCAGCACTGACCCTGGGGAGGTCAGGGTGATGAATGGGCACCGCTGCCCTGTATCACAAATATTCTCTGGGTTTCTACGCCTGATTCATGCTCACACAGATGGATGCACCGTGGATTAGGGATGCTGTACCACCATTGTTTGGGGATATGTTGGCTGATAGCCAATGGTTATTGACTTCTGACAGGTGAGGATTCCAAATCTGCATATTGATTGTACAGGGAGGGAACCAAGCAATGGGGGGTGGGGGGATGTGACTGGAAGGTGAAAAGGAGCAGAGGCAGGTTTCTGGAGCAGGGCCTGCGGTAGCAGGAAGGAATGGGTGTAAGGACTCTGGGGGCAGGATGCAGGAAGGAGAGTCAGCAGGTGAGAGCAGGTGGAGGGGAATCTGGAGCTGAGTTTGTGAGGGAGAGAAGAGACTGGAGTGGTGAGAGGGATGAGGGAGGCGTAAGTGGCAAGAATACAGCCTCTGAGATAGGCTATCAGTAGTGCCAGTCTTAGAGCTGAGGTGGGGGGAAAGTTGCACATAGGACAGCCAGCAGGGGCTGGCAGGATTTGGGTGATACTTTGAATGACCACTGCCATGTAATGTCAGCCATTGTAACTGTGGGTTGACTTGGGCCAGCTCACACTGACTCGGCAAACCAGAGCTTTTCCCTTGGTGCTTCAGCTTGTGCTCCAGAATCTGTTTGCATTTTAGAAAAAGCTAGTCTCTAGCTCTTACAAAGAGTTGCAAAGAGTGCCAAACAAAGCGGCTATGGCTGCCTGAGTCTGCAGACAGCCTGAAAGAGTAGCTCTGAAAGGCATGAACTGATAGTATTCATCTGAGTAGGACTTTGATTCTGAAGCGAAGCTGAATGATAAGTCAACTATTTTGCTGCTGATTAAAACATACCAAAAAGCAAAGGGGTGCCCATATTATGAGGATCTGGACAATTTACTGTGAGTTGCAACTTGCTTTGGCACTGCGTGTGAGTAGACCAGTGGGTTATCATCAAAATTCAGAAAAGTATCCCACCCTTTCAATTTTTTCCTTTTCCTGATCCCTGATCTTTCAGAAGGGACAAACCCGAACCAAAACCTCAGATCCAAACTCTGGGGAAGTTTGCACCCCGATCTGAACTTCTGTGGCTTGGGTCCGTGCAATGCTTTCAGTCCTGACACAAATTAAACACTGGGTCTGTGACCATCTATAACTCCAGAATCCAATATGCAACCTTTTTGTTCTGAGGATGTGCTTTGAAAGAAACCAAATTGGAGATACCATCTGTGTTGAAGCCACAATGAATGTCTGAGTCCAGGGTCATGTCCCATATTAAAGTTATGTTGCTACAGTTAACAAAAAATGTTATGCAACTTACCCCAAAACAGAAAAGCTGCTGAGTAATAATAACTGGCAGAAAATGAATGACAGAGCATGTAAGTGGCCTTATATTGCTTGTTAATCAAATGTCAAGGGAGATTTTTCTCCAGTAAAGGGAATCGGTGGGGGGGAAATGGTGAATAACTCTTGTTTAATGGAAGCTGGCATCTCTTTCACTTCTCAGAAGCAAGGATTTACTGGAAAAGAATGCTCAAAGGTGTAATACAGGTCTTCATTTCCTGACCCCCATCACATGATATGTTTGAATAGCATCTCCGAAATCTGTACAGGGAGCTGCATTCCTCACACTGCTGTGTGTCATCTAGGCCTTGTCTACACGAGCCTTCTTTCCCTAATGTCTCGTGCCAATAGCAGCCGCAGTGGGAGCACTAATGTAGACCCAGTGTTAGCAGCCACTGGTGTTCTAACCACCTGGCTGGTGTAGACCTGAGCAGCTTTACATGACACAGTGGTTAAATTGCCCCCAGCACCTCGTCTACACTAGAACTCAGTTGGTAACAATGTTGGGAAACTTTAGAGAGAGGAAAGTTTAGTGTAGACATAGTCCTGTGGTAGCAAACACTGTTACCTTCGCTCACTTCTTAGCAGATGAGTGCAGGAGGAACTGAGATCCGGATACACTTTGAAGCAAAGTATATAGCTCTAAATGCTGGGTTGATGTACGTGGCCTGTTAATTCTTTAGGCACTTATGCTGGCAGAGCCGGCAGTCACCATTCCCCAACCAGTGCTTGCTAGGGGAATGCTTTCTGCCCATTCGGAGATATCATACAGCGTATAGACCAACATTTTCCAAACGCTTTTTCTGACAGTCAGCAGCAGACATCCTGTCTTCTCCTAAAGTTAAGTCTGAGTGATTGATTCTGCTCCACTCGGACAGCCCGTATGGGGTCAGTGACCCTGATAACATCTGCCATCTGGAACAAGGACTTGTGACTGTAGCATTCTAGTTGCTGAGGTGGTCCCTGTGCTGCCTGTTCCTGCCCTTTCTTCGTCATCAGCTTTGGAAGACCTTTCGGTTTGTGCTTTCTCGCACTAGTGAAAAGCAGTCAGGATTCTGCTGCACACACCAACCTGCTCCACAGAGCCGCCTTCCCAGCTCCTTGCAGAACTAACTAGAGCGTGTGAGACTTCGCTGTTTCCCACTTGCAGCAAAATTATTTGCCCTCTTGGTTGCAGGGAGCCTGTGTCCTCAGATTCTCCTGCACTGTATCAGAAGCAGTGGAACAGCATGTTTGTGGCCATCAGAATGAGCAGCAGCAGCAGAATCCTAGGAAGCAGAAGGTGGATTTGCAGCAGCACTAAGAATGGAAATGAGCTCTGGCAGAAGCCAGGAAGCCAGCAGCTCCTCCCAGGCTACATTGACAGGTAGCAGGATCAGGCCCTATTTGTTGCATATTTAATAAGCTAAACAGGAAGAGTTTCTCCAAATCTATAACCAGTCTCAACACAGGGAACTGATAAAAAGCCTTCTCCTGACCTGTAGGTGGCGGTATTGGTGCATCACAAATGGTGACAAGGAAGACTACCCCATACCTTGAGCCAGGCAGAAAATCCATGGCAAATGGGCATGCAATGAAGAGAGATGAGAATAGGCTTGTTAGTCTCTAGAGGGATTATGCTCTCCCTCGTCCACCCCCTGCACTCACTGATTTATGAGTCTGCATTTGCAGTGGTCTAAGAGGCAGCCAGATGTCTGCATTCCAAGCTAAGGGGCGAGGCACAAGCTCAACAGCTGCAGACAGATGCTCTTCTTTGCCCTAAACCCATATTCCATTTTAAATGTGAATGTGTGAAAATCCACAGGTTCCCTTGAGTCAGCCTTATCCCTAATCACTGGAGTTCAGAGGCAGAGTTCTTGGGAGTGATGAGTTCTGTAACTTAGAGGAAAGCACCGATAAATAAGAAGAAAATCATCCCTCCATCTCCTCACTCTGGCAGGTTTACAGTGCTATATAGGAGAGCACACTCAGTGGCAGAGGGGCTTTCATGCTGTAACATTCAATTTTCCAGCCAGCAAGCAGGAACACCTTGTTACTTGCTTGAAATTTCAGCTCCTTCAGGGCCAAAGGCTTGATCCTGCATTCCTTGCACACTCTCCTCATCCCCCACTGACTTCACTGGGGTATTTAGATGCAGGATTAGGTTCCAAGTGAGAGTAGCAAAAAGGTGCTGTTAATATTTGCAATTGGATGTGCGGTGAAGGGACAGCTCGTTGAATGTCACAATAAAACACGGTGGCTACCACAATTGCAAATGCTGCAGATATTTAATAGACCTGTCAAAGAAGGAGATTTATTTTAAATAATGTGGTCCTGATTTGCAAGAGGGCTTCGATCCATTTGGGGCGGGAATGTCGCTAAGATTTATTTTAATGGATATCTAAAATTAAATAGGCACCTAAATAAGCACCAGCAGCTTCAGTGTTCAGTACAGTGTTCGGATAGAATTACAAAAATCTCTGAATATGACCTGAAATATTTTTTCTACACCTAAAAAGTCACATCCTTAAACTCTCTTACGTCATGGCCTTTCAGAGCTAGAGGTTGGCTAAATTTTTCAGGGCACTGAAACTATTAGCAACTTTAGGTCAAATTCACAAATAGTTTTGGCCAGAAAAAACATTTTTGTTTTGGCCATTTTCATTTCAAAAGGGTATTTTGTTTCAAAATGTAGCGATGTAAAAAAATCAAAAAGCACTTGAGCATTTGCAGAACTATAAGAACATGACTGGTCCTGCTGATTGCAGTAAGACTACTTCTGGGCTTAAACCAGAATGAAACCAGTGAGAACTGAGAGTGCTTAGCACTTTGAAGGAGTCTCAAAGCAAGGAAGATATGAAGTGTCCACGCTTCCTGTTCGTGCTCACAATGATATATAGGTCAATTGTGGGCTATTTGAGGCTCAGCCTTCTCTGACTGCTAATGACAGTGAAATATTACATTTTGATTTACATGGAAT
This sequence comes from Platysternon megacephalum, assembly GCA_003942145.1. Taxonomy (NCBI): domain Eukaryota; kingdom Metazoa; phylum Chordata; order Testudines; family Platysternidae; genus Platysternon; species Platysternon megacephalum. The sequence goes on from QXTE01000041.1 coordinate 11,882,642, forward strand.
GGGAATATGTAAATCACAAAATCATGGCTTGTGCCTCGTCTGAGTTTTGACTTCTTTTTCACTTTCAAATCTTTTACCTGGATCTGAATACAAAAGAATTAAAGACACAGTTACAATCCTGTATGTGAAAGACCAATATAATATGATACAGAAAAGTTAATGTTAGCGGGTAAATAATGTATTATAGTCCAGACAGGGAAAATCCAACGGTGGCTCATGTTGTTGGCTTTGTTCCTCACAAAAACGTTCTTGGTTTTGAAAAGCTGACCTATTTACTGTGGGACTGTAGGATGCCTTTTGCAACTCACTGTAATTATTATTTACAGCGATATTTCTGAAGTTGATGTGGCTGTCAGATTAAGGACTACAATTTACACTACACTGCATGCATTAGGAAATCCCTGAGGTATATTACCTTCTGCTACTTGAAACCAATACAGCAGGAAATAGATCAGAGGAAATAAATTTTTAAAAAAGTGTCAGGGGGCAAGAAAGATGGGGGATAGGCTTCCATTCTTAAGTTTATTTAAGAAAAGAGAGGGAGAAAATATTCCCCTTAGTGTTTGTATCCTAGTGATGGATCTTTATAAGGACGTATATGCAGCGTATACTGAATAGACACAGAGGAAGTGGCATATAGTGAACTCTGATATAATGCTCGTGCAGGGGGTTGAAAGTCCTGAATTGGTTCCATGCTTAGCAATATTCACTTGGCAATTTGCGGGTGAAATTCACCCCTCCTTGCACAGAGCTGGTGTTATCAGGCTTTGTGTGGGGCACACTGTGGGGCAAGAGGGCTGAAGTTCAGCACCCTTCTGGGCTATGGGATGGGGATGCCCTTATGTTGCCTGGTTCAGTCTATGAGATAGAGGAGCACTGCTGCCTTTGCCGTGCCACCTCGCACCCTGTGGGTTCACTGGATCTGTGTAAGCCTGGATCCTGTGGCCACTAGCCCACTTTACCCCTGGCTCTGCCCAAGTCCTCCCTTTGATGCAGTGGCACACCAGGGAAAGGACAAGAGTGGACCCATTAGTACATGAATCCACTGTCAATTGCCTTCCACTGAGCTGGGGAAGGGGAATGAGTCACAGTAGCTACTGGGCACCAGGGAACAGCTGCTTCGTGCTCCATGGCCTGTGGGGAAGGATTCCTCCCCACAACCAGCACAGAATTCTATGTGCCAAGCCCAATAACTCATGCTCTGTGTCGGGGAAAAGGGAGGACTTGGGATCACGATGCATAGAATAACTATTCCTACAAGAGACCATGCCTTTGTAATGACCGGAAGCGTTGTCGCTTTTACAATTGCTTCTGATTTATGGGAGTCTTTCCACCGACTTCAGTGGTCTTTGGATCAGGCGCTATAAGAATCAGTCTGCATCTCTTTTTTTCCTTGCTTTGCCAGGGTTTACACACTCAAATATAAAAACCTAACTGAGCACTGCCAAAGACTAAATCTTCATCAGCAGCCCAGCTGAGTGCATTAAGAATCTGGTGCGTTACCTTCCTGATTGTGTCATGAAACATTTCTGTAGCTGATCATACTTTAAATGTTCCCAAAAGGAAATTTCCTCTCCTCTCTGATCCTTGTCTTGACTATATCTCCTGAAATATATACGTGATCTCATTTATTGCTGTAATAGATCTTGTTTAATGCTCCTGGCGTTTGTCATTGGTGTCACAAACCAGCAAAAGTGGGAGTAATAAAAGAGCGAGACCAAGGTGAGAATGAAGAAGTGGAATTGAAAGAGAAATAAAGAACCACCTATGCGGCTCCTGCCTGAAGCCGCTCCCGTTAAGGTCTGTCAAGGTCTCCAGCTCCAAAGCAGAGCAGCGTTAATAAAATGTGCATGAAACTGCAGCACGAGGAAGTTGTACCCCAGAAAGCTAGGAGAAAGGGCTAAAAATAGACTATAAAATTAGAGAGCTAAATAGACTATAAAATTAGAGAGCTAAAAGTACATGAGAAATAGGTTAGCTAGGAGGGGGAAGGGAAATAGACACATCACATTTGTAAGGGAGGGCTGAGCAATTAAACCCATGCAAGGCTGAGAAACAGGTCAAGAGAAATTTTTGTTTCCATTGAGACCCCAATTCAGCAGTGCATCCCTAGCCAGGAAAGTGCATACGCACATACTTAAGTGCTTTGCTAAATAAGGACTGACACAAGCATGTTAAGCTTTGCTGAATTGGGGCCCGAGTGAATGAGCAATGTTATTAGACATGAGATCGCCCATTTTCATATGGATTAATCCAGGGGTCAGCAACCTTTCAGAAGTGGTGTGCCGAGTCTTCATTTATTCACTCTGATTTAAGGTTTCACGTGCCAGTAATACATTTTAACGTTCTTAGAAGGTCTCTTTCTGTAAGTCTATAATATATAAGTAAACTATTGTTGTATGTAAAGTAAATGAGGTTTTTAAAATGTTTAAGAAGCTTCATTTAAAATTACATTAAAATGCAGAGCCCCCCGGACCGGTGGCCAGGACCCGGGCAGTGTGAGTGCCACTGAAAATCAGCTTGTGTGCCGCCTTCGGCACGCGTGCCATAGGTTGCCTACCCCTGGATTAATCCCTTGTGCTGTCCTAAACCTATGTGAATAGATTATATGGTCATGTGTTTTATCCCATGTCCCAAACCTACGATGAATAGACTGTTCCTTGTCTGGGTACTGAAACTCTGGCTAACTAATGCCAATCTTGTAATGTAGTTTAGAGGGGAAATTCTGCTCTGAAGTAATTGAAATCTATTACTTAATTAGCTCTCTGAACTGCTGTGTTTAGGAGTCTTCTTCAGATCCAAATTCTGTCAGACACAGGCTCAGACACTTTCTCTATAGTGTCTTGTTTGTCTGAACTACTTAATCCATCTTCCGCTCCTTTTCTCAGATGAAATGGAACATGCCTAGGGGGGACTGTACCACAGCCAGCCAATGGAGCTGAGTGCTGAGCTCCTCGGAAAACCAGGCCTCCTTTTAGCTCAGGTGCTTTGTAGTGGTGCAGAAGGGGGTGGGGCAGAAGCAGCCTGGGAGGCTGTGGAAACCTGCAGCTCATTAGGGCGAGGCTTGTTAGGAGCCAGACAGGAGGCAGCTGCTGGGGCAGCCCAGATATAAGGAGCTGCCCAGCAGAGTAGGGGGGAGTCTCTCCCTCACAAGCAGGGAGGAGGACTGGCTCCTAGGGATAGCACCTGGGATAGAGCAGAGCAGAGCAGGCTCAGGCAAGTGGAGGGTGAGCTCTGGCCTGTTACCTGTTAGGCTACAGGCCCTGCCAGAAAGGGCCAAGAAGGTGCAAGGGCCTAGGGACAATAGGCAGACAAGGGGAGAGAAGAAAAGCAGAGAGGCTGCTGCTAGAGGGTCCCTGGGTCGGGACCCAGAGTAGCGGGTGGGCCTGGGTCCCCCCCCTTGCACTGCACCTGGCTGTGGAGGAACATGGCCGACACAGACTGCAACTTGCCCCTGAAGTGAGGGGCTAGACTTTGGGTTGTGGTTGGCCCCTGCGGCGGGTGCAAGCCAAAGGATGGCCGTGACCCCCGGAAGTGGAGTGAGAATGGAGTAGTGGGCACTGCTGGAGGGTAGTGTCCTGAAGAGGACACTGCCGAGCGGGGGAGCAACGTGGGTCTGAAACAGCAGAGCAGATAACAGGCAAGCCACCACCCACAGAGGAGTGAGCTCATTCCCGGAGAAACCAGCAGGAGGTACCGCGGGGGTGAGTCTGCAACCTGTTACATGCTTGCACAGGGTGCCTCACGTTAGGCCCCTTAACTTTGAACATTTTGCCGCCTTTTGACTTGCCCCAGATTGCACAGTGAATCAGTGACAGCGGCAATAGGGAAATGGAATCCAGGAGTCCTGACTCTCAGCTCCGTCCTCCAACTATTAGACAAACACTCCCCTTATAATTGGAAAGGAAAACAAGGTAGAAACACTCTAAACCCAAATTAGAGCTGTCTTGAACACAGCTGAGCGATCCTGGAGGCGTGTTCTCGCTCTCCATTGTTGTTTGTTTTTATTGCAGTAGAGATGAGAGCCACATCACCACACCACACCCCCCCAAGGGTCTCTATCCTAAAGAACTTGCAATCCAAGTACAAGACAAAGAGATGGAGGGAGCACAAGGGAGCAGTGAGATGTTCATGATCAGGGTGATTAAAATCTCTGCCATGGCTCCATGAGATCTCATCTGATGACAAACACTAATACATAAGTCAGGCTAGAGGCATTACTATTAATAATTTGTATTCCTGTAATGACTAGGAGCCCTAGTCATACACCGGGTCCCCATTATGCTAGGTATCATGCAACCACAGAACCAAATGCTGATTCCTGCCCCAATGAGCTCAGGAATTTATACTTCAGTACAGCCTGGTTCCAGGCTTTAAATGGGCAGTCAATTAGAACTGCAGCAGTGCCGAAAGATAGGGGGAAGTGAGTGGGGCAATGCCCAGCGGGACTGCAGAGCAGCAGAGCATTCAAAAGCAAGTCTGAAGAGAGCAGGGACACGGTTGATGGCCCTCCTTGTTGTATGTAGAGATGTTTCGCTGAAAGCCAGAACCGGCCAATATGTCTTAATTTGGATAAGATGACAACCACCTGGTGCTTGCAAAGGATGCCAAGAGCTCTTAACTCAGCAACATGTGGCTGCCGGTTGTGCACAGTTCAGATCAGGGCCATTCTGGTTTCCCGGGGCTGACAAACCATCTGTTAGGGCAGAATTTGAGACCTGTTTACCCTAATTGCATCCGCTTCATAAGGACTGTGATGATCCATGGCGGCAAACACACAGGCCCTACAGTCCCCAGCTGGCTGATTGTGGCTCCCACTGGCATGTGGAACAGAGGGCAGCTCTGACTACACAGGCTCTGACTCACCTAGTAGTACCTCTAACAGTTCACCCACAAGTGGCCACCTACGGACAGTGCATTGAAGGTCTGACATGATCCAACCAAGAGAGGGCGCTAGTGCGCTGCTGCCTAATCCATTACAAACTAGGCAGACAATATCAGGGCCGGCTCCAGGGTTTTTGCCGCCCCAAGCAGCAAAAAAAAAAAAAAAAAAAAAGCCCCGGTCGCGAACAGCTCTACAGCCGCCGCTTCAGTCTTCGGCGGCAATTCGGCGGCTGGTCCTTCGCACCCAGCGGGACCAAGGGACCCGCCCCCGAAGACCCAGACTTGCCGCCCCAAAAACAGCTGGAGGGCTGCCCCTCTCCGTTGGCCGCCCCAAGCACCTGCTTGCTGGGCTGGTGCCTGGAGCCGGCCCTGGACAATATTATGCAGCCAGGTCATTCTAGCTGTGCTGGCGTTACAGGGATGTTTTCCTGCAGATTCCCCCCAGTGCCAGCATGGATGGGGTATCTGCTGCATCTGTGGCACCATCCTCCCTAGCCCGCACCATCCTCCCTAGCCCACACCTCAACCATCAGAGTCCCAGGCTCTGCTCCCTGTTTTCTTACCTGCAGCAACCTGGGCAAAAATGTAACCACTCAAGAGCCAAGTGAGCATCTCTTGGAAACAGAGTTAAGAAGCAGAGAAATCAAAGAACCCTCAAGGTTTCTAGCCTGTAGGGGGAAGGTGATGCCTTGAACATACAATGGAATGGAAGGAAGCGCTAGAGGATGAGGGATGCTGAGATCTAATAGCCCATATACAGAGATGGGAACCAGCAGCTCCTGGGTTCTAATCCTGTCTCTGCTACTGACTTGCTGTGATCTTGCAGATGCCACTTGATCTCTCTGACTTTGCTTCCTTTTTTGCAAAATGGGGATAAGATAGTTGTAATGAGATTCTCTGAAGATGCTACATAAATGATAGGTATTATATTTATTGATTATTATTCATTATTATTAATGATGGCAAAGCATTTCTGTGGTAGGAATGAGTCCCTCTCTCCATTGGCCACTAACCTATATGTAGGCTCACTGGTCTTTAATTTACACTTTTAAAAATTAATATAACCTGTGGATGAGACCAGGCAAGCTTCAAAGAACTGATTTTTACATATAAAGCTGGAGTCTACAAAAACTCCATGCCAACAGCAGCATCTGCTGTCACAAAAGCATCCAGATTACCGAGTTTAATGATAACCGAGAGAACTCCATGTAGCTGCCTTGCATAATTCAATGCCTGGATGAGCTTGGCTAGGAGGAGTAACTGATGAGGGAGGGTAGAATCAGTGGCTGATCAGCAGCCTGGCATCGTATTTCAGACTCCCACTGCAGCAATGATTTTTCACCCCAGAGTGACTGAAACTCTTTCCCCTGCTCTCATTCACACTCCCTGCATTAAAGGAAAGAGTAGAAATAATTTCCCCAGGGGAAAATTGTCATCTGCTGGAAGGGGCCTCCTTAACCGACAATAGGAACAAAGTGCCATCTACAGTACGCTGTAGTATTCTGTGTAAATCCAGCAATGGTGCAGACTCTCCTTGTAGGGGGCTTATTTCCTGGCCGTGTGTGAAATCTGCTTAGCCTAGTAGTCTTCAAATTGCCGTTGCTGGTTGTTACAGAAAACTCTGTCAAGTACACGTCTGCCCCGAGAAGGAGTTCCCATTGCCTACGTGAGTGTTTCACAGTTTATTACCTACAGAATAACCTTACAGACATGATGGGTTTACTAGCAGTGCTGACAGGATTTTCAGCCAGCCTTTAGTGGAACATGCATCAGGCATGTTGACTTATTCTGAGCTCTGGATGACTGAGCTTTTCCAGCTGGGTGAGGGCATTCCTCACCTCAGCGTCCCCAAATTAGGAGCACCTCTGTAGCCACCAAGCCATCACAACAACAAAGGGGTGGGGCTTCCTGTCCCTCATTTAGCTTTTGCCCTGATGATCCATGGATTCACTCCGTTCTGCATCCATAGTGGGATAAGGGAATTATCTTCAGCAGAGGTGGAGCTACCCATTCAGTGAGCATGCCCAAGCTACTGCCCTCTGGGAAGCACTATGGGAAAGGAGGAGCAATTCTAGGGTCCATGACCTTGGCCTTCAGTGCTTCCAGCTGCTTGTCTTGTGTGGCCTTATTCAGCATGGGATGTCTCTGGAGAATGCAGATTCTATCCTCTGTCTCCACCACTCACTTCATGGAGACTATATTGTATCTGGCACAGTCCCAACAGTACTGTTAATGGCAGAAGTAGTCTCCAACAGAACCTTTCAGAGTGTTCAGCGCACAACAGGTGCCACACAGCCTCCCCAACATCTCAGCCTTTGATACAGTTACTAATGGGGGAGAGATAGCTCAGTGGTTTGAGCATTGGCCTGCTAAACCCAGGGTTGTGAGTTCAATCCTTAAGGGGGCCACTTACTGATCTAGTGCAAAATCAGTACTTGGTCCTGCTAGTGAAGGCAGGGGGCTGGACTCAATGACCTTTCAGGCTCCCTTCTAGCTCTATGAGATAGGTATATCTCCATATATTATTATAATGCCCTTTGGGTTGTGTGTGTGGTGTGGTTTTTTAAGGGGATGCAGCATTTGCCAATGAGGAAGAACATCTTGTGGGCATGAAAGCTAATTTTAGCAAGTGGTTCTTGCTGGGTAGGAATGTCCCAGCTGGGTACAGCTACCAGAAATGAGAGTGGAGCACTGCCAGGGTCCCACTGCTTCTGTTGCTGCCCTGTGGCTCCATGTTTCGCTATTCTAGAGTGACTGGCCTTTCCTGAGTAATTGCCTTTGGTGCCTGATATAGTGCAGAAGCTAAGGAAAGCAAGGACCCAGAAAGCTGGGCTTTGTCTGTGATTAGGCATTCCAAGACACCCCTACTTATGGAAAAGCTTTCACAAGTGGTGACTCAGTTTCCTCTAGCCTCTGGTCTACTGTCAATATCCTCCTTATCTTTGTTCTTTTAAGTCTGGGGGTTAAATCCTGGCCTCACTGAAGTCAATGGTAAAGTTGACTTCAGTAGAGGCAGGATTTCAAGCATGGTGATGAGTGGTCCATGGGATATATGACTCATACATTGGAATTGTATTGTTTTAACCTAAGCCACAGGCAGGGGATCCAGATACTATTCGGCAGCAGCATTAAAGTGTCTGTAATAAATAAAAACAAAATAATAAATATTGGGATTAAAATACTAGAGCAATCCCCATGAGATGTGAGGCTTTGACATGCAGATGGCTCCATTCTGCTGAACCTCAATATTAGGTAGGAGAGCAGTGACTTTAGTATATAAATGTATATTAAAAATAATTAAGGAACGAGGGGGCGGGGGGAAACAAGCAAAGGCTCTAGATCTGGAAAAGGACTTGAGAAAAAGAGCACTGGTAAGGGGAAGGCTGCTGTTGTGGTTAATGCAGTGGACTTGGACTCAGGAGTGCTAGATTCAATTCCTGCCTCTGCCACAGCCTTAGTGTGGAACTCTGGGTAAGTCACTTAGCACCAACATTTGAAAGGTATGGGATATTCAAAAGCAATTGGGTGCCTAACTCCTATTGATTTAAATAGGAGTTAGGCACTTTGGTCTAAACCTCTCTAGCTGCCTATCTGCATCTTCAAGTGGCTACATACCTTCAAAAATCTGACCTTTAGTTTCTCTCTGCTTCAGTTCCTCACTTGTACTCATTTTACAATATCTGTTCCCACCTTTCATCTGCCCTGTCTGTTTAGTTTGCAAGTTCTTCAATGCAGGGATTGTCTCTTTTCACATGTATGGATGGCCCCTTTGTGCTGAGGGCTCTGATCCAAAATGGAGCCTAGAGGTGCTCCCATAGTAAAAATAATAAATAAACATAAGAATAAGAAGATAGAGTAGAGAAAATGCCTGTTGGGGGGAAAATGGGGTGGATCACACTAGAGTTTTATAGGAGGTCAAACTGCACCAGTAAACCTCTTGTAGGGGGCAGCAGATGAGAATGTTGAAAGAACTCACTCTGCACAATCATGTTGACTTGACGTAATTTAGGCAGAAAATGCTGCAATCCAAAAGTGTATATACGTAACTGGTCAAAGCATTTGTTTGTGCTTCATCTTCGGAAACACAGCCAGGGATCTACTCAAATGGAATAGGTTCAGCACCTGTATCAATACACTTTGGAAGTTTTTCTTCAGCTGCAAGTGTTCATGCAGAGGAAGGGCTAATAGTTTTGAGCCACAACTAAACATGTCTGTTATTGCCAAATCTCTAATGCTTTCACACTGTTTCCAGCGTTTAAATTGTAGAGTATGGATCTGTTGTACCCAAGAAAATGATCTGGCATTTACTTTGTTCCACCTCCAGTACATTGTCCTTGAGGAAGTAGTGTGGGAAGTGAACCACAGAAAATATCAAATCATGGATGGCAGGCTGTGTGTAAGATAAAGAGCACGTCTCCATATTCCATTAAAAACATCTATGGTCTAAAGACCGTGAGGGTTGCACAGTTAAGAACTCAATATCAGGAAATGCCAGGGTTAAGGCTGCACCTGTATAAAAGGCCATGGAATTTAGTTCAGCCGCGGCGTGATAGTCTCTGTGGAACTTCTCTGTGGTCTGAGGGACAGGATGAGGGCCAGCTCCAGGCACCAGCAGAGGAAGCATGTGCCTAGGGCGGCACATGCTAAGGGGTGGCATTCCGTCCATTCTTTGGCAGTCCGAGCGGCCTTTTTTTTTTTTTTTGCTTGGGGCGGCAAAAATGGTAGAGCCGGCCCTGGACAGGATTCATCCCCTAGCTACTCCTAACTTCAAACTGATCCTGCTCTCAGGAATACCACATGAATGGCCATACTGCCTTGCTGCTGCATGGAGAAGGCCCCATGTGCCCACTTTCCCCTTTCTTTTTGTATCACCATGCAAGCCAGGGCACCACTAAAAACTAAGCTAGTGGTGGGCTGATTTAAGTGCAATGCCTTGAGATGCTATGTATGGTAGGATACGTTTTTTAAAAGGTTAACACTTTCCTATGCTTGTATCTGGATGATTACAATATCCAGTGCCAGAGAGGTGAACAGCCACCTACTGTGAAATATTGCTTATTGGAGCTGGGACCACACCAAAAGGGATCAAAGAGCCCTTGGCACTGGAAAAGTTCAGAAAAACTCTGAACCTCAAGCCCCCCATAATTATATCCCCCACCTCCCTTATGCATGTGGCCTCTGAGGAACTGATTTTTCAGGACAGTGAAGGAGTAATTACAGTAGATGGGAGAAGGTCAGAGGCCTCCCTACAGCACACCTACTTGTTCAAACAGCTCTTCTTTTGCATTCAAAGCACCGCTCCAGTGTGAGTGTTGCAGGAGGGATGGGAGTGCACTCACACTCAAACCTTTAACAAATGCTCTTCAGGGAACTCTCTTATATCACTAGGCCAGTACCGGAGCAGCACTGTCAATAGAAAAGCATCTGGAAGGACTGCCCATGAAGAGTAAGACTACCTCCTAGGAAGAGCAGCTGAATGCCTCAGAAGAAACCACTCCTGGCCTCAATGCCCTGGGTTTGTTGTCACACCCTCCCCTGAGATAATACACACAGGGAATCCTCCAGTCCTTCTCCATATTTATTCTCCTATTCCCTTTGGAAAGTGTCATGAGGAAATTGTCAGGGCTTCAGTACAAGAAACCACTTTATGATGACATCAAAGGGAATGGAATGGCTCAGAGCCAGGACTGGGTAGGTGGCCCCACACTCTAATGCAGGGGTCGGCAACCTCTGGCATGCGGCTCACCAGGGTAAGCACCCTGGCGGGCCGGGCCAGTTTGTTTACCTGCCGCGTCCGCAGGTTCGGCCGCTTGCGGCTCCCACTGGCTGCGGTTCGCTGCTCCAGGCCAATGGGGGCTGCGGGAAGTGGCGCCAGCCGAATCTGCAGACGCGGCAGGTAAACAAACTGGCCCGGCCCACCAGGGTGCTTACCCTGGCGAGCCGCGTGCCAGAGGCTGCCACCCCTGCTCTAATGGCTTGGCAAGGCTTCTTAAACCTTGTTTGTGCTATGAGCACCGTAAAGCCAGTTAAACATAAACATGAAAATAAATCTAGGCCTCACTAGGAAGAATAGATAATGATTTTTCCCCACACTACCTTTCCCTTTGAGGAAGGGTCACCTGGTATTACTTACCTATATTTGTGTTGGACTTGATAAGACGGCATTTCTGAAGAGAAGCATGAAGGTGGCTATAGGAAGCTATTTTCTGCATATCCCATCAGGATGAATGAGAGGGGTTGTCTTGTTTTGGTATAAACTTTTCTACTCAAGATCTGCATTGAGCAAGCAGTAGAGCCAAGAGAGCCAGATCTTCAGCTGGGCTAAGTCAAGATAGCACTGTTGGCTTTGATGGAGATTTATCAATGTACACTGAGACTCTGGCCCTGAGAGGCAAACCTATCTGAGCAGGTTCTGGCCACACTGCCAAGGCACTGTGAGGGGAGGAAGTGATAGTGCTGCATGAAGTACATCTGTCTGACTCCAGAATAAAAGGTGACAAAACACAGGTACGGAAAATATAATATAGCCAAATGATAGAAGATCCCCAATATAGATGGTCTAGAAGTTGCAGCAATCCTTTTGTAACTTTTTATTAGCAACTTTTGAGAAGCTCTAATTACTATAGAATTTTTCTCCAACTATCATAATTGACTAGTGTCTGAAGAAAAGGAAGCATCAGAAAAAAGGGGAGAGATTTAATTGAGTTGTAAGAGCATGGAAAACAAAACCAGCTAAGAGAATTCAAGGTTAAGGCTGACATCACCCTCTGACTCTGAGTCCCAAACTTTTTAGCACTGCGGCTCCCTTACAGCTATTTTAAAACGTGGTGGCTCCCCACAACCACATATTTTTTTTATTTTTAACCAGCTCAGGACACTAGATTCAACACACACACAGTGCAGATGGTTTCGTGACTTTATTCAACTAAATACAGTTTAATTATATAATCCAATCTAATACGGGTTTAATAAAATCTGAAAATATGGATTTTTTGGTGTGAAGAAACAGCATGCAATTTTAGTGAGGATGGGCCTGTTTCGAACTCCATCATGCACTGTTTAGTTGGATCTCTGATAGCACCAGCTGTAAGTCATTTTCAAAGTTCAAACAATTTGTTTAATTTTTTCACATTGCTGAAAACCCAGACTCTCAGAACTAACTGGAAGCAAACGGAAGCTGCATTTTCATAGCTTTACCACTGAGTTCTTCATACTCTCCTTTAACAGAAAACCTTAGTTTTCAGCATATGATCACTTGACAATGCTGAGATTTTTCTTGAGCTGAGATGCTTAAGGTTGCAATGGACTCAACTGCTACTGAGAACAGCCTTCAAATCCACTCGGTATCATCAACTTCAGCTGAACACCTCAGATCTAGGCTTAGCACTTGGTAAAAATCATTCCATTACAAAGATAATATGTACCTGTCTCTCCCTCACCCACTTCCCCTATCTGCTGGTGCTACTAGCCCTGGGAATATCTCTTTGCTCTTCACTCCAGCAGGGGGCTTTCAGCCAAAGAACTTCCTACTGAATGCTTCCCCCATCGGGGAGCCTCTCTGCTGAAGGCCCCCTGGGACAGGACTGGATTTAAACCAATGTGAGAGCCAAATCTGGCTGAGCATAAGCCTCACCTTGAACATTCTGTGTGATTAGCAATTCTGCCCACTATGTAAATGGCTCTTGTGAATGTCCAGCTTTTTTTGTTAACAGTAGGGGAATTTTGTGTAGAAGTCACTCAGACATGAGATACATTTGTTTTTTAAATGATGGATCACCTGGCCAGACATTGGGACTGCTCCCTTTCCCCCCATTTTCATAGACACTGTGGCCTAGAGTCTGATCTAGAGTAAATCTGAAGTAACACTATTGACTTACTGTCCATGTATACCCACGTGAGGTCAGAATCTGTCCTGGGCATACAGGTGGGCAACTGGTATTGTAGAGATTTGATTAACAGGGTTCTTGTGTAAATATCACTGTTCCAGGTATGTTTAAATACAGAGGTACATAATAGATGGAAAAACATGGCTTGTATGCATGAGTACATAGGTGAGCACAGTAATGGATATCAGCAGAAGTCTGACCACTAGATTTTCCTCATGTATAGAGGCACCTTATGAAGCCCAAGCATGTGGTGTTGGTTGGGGTGATTACAATTGTTAATCATTTGAATTTGAACATACAATTTCAGTATGAGACTGCTGCTTAGATGACTATATAGGTGATGTATGAATTAGTTTAATGCTGATTAATAGTGGAAAAGAAAAGGTAAGTGTGGTAAGACAAATTGAGGCATATGACACTAATTGCTAGACTCTGGTTTCACAGACAGAAGCTTCCACATACACTATTTGTATCGCTGACAGTTAATTATACCTAGATGTATTACCAAGTCCCTTGCAATTACACAGAACAGTTATAAGCATTATAGCTTAAAAATACCCTTCCAGCTTCTCCACATTGTATTTTTAAAATTCTTCCACGTTTGAGCCTAGGTCCTCTTCCTCTTAGTGCAAATTCTTTTGTAACTATCCAAATGCATTGTTATCCCACAACATGTTGGGCCTGAGCCCCAGCTCGTGTAAACAGGCGTAGGTCCATCTTCTTCACTGGACCTATGCTGATTTGGTGCTTGTACCACTTACAATCTGTAGCCTGTATGAGACCACTGAAAGGTTATCTTTAAATTCTTTTCTATTGAGAAGCTGGTGGCTGGGACAGGCCAACCCTCCCCCTCCTCCACAAAACCCCACTCCTAACTATAAAGCTAAAATCTATCTCCTTGTTTTACATTTCTGAATCCTGGATATTTGTGTCTGGTAGTTGCCATTTAAATAAGATTCCACATTTTGAGCATTTGTGGTGAAATATTTGACCTTCTCCACACTGAGATTCATGCATGTCAACTTTTTCAAAATACTCACAGCCATTTGGTTCACGTTGTAGAACAGGAGCTGGAAGTTTCAATTTGTAAAGCAAGTTTTAAAGATAGAGTCACATAATAGCCATCACCAGGAATGAGAAGCGTGTTTGGGGGGTGGGTGTGGAAAAGGGGGATATTCTTCCAAGTTTTACCCTCACAATAAACCCCACACATTTGAGTCATCAGAGTGAGATTCTGCTCATAGTAGATTGTGCAGCTAGTCAAAATATGACTGTACAGCTAAGTTCCACTGGGCTCCTGGAGCATGGCTTCACTTTGCTGGGACTTCAATATACCCACTGTTTGTGCTATGTTCCTTGGCTAGGCTCCTTCATGGAGATAAATGAAAAATGGTATTTCTTAGGGCTGGTCCACACTAGGGGCGGGGATCGAAATAAGATACGCGACTTCAGCTACGAGAATAGCGTAGCTGAAGTCGAAGTATCCTATTTCGAATTACCTGCGCTTACCTCGCGTCCTCGCAGCGCGGGATCGACGGCCGCGGCTCCCCCGTCGACTCCGCTAACTCCGCTCACCCTGCTGGAGTTCCAGAGTCGATGGGAGCACGTTCGGGGATCGATGTATCGCGTCCAGACGAGACGCGATACATCGATCCCCGCTATATCGATTTCTACCCGCCGATCCGGGCGGGTAGTCTGGACGTAGCCTTAGACACCACATTCTTGTGGCACCAATTCGAGGTGGCACTTGCTGCAAACTGTGCAGATCAGTGACTCTCCCTCTTCTTTCTCATACATGAAAAATGAAACAACATTGAGATTTAAATCATCATCACTGGGGCTCCTGAGTTAACCCCTCCCTGAGATGAATAGAGCAGTTCTTAGCTATTGGTCCCAGCTCCCTACACACTCACCTCTGCATCACTTATACTCAGTTCACGTTTTTGAAGTTTTCTTTACAACCACAATCGCTAGTGTCTTCATTTTTTTTATTTTAAATGAAAGCTGAGATTTCGGAGAATAAGATAGGCACTAGTATAGTGTATGGGAGCAGATTCCAAGCCCAGATCTTCACTACTTCTTTTTATTTTATTTATTTATTTATTTATTTTTTTAATTATTATTATTTTTTTTATTTAGCTAGCTAGCTCGCTCGCTCATTGGCACCAATATCCCAGGGTTGGTCTACATGGGAAAACTGACCAGCAGAACTATGGCAGTATAACTATACTGATAAAGCTATACCAGTATTGTGCAAACTCTATTCCAAAATAAGTGTCTTTATTCCAGTATTGTTCTGCTTCCAGAATAATTTATCCAACTAATAGACTTTGTATGCCAAGCTTCAGCCTAGTGCTGAAATGGGATGCCAGAATTGAAATGAGCCTGGAAAAGGATTTACAGAGACAGAATCTAAACTTTGACTTGAGCAGCACAAACACACACTTTCAAAGGCACTGAAAGAATAATAAAACCCTAAAAGCGTGACATTTTGAATTCGAGGGCAGATCTTGAACTTTTATGGGTAACATTTTCAAAAGTGCCTAAGTAACTTATGATGGTTTCATGGGACTTAAATGCTTTGGGAATTTTTACCCCATGTCACTAGAAAAGATGAGGAAAATTGGACACAAACAAGATTATTTATTCACAAGGTTAATAATTAGGTTTTACATACTCTAAAACAGACAATGGCACATAGTATCTCTAACTACCTGGGACACCAGGATACTGTTACACAGACTAAACACAAAAAACATTAGGGTGCACTAATGTTCCTGCACAGACTGAACGAGTGACTGATCTATCTACTGCATCCATGTCTGTCTTAGGATAGACAAAGATGACTTTGTCTGCTTTCAGTAAAGTCAAGTACAGTACATAAATACTATGACAGATACTTTAGAAATGCAGATTAGAACAAGCATCTCTTAAATTCTGGGTGGGGCGTCCTTCCTTCCAACTGAATGAAAGAAGAGAGGAAATCAGAAAAATAAAATGTAGGAGTGATATGTCAGGCAAACAGTCTTACTCTGACTGAGCTGACAAAAGAAATTAAGTAAAGAAGAATACTGTCAGTTCCATAATAATCTACAGCACCTCTTCTCAGGTGAAGCCAGACTCAACCATGGAAGACAAACATATGAATCCAGAATGAAACAGGCTTTTTTTTAAATAAAAAGGTCAAATATAAAACAAAGTTGTTTTTTAAACAGCTCACAATCTGTTTTCCAAATCACCTAAAGTAGTTCTGAAAGATGGCAGCTTCGACAATGGACAACATATCCATCTCCTTCATTCTGAGAAATAACAGCCCTCATTCCGACTCTAGTCGAGGTAAGACAGGAAGAATAAGATTTCCAAATGCAGAGTCTTGGGTTATGAAATATCCTGAAGAATGTGCATGTGCATGCTGGAAAGAGGAAAACACTTGTTTAAAATCATTAACACCCCCCCCCCACCACACACACACACACACAGCTCCAAAATAATTCAGGGTTTAAACTTCATGTTTTGCATTTATTTTACATTTGTCTGAGCCTGCTCATAAGCTTTGGTATCAAACTTCCAAACAGATGAATTAGCTAGTCTGCTTCTAATATCCCACTGGGATTCCAATTGGGGACCAACTTCTGCTCCCATTGATTTGGGACCTCTATTGGTCTGTGGGAACCAAATGAGTCACAAACCATATGCCAAGAACTGTCAGTAAAGATCCCCCACTCTTGTTTGTGCTTGTTGTGTATGTGATGTTTCACTCCATATTCTTTATGAAAATATGCTTATGATATGAATGAATAACAGATGTACCTTATGCAAGATGGGTCTTGCAAGACATCATTGGAAAGGTTATAATTTACTGAATGTGATTGCATGCCTGTATCATTTCTGTATCTGAAGTTAGGAATATTGACTATGTATCTGTATTTCAATTATGCTATTTTGGGTGATGCCCACTGCTAACACTTCATGGAAATAGACAGACAGCGATAATGGCCCATCAGCGAGGGCAATAGACTGTGAAAAGCTTGGCCTTCCTGTGGACACTCCTTACTGCCACAGACTCATGGACGCTGTGATACTACAGAGTCAGGTGGTCTTGTCACTGATACTAACCATTACCTGGGAGTTCTTGTAACTTTCCACTGTAAGAGAAGGGGGAGTCAAGTTTGGGAAACAAAGAATTCCCGTCTTATGTAAATCCTATTTAAGGGTGGGGAGGAAGGCAAATGGGATGACTCCTCTCTATGGCCTGTCTGCGCATGAAGAAAGACTGCTAAAGCCACCTGAAGGGAAGGCCAGGCGGGAGTCCAGTCTGAGATGGGAGTCCAGTCTGAAAAGGAATATAACTGGAACTCAACCACAGAAACTTTGCAACCTGCCTAAAATAACATTAAGGGTGAGAATTTACATTGTGTAACCTTTCTTAAGTATATTGAGCTTAGCCTGTGTATTCTGCTTTATTTGGTCAGAGACAGAACAAAGCAGATTAATCTCTTATATTCACTTAAAATTCACCTTTTGTAGTTAATAAACTTATTTCTTGCTTATAACATAACCCAGTTTGTGATTTCTAACTGGAGGGGCAAGGAGTTGTGCATCTCTCCCTCCACATTGAGGGAGGGGGTGAATTTCATAAAACCTTTGGGTTTGTACCCCTTAAAGGGAGTGGGCACCAGAGGGTTGGGGCGAGCCCCTAAAGCTGGATCTTTCCTGAGCAGATCTGTCTCTCTGTGCAGCTGGGTGTGACCCTGCCTGTGTGCTTGGCTGAAAGAGGCTTGTGAGCCTAACCTAGCAAGGCCAGGAAAAGGGGACCCAGGCTGGCAGAATAGTCTGACTCAGTGGTACCCCAGCACATCAGGTGACACCCCAAAGGGCCCAAACCTGTCAGTGTACTTAAGTCAGAGCTAGCTAAAAAAGCCACAGGCACAGGCCACCATGTGCATGCTTTCTTGCAGTACCAAGTGTTCCTATAAGGTCAGGTTAGTCCAAGCCCCCTTGCTACTTCCCACTGCCAAAGTGATGAGGCCTGAGATCTCTAACTTCTCTCCACCTCTGCTTTTTTTTTATTGTGATGCCAGCTAGAATTTTGCCTCGAGTTCATTTGTGCTGCTAGCATTTGGGGTTTTTTAAAATTGTTTTACAACAATGTAATGGTGTAACAGCAATTTGGTAGTGCAACCCAACCTACTGATATTGTATCATGGAAATAAGGAATTGGAGGCATGCTGGAGTCATGGTGGAGAGGTTGGAATTTCATTTAAGTTGCCAAATATAGAAAAAAATCTTTAAGAAGAAACCCTTCTAAGGATACTTTACCTAAGCTCTGTAGGTACAAGGTTGTTCTCTGCCTGGGTTAAAAAACAGAAGTGAAACCAAATGAAGGAGGATCTGGCCGCTCACCTGTAATGCTGCTTTTTGCTGTGCTGCTATGTGCTGCTGCTCAGCATGATCCCGGAAATCCTTGTTCAGGGAAGATCTTGCAAGTGCAATGCTGCAATAAACACGAGGCAGGTAGAATTGATCATCTGTAAGAAAAGCTGCATTTTTGTCATGTTGGGTCATGGGTATAATGGAGTCCATGATTTTCTATGGATTTGGGGGTTTGTTTTTAAATCCATGACTTGACATTTTGGATTTTTTTTATATGCAAGTGAGAAAATGCAATAGCAATAGCTGAACCATTTTGCTGAGAATACCAAATGTTGCCACGCTACACCCAGAAGCCTAACAGAGACTTGGCGCCCGATTCTGATCTCACTTTTCTTGGGTGTAACTCCACTGATGTCAATCGAAATCTACTGGTGTCATGCCAGAGTCATTTGACATTCAGTTTCTTAACTATAGCGTTTGCCCTTTTCACCATTGCCACCCAGTGACTCTCCTAAAATAGTACTTGTGATGAAACAATATATGTGATAAAACAATAGCACTAACCATGGGTCCATATTCTTCATGATGGGAAGATCAGATGTTTGGCAGAATGGCTGCAGAACTCTGCATATAGGAAAAAGGTTTCCTATTGATACAGAACTCAGATGAAGGCCCTTTTTTTGTTAGTGTTGTTAAGCTACAGAATATAAAATGATTGCTCAGATATCTGTGGGCAACAAATAATTTAGGCTTCAACTTGAAAAAATAATAATTGAAACATGAGTCCAAACAAAATATTACCTTTCCTTAATTTTTTTTTTTAATATAGAGCCCAATCCAGCTCACACTGATTTTGATGGGAGTCGGATAGGACCTGTAATGTCTGAAGTGCCAGATTTTTAAAAGAGCTCATCACCCAGCAGCTCCCATTAAGGACAATCAGAGTTGCTTCATGCTAAACACTTCTACTGAAGGCGGGGGGGCAAGAAGGGGAAATCTCTAAAAGTAGCAGTTCTCTTGTTAGGTCCGAGTATTCACATAGGTCTTAAGTAGTGACCCTCTGAACAGAAGGATTTATAACAAACCCTAAACTGCACTGCTTTAAAAAAAACCTCGAATTGAATACTATTTTCGCTTATTTTATTAGGGGAAGGTATTGTTTTGCTATCTAGATTTAAAAGGGTACATTTTGAAGCACAAGAAATAGCATATTAGTTTAATAAATGAACATTTTCTGGGAGCATGCTCCTTTAAGAGGGCTCGCTTAGCAGTTGTGAAGCACCCCTATTTCTCTCTCTCTCTCAAGTGGAAAGCATGTAGGTCAAGATTCAGAATCCAGAAACAAATACAATCATTATTCTTGCACTGGTTATTAGGGACATGCAGCACACAATTCTAATATGTATTTTGTTTAGATCTACAGATGATTACCTGAAAGGAAAGAACACACTTGTACATCAAAGAAAATCAAATATTGTCCAAACAGGTATATGAACATAAAGTACCTGGCTCCAGGGTGATTTGTGGAAGACTGGTTTTGCATAAGTAATTTTCTCTTCTCCTTGTCTAGTTCTGCCAAGATTGCAACCCTATTTTTATTCTGAAAACCTGGTAAGAATCAGAAAAATATTAGATTTGCCTTTTTACATGGGGCACCTATAACCTTATGGAATTAAAGTCACTGCACAGTATGACATTATGATGAATATACTAATCTTCAAAGCTTTGCACCAATCTGAAAGGCTATTAATACATAGGTTTTATTTTTCCTCTCATTTTACAACATGAAATGGTTTCTTAAAGATATCATACATATTAATATATTTTAAAATATATTAGCTATCATCTCTAGTTAGGTTTTCTTCAGGAACCAGTTTTACAGCTATAGCCAAGATGTGTATCCATTAAATATTTGGCTTTTTGATAGTGTCAGAAGATAAAAAAAATAAAATAAATTAAATGTAAGTGAATGGACATACAATGTTAAAGCATGACAAGAATGAATGAATGCATTCATAGGGCATGATTCTTTATACCAGAGTCAGGGAGAACTCATGAACTATAATGAGAGTTTTGCTTGAATAATGAGTAAGTGATCAGGCCTATTTGCTCTAAAATTAGACATATGACAAAATTCTCCTTTCCGATCCATCTAGTCTATCTCAGACGCAAGTATTCTGCTTTCTCTACACCGCCATAACCTCTCACTGAAGTCGGAGTTCTGGCGTGACTGGTAATCAGAGTATTGCAGTTAAGTTCTACTGTATAGATCTAAAAAAGTTTTGCCCTTACTTGGTTCATTGAATGTTCTTAGGGAGCAGAAAGGAATCTTTGGCGCAAGGGATGGTTTCAGGAGACAGAATGAGTAAGGAGGGAAACTGGGACACACTTAAAATGGCTGCCATCTTAAGGCGCCACTATTTGTGTATTTTATATCTGCTTTAAAAGACTTGTATCAATACAAATCTAGGATAAGGCTGGGTCCCCCACAAGGACCAACTGTCAAGAACTTACTGCCTGTTACTCTGATTTCTCTCAGTGTCTCATTCCTAAATCACAAAACACTGTCAAAAAAATAGCCCCACGTTTAGGCTTTCAGTGACCAATGCAAGATCAGTTGCCAAGAAAATGAGAAACCATCCATCACCCGAGGAACCCGATGTTGCCAGTATAACATCTGTCTAGATGACTCAGTTGCCCCTGCTCTGGGACAGCTGAGCCTTGGGAGAGGAAAACAGCTGTAATTTTTTCACTCTGATCTTGGATATTTGAGATACCAGTACCATCCCAGGGACATTTTAAGTATCTCTACATATTAAACAAGCCCTGAGCTAAATCCAAAATGTCAACAGCATATCTACTCCAGGCAGTCTTTAGCCACATGTTTACAAGTGAACACACTAGATCTGGTCAGTGGAATGCAGGTAGGCTTCGTATAGAGAACCACCCCCACTGCAATCTGATCTTTCTTAAAATACATGGACCAAATGCATGAAAATCTTGAAAATCAGAGCACCAGGTGGGGTAAATGAGGGACTCATTTTTAATTGGTATTTTTAGCTAAAATTTACATTATGCTGGTTATATAAATTCATGGAATCATAGGACTGGAAGGGACCTCGAGAGGTTATCTAGTTCAGTCCCCTGCACCTATGGCAGGACTAAGTATTATCTAGACCATCCCTGACAGGTGTTTGTCCAACCTGCTCTTAAACATCTCCAATGAGGGAGATTCCACCTCTCTAGGCAATTTATTCCAGTGCTTAACCACCAGTTAGGAAGTTTTTCCTAATGTCCAACCTAAACCTCCTCTGCTGCAATTTAAGCCCATTGCTTCTTGTCCTACCCTCAGAGGTTAAGAAGAACAATTCTTCTCCCTCCTCCTTGTAACAACCTTTTATGTACTTGAAAAGTGTTATCATTTCCCCTCGGTCTTCTCTTTTCCCAGACTGAACAAACCTAATTTTTTCAATCTTTCCTCATAGATCATGTTTTCTAGACCTTTAATAATTTTTGTTGCTCCTCTCTGGACTTTCTCCAATTTGTCCACATCTTTCCTGAAATGTGGCGCCCAGAACTGGACACACTACTCCAGTTGAGGCCTGAGTAGAGCGGAAGAATTACTTCTCAAGTCTTGCTTACAACACTCCTGCTAATACATCCCAGAATGATGTTTGCTTTTTTTTTGCAACAGTGTTACACTGTTGACTCATATTTAGCTTGTGGTCCAATATGACCCCCAGATCCCTTTCCACAGTACTCCTTCCTAGGCAGTCATTTCCCATTTTGTATGTGTGCAACTGATTGTTCCTTCCTAAATGGAGTACTTTGCATTTGTCCTTATTGAATTTCATCCTATTTACTTCAGACCATTTCTCCAGTTTGTCCAGATCATTTTGAATTTTAATCCTATCCTCCAAAGCACTTGCAACCCCTCCCAGCTTGGTATTGTCCGCAAATTTTGTAAGTGTACTCTCTATGCCATTATCTAAATCACTGATTAACAGAATTGGACCCAGAACTGATCCCTGGGGAACCCCACTTGTTATGCCCTTCCTGCATGACTGTGAACCACTGATTACTCTCTGGGAACGGTTTTCCAAACAGTTTTGCACCCCCAATTAATCTTGTTTTCATCATGAAACCAGTTATATGCATCAATAATTTTAGAGATGTAGGATAAAAATAAGCTATTTTAAACTGCAATCCAAATGTCTGAAAAGGATTATGAATTAAGTATGATTAGCAACATACTTGCCACAGTGGAAGGTAGTTATATATTGGAAACACTACAGGGGAACAGCAGGGATCTTTGTCCTTCTACTACCTCTTCTCTTTCCCCATCTCCCCAATACTAAAGCGTAAAGTGATTGTTTGCTCTGAAATTATATAGTCAGGCACAGCAAAAAGGGAAGAATAAAGCATTGGCAAGGCTGCTGTCCATTAAGCAATTTGATTCAGTAATTATAATTTTAACTGTAAGTAATCTGATTAACAGTATTCATGTAATTGAAGAGTGTTCTGTGCGGGAAAATACCCAAACATTTATATAAAATCACAGGAAAAAGGTCCTATTTAGAGAAAAACTGGAGTCTTCAGTAAATTCATTCTTATCAGATCTGGCAATACTTAAGAGGAAGACAGTCTTGCTTAAAAGCACTTCATTGAAGACCAACTGAAGAAGCTACACAAATCCCATGCTGCAACTGTAATGTTTTTAATTCTTCTGTTCTGCCTTTATACAATTCCTATACCAAAATGTGGTTATACAAAGAAGCATATTACCACTGTCACTAAGGGCCTGATTTAAACATACAAATGCAAAGGACTTTAGACTAAGAATTCTTCTAATGAAGAACTTTCAATTCACACCTTCACTAATGGGGTAGTTTCCTTCTAATAGCACTTAGAATGTCTACACTTTACCAAAATTTAACCTCAGAACATCCCTGTTATGTAGATGGGCAAGAAGTATTATTCCTCTTTTGCTGACAGGGATGGTGAGATGAAATGATTTGCCCAAGGCCACATAAGTCAATGGCAGAGCTGGCTCTAAAACGCAGGACAAGATATTTACAGCTCAAATCTGCCCTTTTAAAGTTTGGCTTTTGTAACTTCAAGTGCCATGTTCTGTACTCAGTGGGTGAGCTGAAAACCTACTTGCATCAACGTGATTTTTCATATGCAAAACAAGTCTGGCACATACCCTGAATTGCATGAGAATCCACTTCAGAGAAGCAAAAAGCAGAGTTTACTGAAATTGATGCCATAGAGGGCTTGGCTTACACAAGGGGGGGGGGGAATTCCTGTTCATGGAATTCTGGACTTGGGGCCCCAACGCAAGAGAAAGCAGCATGGATTTCTTTACAAACTCTTCTTCTCCCAGAGTGAACATGACCCCTACCCCAAGGATATTTCTACAAGAAAATCTGAAACAAAAGCAATGACCTATGAAGATTCCCCTCATAAGACTTACCAGGCTTGAAAACCAAGTTACAGATTGTATAAATGTGACTGATGGCCTAATTTGCCCCACAAAACCATGTTTCCCCTACTGATGAGGCTATGCAATGGGGGGGGGATCAATCTTGATTTTAAAAGGTGAGGTTGAGATAGCAGGGTTGGCAGTTGGAAGAATCTTTTTACTTGTAATCTGAGCACATGTGAACTGGAAATCACCGAGAAAACTTGTAATGCCATTTTTTGACCACTTTTCAGAACAGAGCCACACCTTGAACCCAGATGTAGATACATACTGTACACTGAGTCGCAGAACATTTAAAAATATACCACCACCACATTCCTTGTTCTTTCTGCTCAATTCAGAATGCGTTTCAAAGTAATTTCTCTATCAAAATACAAATCATCATCATAATGGTGATCTTCA
The DNA here is from genome assembly GCA_003942145.1 of Platysternon megacephalum. NCBI lineage: Eukaryota > Metazoa > Chordata > Testudines > Platysternidae > Platysternon > Platysternon megacephalum. The sequence goes on from QXTE01000041.1 coordinate 11,906,672, forward strand.
TTCTATTCTGCAATATCTGAATAGCAGAAACCTAACAACTTATGCAACATATTTTGGGTTTCTAGGCAATCTGTAAGTAATTACTCCACCATTTTTCATATGTTAATTGCGACTACTGCAATCACAAAATACAATGTAGCAGACTATTACACAATTTTTTGGTGGTAATTTACATTCTATGGTCTCACATATGTTCTGCAGCAGTTAAGCAAAATGAATATTAGTAACTCATTAAATTACACTTGAATTATTAAAGGATTATTAATATTTTATCTGTCCCTCATGACTATGACCACATATACAGATGAATATAATTTGTTCATTAGGTTATGGATGCAAAGTCCTCCAGGGAATGTCAAACTAATGCCCTCAAGGGCGAGGTTTTGCATTTGGATCTCTGAAGAGTTGTACAATTGCTAGATGACTCCCTCTTGATTACAGCATCCAAAGCAAGAGTACAATTTTCTTCTTTACACTGTATTGTGGCTTAAGTTGGATAAATGATTCACTAGTTTCATAAGACTGCACTTGGCTAACACACTCATTTTTAAACCAATCCCTGCACCCTCTATATGAGGCGTTGTCAGCATGAAAGAAAAAATGTTTAACCAAAAATCGGTACTACTTAAAGTGAATAAATAGCAGCTAGAAGACATACAAAAGCACCGAACAGAGGGAGAATAACAGCACATTGAAAATTACACTTTTGGGCCAATGTCAGTGCCTCAAAAGTTTATCTTATGTTAAATTGCAGAGCTCTGTTGTGCAGGTCAGCTGGCAGAATTTAGCCCTGTAAGAGAAAAATAGGCAGAATGTATTTCTTCCATTTCTCTGAAGTAGGGCCTAGAGGAAGAGTACTTTCTCAAAACCTAACTATTGTGTTGCTACCATCATACTAATGCTTACAGGAAAGTCACATGTAGAATAAAACTTATGATGCTGTCACCCAAGACAGATACCTTCTTTGTTCCCAGGTTTGTGCATGAGTCTATCAGCAGCAGCAGCACCAGTCCTATTAATACATGTAACAAATGGTTAAGGATGTATTACCATTTATTGCCAAGCACTCCGTTTATTTCTTGCTTTAAAAGCTTATTTTCAAAGTGCACCACAGTGGTCTGTAAACACTTCCTGAGGACACTGTACACCACACTAAAATCTTTTCCTTTTCTTTATTAGAGGAAATGTATAAGTGCTCCATGATATAAAAGCCCCAAAGTAAGGCTTTTATTCAGAGTCCTATTTGGCTTTGCAGTCCTCCTACACATCTCACCTTTGGAACTCTAATAAAGGAGTGATTTTATAATGTGTTCCGATGAAACTAAAATAAACCTGTTTAGCAAAACCTTAACATTTATAGTTTGAGTTCACAGCTGTAAGGACATGGAGTTACACTGCTGATAAAATATCTTTAAAAACATGTTTGCTCAATTGCTTGGAGCAAAAATATACAAGATGATGTTTACTTATATAACGTGTGTGTGTTTTGGTAAGTCTGAATAAGTTACCTGTTCAAAAATTAAGCAGAATGCGTGTGAAGTGAAGTCCTTAACCTTGTGCTTTTAATTAGGAAGCAAGGCATCAAAGAATAAATTCCCTGAATAGCACCAATATTCGTGCTATTCAGCAAGCCTGATAACAACAAGCGATGCATGAGCCAAGTGTGTCTATCAGTCTGCACCTAGGCTACTAACTCTTTGGCCAGGCAGAACTAGGAGATCATTGCTGAATCCTTCTGACTCCCCATTTCTTCTTTTTGTCTTAGAGTCCCGTTCTTTTACCCATTTACCTTTTGGTTCTTTAAAGCTTTAAGAGGGTTTTTTGAATACTTTTGTTTATAATATTTATACTATAAAATAAATATTCAGCCCCTTGAGTGATTCTTAAGGGAGTACTTGAGAAATAAAATTAAATAATTGCAGTTTTCCTTTCTAAGTTATAAGCTACCTAAACTTTGGGGGAGGAGGAAGAAGAAATCATGAGAGTCAGACTTGTAAATTTGTATTCAAATCTTTAGAAGTGAAGCTCTAAATTCAGCGCTGGAATATTTGTTAGTCTCTGTAATGTGGAGTTAAACTGATTTTTACAGCCAAAAACAAGGTTTATCATGTATTTACAAGGGATGGTGTTTGAGGCCAAATCCTGCAAAGCTGAATCCCATTTGAAGTCAATGGGACTATCCCGCGATCTTTTTTTTGCAGAATTCCACAAAGCTTTTTATAAGTACTTTCTTCTCCAAATCACCGCATCTGCCCCCCACCCCTAAATCCATCTATTTGATACAACAATCTCTTTCTTTCATGTCCAATATTGGTCTGGGCTTATAAACAAGTCCTATGTTTCACTTCAGAGGTGGCTGTACTTCAGTGACAGGTGAAGCAACTTCTGTATTTAAAAGTCTGGTATTGCAAACACTTACGTGGGAGAGTAGCCCCACTGCATTTAGGTGTGCAGTTACTTGTGTGCTATGGTTTACAGGTTTGGGGGCACAGGCCACTACCCTGGAAGACATTCAGTGCAGGGGGCTGCTCATGGGACTCTACCCACACAGGACAACTTGGAATTGGGGCCATACGCATGAAGAATTACTGAGTACATTGGAAAAGATGGGGATCGAAATGAAATTCCGGAGGTGGATAAAGAACTGGTTAAAGGGGAGACTGCAGAGGGTCGTACTGAAAGGGGAGCTGTCGGGTTGGAGGGAGGTTACCAGTGGAGTTCCTCAGGGTTCGGTTTTGGGTCCGATGCTATTCAATCTATTCATCGCTGACCTCGGAACCAAAAGTAGGAGTGGGCTGATAAAGTTTGCGGATGACACGAAGTTGGGAGGTATTGCCAATTCGGAGAAGGATAGGGATATCCTCCAGGGAGATTTGGATGACCTGGTAAACTGGAGTATTAGTAATAGGATGAAATTTAATAGTGAGAAGTGTAAGGTTATGCATCTAGGGATGACTAACAAGAATTATAGTTATAGGCTGGGGACGCACCTGTTGGAAGTAACGGACGAGGAGAAGGACCTCGGAGTCCTGGTCGATCGCAAGATGACTATGAGTCGGCAATGTGATGTGGCCGTCAAAAAGGCTAATGCGGTCTTGGGTTGCGTTAGGCGAGGTATTTCTAGTAGAGATAAGGAGGTGCTAGTCCCGTTATACAAGGCGCTGGTGAGACCTCATTTGGAGTACTGTGTGCAGTTCTGGTCTCCCATGTTTAAGAAGGATGAACTTAAACTGGAAAGGGTACAGAGAAGGGCCACTAGGATGATTCGAGGAATGGAAAGCCTGTCGTATGAAAGGCGACTTGAGGAGCTCGGATTGTTTTCCTTAACCAAAAGAAGGTTGAGGGGAGATATGATTGCTCTCTTTAAATATATCAGAGGGATCAATATCGGGGAGGGAGAGGAATTATTTCGGCTCAGTGCTAATGTGGATACGAGAACAAATGGATATAAATTGGCAGTTGGGAAGTTTAGGCTTGAAATTAGGCGAAGGTTTCTGACCGTCAGAGGAGTGAAATACTGGAATGGCCTGCCGGGGGACATAGTGGGGGCAAAAGACCTCTCCGGCTTTAAGACTAAGCTTGATAAGTTTATGGAAGGGATGATCTGATAGGATAACTTGATTTACCCAATAGGTCAATAATGTGCCGCCTGGGAGTTAGTACCGATTTTAAATGTTGGGATATTGGGAGTCTTTTCCTAAGTGTCAGGATAGAGAATATTGGCCACATGCTCGGGGTTCAGCTGATCGCCATATTTGGGGTCGGGAAGGAATTTTCCTCCGGGGTAGATTGGCAGAGGCCCTGGAGGTTTTTCGCCTTCCTCCGAGCATGGGGCAGGGGTTGTTTGCTAGAGGATTATCTGCTGCTTGAAGTCACCAAANACCGTCAGAGGAGTGAAATACTGGAATGGCCTGCCGAGAGACATAGTGGGGGCGAAAGACCTCTCCGGCTTTAAGACTAAGCTTGATAAGTTTATGGAAGGGATGATCTGATAGGATAACTTGATTTACTCAATAGGTCAATAATGTGCCACCTGGGAGTTAGTACCGATTTTAAATGTGGGATATTGAAAGTCTTTTCCTAAGTGTCAGGATGGAGAATATTGGCACATGCTCGGGGTTCAGCTGATCGCCATATTTGGGGTCGGGAAGGAATTTTCCTCCGGGGTAGATTGGCAGAGGCCCTGGAGGTTTTTCGCCTTCCTCCGAGCATGGGGCAGGGGTCGTTTGCTAGAGGATTATCTGCTGCTTGAAGTCGTCAAATCAGGATTTGGGGACTTCAACAGCTGAGTCAAGGGTGAGAGTTATTTCAGGGGTGGGTGGGTCAACTTTTGTGGCCTGCATCATGCAGGAGGTCAGACTAGATGATCATAATGGTCCCTTCTGATCTCAAGTTCTATGATTCTATGATACTTTGGGATCACTGTGTTCAACAAACCAGTATTTCCCAATAACCAAGCACACTATTTTTTGCCTCCTGTTGCTGTTCTTTTAATTTCAATTTTTGCCATGGTAACATGTTAAAATAAGCCAGATTTTTTTTTAAAGTTCCATTAAGAGTTCTTTGGGTACTAAATTGGCACGTAGACAAATTTAAATATACAACAGTTGTCATAATATAAACAAGCTTTAAAAAAATAGTTAGCGTTACTTTGTTTTGTGTTTCTTTGTGGTCTCGAGCTCTTGTTATCTATTCTTGACGGCTAAGATCTCCTCATCTTTTGTTCTCACTTGCAGAACTGTGCCTCTATGGACCTTCAGTCTGCTCCCAGATGCACAGCTTGGCAACCAAGAGCCAAATTCAGTGTACAAGAGCTGCTGAGAATAGCAAAATAACTGGAACTTAAAAAAAAAATACTACATCACTGTAAAGTCTCATTTGTTTTCTTTTGGAATTTGAGTTTAAAGAGACATGCACTAACTCTGTGCTCCCAGTATAATTAGTAGTTTTGTATTTCTCGTACCCCTTTTTCCCCCCACTTAAAAAAAGTTAAAACAAAAAAGGGAATCGAGTCCTATTGAGATCTTGCTTGTTTTCTAATCTACAATCTTGGAAACTGGATTCCTGCCTCAAAAAATGGCAGAAATTGCTTCCCCTTAAATTATACTTATAGGATGAAATCCTGGTCCCAATGACTTCAATGGGACCAGAACGTCACCTCTAATTTTTCTCCTTAAACACACCTGAAAAATGAATGAATAAAACGAAAGCAAAGTGTCTGCAGTTGAATAGATATAAACAAGAATACCTAATTTAAAAATTACCTTGACCTGGAGGGTTTGCTGCCATCTTGCTACTTTCAGTAGTAATTACCCAATTACAGTTAGAACTCTCAACTTAATGCAAATCTGCAAAAATGGACAAAACATAAAATATTAACATATTCTTTGAAATTAAATTCTAGCTCTCATTCAATGTGGGTTATGAAAGAGACTACTTTTAGCACCTGTTACAATGTGTCACTCTGATTCAATGTAACAGTTGTCAAATAGTTGAATTCCCTATTACAGAAGCTCCCCGACTTACGCAAGCGTTCCGTTACGCCTTGTGTAAGTCAGGAACGTATCTCTGACAATTCCGCCAAAAAAAAAAAAAAGCAGCTTATGGAACTTTTTCTGTAAATCCGGATTTACGTAAATCGGGTTTGCGTAACCCGGGGAGCGTCTGTATTGTATTGTTGGCTGAGTGTTATTTTGAAATCTGAGTTTTTACAAAACAGTCTTTTGTGACAGGAACCAACAGTGTCTAATATTTGTTTCTCCTACTCCTGTCTTCTAGAGGGTTTACACCAAGAAAATATTTAGGTTTATTAAATGGGGCATTAAGTTTCACTTATACATTTTTTTATTATTAACTCATTTAGAAAGATTCCAAAGTGTTATTAGCTAGACAACTAAGTTCCTAATCAACGCATCATATCCCTAAGACAGCCAGAACCACTTTCTGACTCAGTCATGAGAGACTTGATTTTGCTCCCAGTGAGTTCCATGATGAGACTTGCATAGACTTCAGGATCTGATCCATACTTTAAAGTCTGCTGTAGCACCTTAGCTGCACGCAGAAATTAATTTAAGAACCTGTACTATGTGATTTATTATTGTAAGTTATTTATGTAGCATCAAAAACATCTAACACACTTTATATTTATGATTTATTATTTATATGGAGATGTCTCAGGCAACACAATATGCACTGATCTCTCTCTCACAAAATCCCTACCCTAAAACATTTTATTATCTAAGGTGCTGATTCTTCAAACCCTTATTACTGGGTTTAATGCTTATGACCTGTAAGGTAACAATGAGGTGCTACAGCTACACCTGGCAGTAATTTGAAGCAGCAGGCCCTAAGGCTTTATTCCCTTAGACTTTATTCCCTAACATTGATGCCACTGGTGCAACTCCAGCAAGGAGGGCAACAGTGGGACTACTAGCACAGACTGAGCCTTAGGGCTTGATCCATGTTGTCTAATCCTGCTCAGAGCAGGACTAGCTGCAATGGTAAGTAAGGTGCTAAAGACCCTGATCTCACTGGTTGGTGCCGGTGATGGTAGCAATGGTGGGTTGTTTTAGGTAGAAATACTAATGCCAACAATGCCTAAGGGAAGGTAAATACAGAGGGGGAGGAGAGGGGCAGGTCAACCTGTGACAGTAAGATCAGGTGGTTGCTTTGCTTATCAGGGCAGGTAGTGGGAGAGCAATGTAGGCTTGTTCTGGTGTGGTTCAGAGGGGAAGCCTCTAGTATCGAGAGGGACTTGGGGAGGACACAGGAGGTGGGGGCTCCAGGTGTAGGAGGGATTGAGGAGATGGGGTAGTCCTGGCCTAGAGATGTCAGGGCAGGTACACAGAGGCTCCCTCCTCCTGACACAGCACCCCCTACTGGCTGCCAGAGAACCAGCCCGGGACTCATGTCCACACTGGCCCGAGAGCCAGGAGTGCACATGGCCCATATCCCCCCAGCAGCCTGGGCACACCCAGGCCGTGGAAGGCCAGTGAGTTCAGGGCCAGCCACAGCACCCCCCCCTACTTCCCCCCATTGCTGAGCTGAGTCCCACCCACCCGCACTGACACTGCTGAGGGGCAGGCCCCTCTGGAGCTGGTCTGACAGCCCCCAGGCTAAGCGCCCCCCCCCCCCGATGCAGCCTTGGACTCTTCCCTCTCCCTCCCCCCCGCTGTAGGCTTGAACTCTTCCCCTCCCCTCCCCGAATGCAGGCTTGGACTCTTCCCCTCCCCTCCACCCCAAATGCAGGCTTGGACTCTTCCCCTCCCCTCCCCGAATGCAGGCTTGGACTCTTCCCCTCCCCCCCCCGCTGTAGGCTNAGCTTCACGGGCGGACTCCTCTCCTCTCCTCTCTCCAGGCTTGGCCTCTTCCCCCCCCCGGGCTGCAGGCTTGGACTCTTCCTTCTTCCCCCCTCTTTCCCAACCCACCCATCTTCCTCACGCCCCTCAAAGTTGGGCGCATCCCCCAGCTGCAAGGTTGGACTGTCCCCGCCCGCAGAGTTGGGCTCTTCCCCCTCCCTCCGCTGCACGGTTGGACTCCCCCAAAGCAGATGAACTCACCCCACACCCCGTTCATGACGCAAAGCAGGGGCGACACTCACGCCCGGCCTCCGTTTTGATCCCCGGGCGATACTGAAACACGTCACCGCTCCCGTGGGCGGAATCAAGCTTGGTTTGACGGGCAGCCTTTGGTGGCCAATCACCTTGGGCGATGGGAGGAGCCGCTCAAATGGCGATTCCGTTGCGCAGCGCCACCTTCCGAGCGCGCGGGGAGCTGGGGGGGGGGAGGGAGAGAGGGGTGGGCGGGGCCTGTGTCTTGGCAACAAGAAGGGGGCGGAGCGACCGTGCATCGCCGTATCAGTGCCGGGGCTTCGCTTGACCCGAGCAACCTCGGCCGCTGATAGGGCGCGGGGGCTCCTGGGGTAGTGGATGGGGGCGGGGCTCCTGGGGGAGTGTCCCAGGGGGAGGGGTTCACTGAGGGGGCACCCTGGGGTGGGGGACCTGGCTATAGAGCCTGAGGGGGCACCCTGGGGTGGATCACGTCACAGTGGGAGGCACCTGCTGGGGGTTAGCTGGGGTAGTGGATGGGGGTGGGGCTCCTGGGGGAGGGGTTCACTGAGGGGGCACCCTGGGGTGGGGGACCTGGCCATAGAGCCTGAGGGGGCACCCTGGGGTGGGGTGGGGGGATCACGTCACAGTGGGAGGCAGCTGCTGGGGGTTAGCCGGGGTAGGTCCCAGGCAGAGGCACACCAGGGCACAGGGAGAGAGTTGCCTCTGAGCTGAGGGCAGCTCCCTTTCTCTCCTTGGCTTGGGGGAGCTGCACCTAGTTTTGAAAACCCCAGGCCGCTGATTTCCTTTTAAGTGTTTGTCTTTGATTTTATTGACCCAACACTAAACCCCTTTTAATCCTTACCTTCCCCCTCTTTAATCTAAGGTTCCTGAGGCGGTCAGCACATTTAGGATACAGATTTTTCCTGTAACTGAAAACGAAATGTAAGGCTTTAGAGCCCTGGTCCTGCAATGTGCTTTGTGTGGTTCTGTGCCTGTGTGAACCGCACAGAATATGGGGTGCTATGCAGAATCCCAGGACAGACAAACAAAAGGCAGAACTACAGACATTATGAATCATTGTTTAAAGGTATTGCAATGGTTTCATAAATTCGAACTGAGGATGCAAGTGGCTTGTTGTTTGTTTGCTTGTTTTTCCTAGAAGGCACACCAAGGCCTTGAAGTGAAATAAATAGTACTGTGATTTTGCAAATAATAATGCAAGCCCCAGAAAAATATAGAGAGGAACATACATTCAGGGGCTACAACACTAGGCCCTGATTTAGCACAGTAGTTGAGCATGTGCTTAATTTGTAAAGTAATTTTCCTTATTGAAGTCAATGGGACTATTGCTTATATCCTTTGCTGGATTGAGGCATTATTTAATGTTTAGAACCAGAAAATAGCTTACTTAGAGGAGGGTGAGTGTTTTCCTGGCTTACACTTACACACGTTTACTTTTTTTTTTTTTTTTTTTTTAATGTGGCACTACAGAGTGTGACACTGGCAGACTAGGTGCCAGCTCTTGCCAAGGCTTTAGGACTCAGCCAAGCACTGACAAATTTATTGCTGAAAACCAATCCAGCTCACCTGTGTGTTAAGGTGGGTATTGGACTTATAATAATGTGTTTAGACCTTATGAACTGCTTGTAAATGGCTACATCTGTTAATCCTGTGTATAATACCCATAGCCTGTGCTATAAGGTAGTACTTGAGTGTTTGCTATATAGCTGTAAAATGTTTGTTCTGAATTATGTATCTCACCAAACAAGAGAAAAATTACCTACTGTAAAATGCTAAATGCCTAAGAAAGGTTCTTCTTGCCTGTCAGGAAGGACTATCAAAACTAAATGGGCCATTGTGAAACATAACAATACAAAGACTTTGCTAATTGCCCATGCATAGGTTATGTGCAAAAGGGCTTGTCCCATCTTAAATGAATTTTGAAAGAAGGAAATAAAGATAGCTGACATGAAAAAATTTCATCTCTTTGCTGTTTGCACTCTCACAGGGCTGGAGCTATGAAACAGAAGCAGGGATTCCCCAGGGTCAGCCTGGTTTAGCCCTAAAAGACATTCAGTGATGACAGATTACTACAACTCTGTCACCTTTTGGAACCGCAGAATGTAACTCATTTGTGTGTATATGTTTGCCTGCTTTAACCTGTAAATAATTGTCTCATTTCTTTTTCCCAGTTAATAAATCCTTAGTTAGTTTACTATAGGATTGTCTACAAGCATTGTCTTTGGTGTGAGATCTGAGGTACAAATTGTCCTGGGGTAAGTGACTGGTCTCTTGGGACTGGGGGCAACCTGAATCTTTTGTGATCGTTGGTGTATGGCAACCAACTATCACTAAGTCCAGCTTGCCTGGGTGGCAAGATAGCCTGAAATGCCCAAGGGGACTGTCTGTGACTCCCTGGTAAGACTGTTATAGTGCTTCAGGAGTTCACATTTGTTACTGGGTTGGTGAAATCTAATTCTAGAACATAGAACCTGTTTGGAGTGTCTGCCCTGCTTTTTGACAGTCTGCTCTGAGGTTGACATGCACGGTCGTGACCAACTCCAGGCAGCGTGATACAGAGCTTAAAACATTAAAAAGGATTTTGAATGGTTCACATGTGACACACCAATATGAACGCAGGAACAATTTATGGCAAAGTGCAAAGGTCACAAATTCTGAGGGTATTTGGGGCATGCTGCTCACTAGCTAATTTTAAATGGAAAAAATGTGGTCAAGAATTGAACAGACCTGTTTAATTTTTAATGACGGCCATGAATTCTAGAAAGACTGTCTTGCATGAATTCCAGAAGAGTTTGTATATCCATGTTGTAAATCATTTTTTTTTTTAATTTTTATTTATGAGCACCAAGTGACAGCATTGCAGGTAAGCACATCCTTTGGTGGGAGATTGTTCTTCAGGTTAGCATTAATCATCCCATCATCTACAGATTAATTGTTACATTACTTGGTACCTAAAATACTTTAGACCCATCAAATCAAAATCAGTAATACTGTTATTTGAAGTGTGGTCCTGTATACGTGTAAGTTTGCTCACCTAATAAAACCTCTCAAGAACAAATAATCCACTGCTAAAAATATAAATAAATATTTTACCCCTAGGCTGCAAACAGGTGTGGAAGGGGGGTTTAAATTTAGCAAACCAAAAGTAGTGGTTTATGTATATTCAAATCTCTTTTCAGGCTGATGCCACATAGACTCTATTTAAGTTTTCAACTCCATTTTTTTTAAAGCGACAGCAGGCTTTTTAATGAAGTAAGGAGGATGAATTTTATGCAAATCAAGTGGAAAATATATGTACAGAAAATGTTACAATGTTAATAATGGCAAGTGTCAGATCAAAGGCTCTGACCAGCCAAAGACCGGAGTTTATTACTGGCAATCAAACCTTGTAATATTGAGTTTTAGGACTCAGGTGATCTGAGTCAATTTATATGACAGACATCTTAAGAGTTTACAAAAATGAGAGACTGTTACATACAACTATTTTATATTACATCTTTTCTCATTTGAGTGATTTTAATGTATTAACCAGTAGGCTGGATGGCCATGGCAACATCCACAGATTTAAAAAAAAAAAAAAAGTATAACATTTTTCCATGTTCATGTTGTCTTGACTTGAACAGGTGTTTTGCTCTGGTTCACAGGACAGCTATCATATCATTTGCACATTGTTGCTAATGTAGTCATGTGTATACCTGAAGCTTTGCCTGTTTGCTGAATTTGGTGCCTATAATAGAGGCAGTTTATGGGTGGTGGCATAAGCAAATTCAACTTATGTGCAAATGCAACAGTAAAATTGTGCAATTAGGTGAAATAGAAAAAGTCTGATACATATGCATGAATTAAAGCTGTGTAAGTCTAGAAATTCTCAGAAAGAAGTTCCAGGACTTTGTTATTAGGTAGGAAACAATTCTGCATGTTGCTGAGTGCCTCAACCAAAATGCTAGTGTCAACTCCCAGTCTGAATAGCATGTTGATGCTCAACACCTATCTACATTAAGTGTTTACAAGGCTCTAGTTTTACTGTAGTGTGAGTATTTACTCTTACAGCACGCCTGTGATGTAGGTAAGTGTTGTTATCCCCCTTTTATAGATGGGGAACTGAGGCTCAGAGAGATTGTGACTTGCTCAAGGTAACAGGGAATTGAACCTGATTATCATACCCTATCACTGTAGCATTTTTCCTCTCTATTATTTGTTAGTGCTCATTAGCTTGATGGATCAGGCTCCGCACTGGAACAGTGGCCCTTATCCACTTGCCAATTTTACTTAAGATAGAGGTTACCTTGCTATCTGCACTATTCCTTTGTACAGTATTTCCCTATATTTACTATAGGAAATACCTTGAATGTATCAGATACTGAGGTTATCTAATTGCAAATACTTATTTAATTAAGGTACATGGCATGTTTTCAAGGTCCACCACTATAACCAGCTATAGAAAACAAAGAAAATCTACATATTTCTTGGTGCACAAATATCCTATTAATAATAAAAATGAGTGAATTACATTTATTTCAAACAAAATGCAGTCCAGTCCATCCCAATGTAAAATATTCAAAGTGTCATATGTGCATTTGGACTCAGTGAGAGAAGGAGAATACTGTATCCTATTAACCAAGGATGCCAGTGACATTTGTACATACTTTTCAAAACTTCAATAAGGTTTAAAACTGGACAAGTTCCTCACTATCAATTCATAACTTTCAGGTTTATAATTAGATTATGCAACCAAAACCAACACCTGAACAGCAAATAAACATCTGGCAAATTTAGAGCTGCCTTGCTGTTTGTTTTAGGACAGTTTAAAAGTTATGCTAATAACTTTCTACGATTGAAAGTAAATGGCTGACATTACTATGGATTTCTATTATTTTCAGCTCTTTTCTATGACTATCTAAATCCTGTTAAAGTCAATGGAAAAAACTCCCATTATCTGGGGAGCTGGATCAGTCCCTAAGGCAACAAGCTGACAATTTTTATGCTCCTCTCCCTTGCGCATCAGGGAGGGGAACAAAATTGCATTAGTGATTGTTCAAATGCGGCGGCATTCAGAGGGGAATGGTGGCTACATGGCATGTCTCTTCCATGTTTTTTTGCATAACTACTGACAGCTCCCCTGTGCCAACAAGATACGATGGAGTTCAGTGCATACCCAGAGGCAGATGTAGGTGAAATCAGGGAAAAGCCTCTGCAAGTGTTATGTTCCCATAGGAAAGCATTATAACATACAGAGCAAACTGGCAGCGTAAATTGATGCTGAAAGTTTAAACATTAACTACTCCCACAAATTTCATAAGTGCGCAGAGGGGTCAAGGGACAACCTAGATGGGAGAGCAACTGAAAGGCAAACGTGGGGACAGATATTATTCATGGCTGTAATGAGATCTCTGTGGTTTGGCCCACATTTCCTTGCAGATCCTTTAGGCTAACATACTTCCAGCCACTGTTTGTGGCACATTTTCAGGGCAAGGACTGCCCTCCTCTCCTTTCCTCTTCTAAACAAGTGTTGTTTTAGCAATTTGTCATCTCTTCCCTCATTTGTCAGTGCAATAGTTTGCTTTTCCTGGGGCTATCAGGTGCTTACTTGTTACTTTTGCTTTTGATTATTATGATGTTACTCTGTTACCTATACCCAGTGATCTAGATCAAAGTGGGTTTTTGGTTTTCTTTGGTTTTTTTTATAAATGTAATTAACATCACCTACAATTGTAGCACTGAGTATCTGGTTTTAAAGAAGACCCTATGGCTGCAGTTAAAATTATCCTTCAGCATTAAAAATATTTCTGTTATCACTGAATCATGTGATGTATAAGCATGAAAGAATTTTGCTTCAAAAATACTGTTTAGGTGAAATGTTAATATTAGATTCCTTAAAGATTTGTATTGATATTTGTCATATTTCATTCACTGATAGGTTATATTTTAACCATATTGTGATAAATCCTATTTTTTTCCTAATTTTCTATAACTTTTACAAAAAATCATGACAAAATCTTAACTTAGAAATGTCTTGAAACTCACCTAACCAATCTGACCATGACCCCCAGATCCCCTTCCACAGTACTCCTTCCTAAGCAGTCATTTCCCATTTTGTGTGTGTGCAACTGATTGTTCCTTCCTAAATGGAGTACTTTGCATTTGTCCTTATTGAATTTCATCCTATTTACTTCAGACCATTTCTCCAGTTTGTCCAGATCATTTTGACTTTTAATCCTATCCTCCAAAGCACTTGCAACCCCTCCCAGCTTGGTATCGTCCGCAAATTTTATAAGTGTACTCTGTATGCCATTATCTAAATCATTGATGAAGATATTAAACAGAACCGGACTCAGAACTGATCCCTGCGGGACCCCACTTCCAGCATGACTGTGAACCACTGATAACTACTCTCTGGGAACGATTTTCCAAACAGTTATGCACCCACCTTATAGTAGCTCCATCTAGGTTGTATTTCCCTAGTTTGTTTATGAGGTCATGTGAGACAGTATCAAAAGCCTTACTAAAGTCAAGATATACCACATCTACCTCTTCCCCCCCTATCCACAAGGCTTGTTACCCTGTCAAAGAAAGCTATCAGGTTGGTTTGACATGATTTGTTCTTGACAAATCCATGCTGATTGTTATTTATCACCTTATTATATTCTAGGTGTTTGCAAATTGATTGCTTAATTATTTGCTCCATTATCTTTCCGGGTACAGAAGTTAAGCTGACTGGTCTGTAATTCCCTGGGTTGTCTTTATTTCCCTTTTTATAGATGGGCACTATATTTGCCCTTTTCCAGTCTTCTGGAATGTCTCCCATCTTCCATGACTTTTCAAAGATAATTGCTGATGGCTCAGATATCTCCTCAGTCAGCTCCTTGAGGATTCTAGGATGTATTTCATCAGGCCCTGGTGATTTGAAGACATCTAACTTGTCTAAGTAATTTTTGACTTGTTCTTTCCCTATTTTAGACTCTGATCCTACCTCATTTTCACTGGCATTCACTATTTTAGACGTCCGATCGTCACCAATCTTCTTGGTGAAAACCGAAAGAAAGAAGTCATTAAGCACCTCTGCCATTTCCACATTTTCTGTTATTGTCTTTCCCCCCTCATTCAGTAATGGGCCTACTCTGTCCTTGGTCTTCCTCTTGCGTCTAATGTATTTGTAGAATGTTTTCTTGTTTCCTTTTATGTCCCTAGCTAGTTTGATCTCATTTTATGCCTTGGCTTTTCTAATTTTGTCCCTACATATTTGTGTTATTTGTTTATATTCATCCTTCATAATTTGACCGAGTTTCCACTTTTTGTAGGACTCTTTTTTGAGTTTTAGATCATCGAAGATCTCCTGGTTAAGCCAGGGTGGTCTTTTGCCATACTTCCTATCTTTCCTACGCAGTGGGATAGTTTGCTCTTGTGCCCTTAATAATGTCTCTTTGAAAAACTGCCGTCTTCAGTTGTTTTTCCCCTTAGACTTGCTTCCCATGGGATTTTACCTATCAACTCCCTGAGTTTGCTATATTCTCTTATGCAAATAAAACTACCTGTCTCCTATGTCAAGAGCTACCCAATATTAAACTCCAGGCACGGGACAGAGAGGAAGAGAAACAGATATACCACAAATAGAAAGAACAATTGATTTTATTATACAACAGATGCAGAATGGACCTACAACTGAGTCTTACTATAGCTGGGTTTGCCTGTTTGTCTGAGTCAAGGAGGCCCATGTTAAGTGCCTTTGCATTTCTTCCAACCAGACTTCAGCCTGTTTGTATCCTGGAGTTCATAAATCTTGCAGTTTGCATCTAGTGAGACAATTTATTACTTTAAAAATTGGTTTGGATCTAAAAGACTCCTTTTCCTCAGTAGTTAGTGTCAGATAGGAGGATAAGGATGACATGTATCAGATCCAGTTAGACACAGTCCAGGCAACTTACAGAAATGAGATTAGTAAGCAGAGAGGCAGAAAAATACATTGCTTGCACATACTACATTCTCTAGACCAGGGGTCGGCAACCTTTCAGAAGTGGTGTGCCGAGTCTTCATTTATTCACTTTAATTTAAGGTTTCGCGTGCCGGTAATACATTTTAATGTTTTTTAGAAGGTCTCGTTCTATAAGTCTATATATTCTATAACTAAACTATTGTTGTATTGTAAAATAAACAAGGTTTTCAAAATGTTTAAGAAGCTTCATTTAAAATGAAATTAAAATGTTGATCTTACGCCGCCGGCCCGCTCAGCCCGCTGCTGGTCTGGGGTTCTGTTCACTTAGGCCGGCCGCGGGCTGAGCGGGGCCTGCAGCCAGGACCCTGGCTGGCAAGGGGCCGGCAGCCAGAACCCCAGACCGGCAGCAGGCTGTGCGGGGCCGGCGGCCGGGACCTCAGACTGGCAGTAGGCTGAGCGGCTCAGCCTGTTGCCGCTTCAGGGCCGCCGAGAGCGGGTTCGGGCCCCGGTGAAATTTTTTTTTCGGGCCCCCCCAGCAAGGGCGGACCGGCTAAACAGGGCCGACGAGGGGGCGGGGAAGCCGGGCCCGGAATTTTTTTGGGCCTCCCAGCAAGGGCACGCCGGAGGAGGAGGACGCATGGGGGAGGCCATGCACCACGGGGCCTGGAGCTGTGCCAGAGCCAGGAGCCCCCCGTGGGGTCGGCCGCTCTGAGGCTGCCTGGGTGCCGCTCAGCGGGGGCTGCTCTGAGCCCTGCGCGGCGGGCCGGGCCTCGAGTAGCTGTGGCCGAGGGGGATGCCCGGACTTGTGCGCCTTTCCTGCGCTCGCCGCCTCCCAGCTCCCCGGGCTGTGCGGAGTGGCCAGGCCAGGGAATCGATGCCCCGCTAGGGGCTCTCGCCGCAGCCGGCCCGGTGGGTGCGAAGGGGAGGCGCGCCGGGCGCAGATGCGGCAGGGCGCTGCTGCCAGCGTGGTCCACTCCCCCGGGCACTCATGAGCAGAGGGGCCAGCCTGCAGTGGAGAACCACCTACCTGATCTCCTTGACCCTGGTCAAGCTCGAGTCTGTGCAGCTGCTGGAGGAGCAGGCCAAGGCGGGGGCAGGAGATGGAGCCCCCCAGCCCGGCCACCCCCGGCCTCTCTGGGGTGACGGCCAGGGCGACAAGAGGGGGGGGAAGCCAGGCCCCGGTCCCCCTTCCGGACCGCTGGGCCCCGATAATTTGTACCGGCTTCCCCCCCTCTCATCGGCCCTGAGTCAGGGGTTCCATCCGCCAGCTCCTGGCAGCCGGGATCCTGGCTGCTGGACCCGCTCAGCCCGCTGCCGGTCTGGGGTCCTGGCCCTGCCCACATACAGTGGGTACCTACCTTCTCCCTGGTTCTGGCCCATTCTCTTCCTCTCCCTGCACTGAGCTGAGGGTGGGAGTGCACTGAGCACAGGGCTGGGGGTGAAGGAGCAGGCTGGGGGTTGGGGTGTAGGGTCTGGCCAGGAGCTAGAATGAGGGAGGGGGCTCAGGGTTGGGGCAGGAGGTTTGGGTGTGGAGCGCTTACCTGGGCAGCTCCCATTTGGTGCGAGGGGTGCAGGTGGGAATGTGGGGGGGGGAGGGTGCAGGAGCTCCCATTTGGTGCTCAGGGTGGGGGTGGAGATGTGGGGGGGTGCAAGAGTCAGGATGTGGAGGGTGCATGGGGTGTGGGGGGGTGCAAGAGTCAGGGCAGAGGGCTGGGGGCATGTGAGGGGGGTGCAGGTGTCAGGGCATGTGGTGTGGGGGGCCTGGGTATGTGTGGGGGTGCCAGAGTCAGGGCTGGGGTCGTGAGGGGTGTGTGAAGGAGTCAAGCAGAGGGCTGGGTGTGTGTGAGGGGGGGTCAGGGCAGAGGGCTGGATGTGTGTGAGGAGGGTACAGGGCTCAGGGCAGGGGCCTGGGGGAGGTGCGGGGGGCAGGGGCCTGTGGGGGGTGCGGGGCTGCATGGCTCAGGGCAGAAAGCTGGGTGTGTGTGAGGGGGGGTCAGGGCAGAGGGCTGGGGGTGTGGGCTGGGGTCGTGGGGTGCTCACGGCAGGGGGCTGGAGGGGATATGCCCCGCTTCTACCCCCCCTTCCTCAAGGCCCTGCCCCCGCTTCTTCTCTGCCTCCGCCGGGAGCAGCGAGCACGTTGACTCCGCTCTTCCCCTACCCCCTCCCTTGCAAGGAGGGAGGGACCCAGCACACTATGGGAAGAGGCAGGGGAGCCGGCAGGACCAAGCTTCTGCCCCCTGCCCCTTGCCCTCGTGGGAGGGGTCGGAGGGCGGAGAAGAGCGGACCGGGCCGGGCTGGGCAGGATTTTTAATGGCATGCTGCTGCCTGCCGGGACCCTGGCAGGCAGCAGCGTGCCATTAAAAATCAGCTCCCGTGCCATCTTTGGCACGCGTGCCATAGGTTGCCGACCCCTGCTCTAGACCAATAAATAAATCATTGCGATGGAGCTCTGAGTTTTAACCATGTGCTGGGGAATTATACTAAGTAGTGACCTCACATCATTCTACAAATCGGTTGCTCAGGCATAGTGGTGGATGTGATATTAAAATATGCCTAGGTGGATGGGTATACATGAGAACAGTTTTCTGGTGCAATTGAGAGCAGAATTTTGCCCTAGAGAGGCAAGTTCTGAAATCACTGCATGCATGCTTCATTTGGAGATTTGGTCTGGAGCTGGTAACTCTACTCAGTGACTGTGGTTGAAGGAATGGATGAGAAGAACTGCTGCTAACTGGTAAGCCTCTGGTAAAAGAGGTATGGAGTCCAAGGTTGCACAAATCCTCCTCTGAGGTCACCAGAAGGAAACTAATTCCCAAAAAGCATGCCAGATGAGAAAACCTGCCCAATGGGTGATCACAGTGGTTTCCACATCATCTGTGTAGATTTTAGTACATAGGAAAATAATTTAGAGAGTCTATTAAGATATGTGTGAGATGATTCATGGTATTGGTATTGGTTTTTTTTTCTGAAACAGTTGTTTAAAAAATATAGCTAGCAAGATATATAGTACAACACACACAGCATAATGGCAACTGGATTCTGACTGGGGCCTTTTGAGTGCTATCACAACATAAATATTAAATAATAGTAAAGTTATTTCTAGTAGGAATTCAATTTCATAGCTTTTCCTTCACAAAACAGCGCTTCCTTGTGTAATGCATGTGGATTGTGCTCCTATTCCTATATTTATACCTCTGCCATATTTATGTAGGCCCAAACCTGTAAACACTCACATGCTTAACTTTACACAGTCAGTATGTACTACTCACATGCAAAAAATTACAGACCTGCATAAATGCTTGCAGGATCAGGAGCCTAGGCTGTAATGTTTTAAAGGGATTATAATCAGAAGAGTTTTGCTTAATAGTGGTCCTCTCTCCATAACATACTACTCTATTACATCTAATTAGTGCTGAACAAATAACAATTTATCCAACAAATGTAGCTTCTTTATCTGCTCAGGGAATATTTGAAAACAGACCGCAAGTTCCCCCAATTGATTAATTATTCAAAAGCTTTCAGCACATTTTTAACTCTGTGCATTGATGGCTAAATTCTCTCTGAGTTTTTGACACATGCTATCCAAATTGTGTCGGTTAGTTATGAAAGTTCACACAAATCGCTCATGGGTAAAGGTGCATAGGCATATAAAAAAGGCTGAGTTAAATAGTCCCAATTTAAGTTTGTTCTAAAAAGAAAAGTTTTTACGAAAACTAATATGAATGAAAAATATAAAATATACTTTCTTTAAAAATGCAAATTAAAAAAAAATGTAAGTGTTCCTTTGCAGGGAAGTCACATACATTACCTGATGGTGAAACTGACTAGCGGTGACAGAGCCGCTGAGTGATAGAGCTTGAAAAGTCTCCCGTCCTCAGGCCTAATTGGTCAGCAGATGTGCCCCATTACTGGGCCAGAGTGGGGTTTGGAAGTCAATGAGCTAATTAGCCAATTAACAGACAAGGGGTTTCAAAAGAGCACAGGAAGAGGAAGGAAGTGAGTGAGGAAAAAGTTAACAGAGTCTGACAAAGGGTGCTTTCTGGTAAAGGCCTCAGCAAAGGTATGCTGGTATGTATTGGTGGGGGGAATTAGACACTGTAAATAAAGTACATACAGGTCTGTTGCATCTTAGGCGCATTTAACATGTGCGATTTCAGCTTTACGCGGTCGGCAAAAACAAGAAAAAAAACAAAAAAAAGAGAAAAATAATTTAAATACTGTTTCTGTAGTGCGGGCGATTCTGCCTGCCATTACACTCAATGTAATTTTGACTATACATGGTTTTCGCTTTAGGCGCTGACTGCAGAACGTAACCCCAGCGTAAGATGAGACAGACCTGTACTGATGTTTTCAAGCAAAATGGTTTCAGAGCCATTTGTGTTCATGGAAGAGGCAGGGGCATAGTGGATGTACCCTGTCATGCTAATCTAGTATCAATGTTCAAGTGGAGTGAAAGTAAACAAAGGAGAAATATTGAAAAGGGCATTATTTTATTTATTACAGAAACACCTAGTGGCCCCATTTGTGCAAGGCTCTGTACAAATACACATCTCAGTGTTAGATACGCTACAGATACAGAGCTGGTTACAACACTTTAAAATCTGGAATTTTCAGTGAAAAAAGGTGAAACATTTTCCTGGTTTTTAATACCAGCTCCTTTTATAGTCTAAGGCCCAGATACTGTATATCAATGGAACTGCCTACAGTGCATAAAGTTAAGCACATACATAAGTCTTTACAGAATCAGGGGTTAAATAAACAAGATGGAGAAAGGAAAATTGAGGGGTGAAGTGACTTGCCTGAGATACTATAGCAACTCAGTGGTAGACTCTAGGAGTGAAATCCTGGACACACTGAAGTCAATTGACTTCACTGAGGCTACCAGGTCTCTGAGTCCCTGAGCAGTGCCCTATCCACTGGACTACATTACCTGTAAGGGGACCTATTTCTACTCCCATTAAATTACATGGGATTTTTGTTGAGCAGAATTGAGTCCAGGGTATCGTATATTTGTTATGTTTTAGGAATCTGAAGTTTTATCCAAAATACAGAAAAGGCATTTGTTAAATATATGATTTTTACCTTGATAGTGTCTCTTTTACAATTACTGGTGACCATAGATTAACATAATTTGTTGGGAAATAGTCAACATGGTTTTTGTAAAGGGAAATCATGCCTCACCAATCTAGTAGAATTCTTGAAGGGGTCAACAAGCATGCAGACAAAGGAGATCCATTGGATATAGTGTATTTAGATTTTCAGAAAGCCTTTGGCAAGGTCCCTCACCAAAGGCTCTTAAGCAAAATAAGCAGTCATGGGATAAGAGGGAAGGTTCTCTCATGGATTGGTAACTGGTTAAAAGATAGGAAACAAAGGGTAGGAGTAAACGGTCAGTTTTCAGAATGGAGAGAGGTA
The DNA here is from genome assembly GCA_003942145.1 of Platysternon megacephalum. Classification (NCBI taxonomy): domain Eukaryota; kingdom Metazoa; phylum Chordata; order Testudines; family Platysternidae; genus Platysternon; species Platysternon megacephalum. The sequence continues at coordinate 11,927,588 of QXTE01000041.1, forward strand.
AATAGTGGTGTCCCCCAGGGATCTGTACTGGGACTAGTCCTATTTCACATATTCATAAACGATCTGGAAAAGGGGGTAAACAGTGAGGTGGCAAAATTTGCAGATGATACAAAACTACTCAAGATAGTTAAATCCCAGGAAGACTGCGAAGAGCTACAAAAGGATCTCACAGAACTGGGTGACTGCGCAACAAAATGGCAGATGAAATTTAATGTTGATAAATGCAAAATAACACACATTGGAAAACATAATCCTAACTATACATATACAATGATGGGGTCTAAATTAGCTGTTACCACTCAAGAAAGAGATCTTGGAGTCATTGTGGATAGTTCACTGAAATCATCCACTCAATGTGCAGTGGCAGTCAAAAAAGAGAACAGAATGTCGGGAATCATCAAGAAAGGGATAGATAATAAAACAGAAAATATCATATTGCCTCTATAAATCCATGTTACATCCACATCTTGAATACTGCGTGTAGATGTGGTTGCCCCATCTCAAAAAAGATATATTGGAATTGGAAAAGGTTCCGGAGAGGGCAACAAAAATGATTAGGGGTATAGAACGGCTTCCGTATGAGGAGAGATTAATAAGACTGGGACTTTTCAGCTTGGAAAAGAGGCAAGTAAGGGGGGATATGATAGAGGTCTATAAAATCATGAGTGGTATAGAGAAAGTAAATAAGGAAGTGTTATTTACTCCTTCTCATAATACAAGAACAAGGGGCCACCAAATGAAATTAATAGGTAGCAGGTTTAAAACAAACACAAGAAAGTATTTTTTCACACAACGCACTGTCAGCCTCTGGAACTCCTTGCCAGAGGGTGTTGTGAAGGTCAATACTATAACGGGGTTCAAAAGGGAGCTAGATAAATTCATGGAAGATAGGTCCATCAATGGCTGTTAGCCAGGATGGGCAGGAATGGTGTCCTTAGCCTCTGTTTGCCAGAAGCTGGGATTGGGTGACAGGGGATGGATCACTTGATGATTACCTGTTCTGTTCATTCCCTTTGGGGCACCTGCCATTGGCCACTGTCAGAGGACAGGATACTGGGCTTGATGGACCTTTGGTCTGACCCAGTCTGGCCATTCTTATGTTCTCTGAAATTCAGATTCCCCTTGCAAAGATTTGTGCACATTCACTGTTTGTGTTCCCACTGAAATTTTGAAAATACTTATGTGCATAATGGTCCTGACATGGGCTCCAGTTGGGCAAAGATGTATCTCTAAGTATGGGAGTAGTCCCAAATGAAGCCCAGGTGTAAACTGTTGCTGGATTGGGGCCCTAACCAGACAGGCAACGACGACTGGCTTCGAAAGGGCTTGTTTGGTTTGATGTGTATTACAGCAACACCTCAGAGGTCCCAATCAGGAGTGATGACCCATTGTGCGAGGCGCTGTACAAATAAAGAGCAACACTTAGTCCCTCCCCCCCCCAGTGTACCGTCTAAGCACCTGACGCTGGGATTACGTCCCGCTCAGCCCGGCGCACATGGCTGGCCCGTCATCCGAACTCGAACCGCACCTGCTAGCCCAGGTGCCTCTGGCCCCGCCCGTGGCGCTCACAGCGAGCCCCGCCCCTGGCCACGCCCAGCCGGGGGAGGCGGAGCTCCCCGGGAGACTTTCCCTCGCGGCCGCGGCGGCTACGCTGTGTCTTCCGCCCCCGCCCCGGCGCTGCCCGCTCCCTGCGCGGCGGCTGGGCGTGGAGCGAGCGAGCGGCTGGGCTCTGGCCCCGCTCCGCCGGGCTGCTTCGGGCCGCCAGCGGCTGCCTGGGCCCGGGGTCCTTGCCCGCCTACTGCCGCCGCCGAGCGCAGCCATGTCGGCCGGGGGCGGCGGGCTGGGGACCCCCCGGGCCCTGCCCTCCTCCGGGCCCCGGGCTCTGCGGGACATGCCGCACCCGCTGGCCGCTTCCAGCAGCGAGGAGGCGGCCTCCGAGCTCACCCCCAGCCCGGACCTGCTGCTGCCCCGCAGCTTCGCGGACAAGGTACGGCCCGGCCGGGCTGGGGTGCGGGGTATTGGGGGTGTGTGTGTGTGAATTGCGGGGCTTATTTTCCTGCCGGCTGCATCGCTTGTATCCCGGTGCAAAGGAGCCCCCCGCCGGCGGTGCTATTGGCACATCAGCAGGCGCGCTGGGCTGCTCCAGGGCGGTGCTGCTTTCCCGGGGGTGCCGCTTTCCTCTCCCCCCCAGCCCACCCACCCGCGTGGGTTCGGGTCGCGCCCGGGAGTGGGGTAGGAAAGAGTTGAGTAGCAGGCGAAATCCCAGCAAATCCCCCCCCATGGTCTCTTCTTGTCGTGGCTGCTGGTTAAACGGGCAGGATGTGATCAATGCTCTTCTTCTCTTCAGTGTTAGGCCTTTATTGCCCGTGATGGCTCGATCCCTGCCTCGCCAGGGGTAGCCTGTCCCCCAACGGGGAAAGCTCGGTGCTGCTGCGACTCTTGCTTGCCCTTAGGCTTGTCATCCCTTTGAATGCGAGCCTCTCCTCTGGAGCCGCCTTCCTTGCCACTGTCCCTTCTCACAATCATCAGAATATGGCAGGTAGGCTGTGCTGTCTCCGCATCCCCGCTCTTTCCAGGCGTGTGCGCGTGCCTACTGTACTATGAGTCTAGGTGTCTTGAGAAGTGCTACCTTTCTAAATGCCTTGTGACTCTCTCCAGGGAACTTGGAGCAACATTGATTGCTTTCCTGGGCAGACCTCGCATTATACCGGTGTTGCTCCTTCTTGCAGGGGTTAGGTATTTCTTACTGAGCGTGCATACAGGCTTTTTTTGTTTTTAAATTGTAGCTGAAGAAAGAAATCTGGATGGGTTGGATAGTCATTACGCTTTGGGCAGCTTGTGGGGGTGGGCCTGAAGCTTTCTCAAACTAAATTTCATTCAATCAATAGGCAAATATAGGGCCTGGTCCTGCAAGGTGCTCAGGGCCGGCGCAACCCATTAGGCAACCTAGGCGGTCGCCTAGGATGCTAACATTTGGGGGGCGCCGGCGCCCCGGTAGTTGGCAGTATTTTGGGGGCGGGACCTTCCGCCACCTCTGTCGGGGGCGACATTTCGGGGGCCGGGCCTTCCACCGCCTAGGGCGGCGAAAAAGCTGGCGGCGCTCCTGAAGGTGCTGCAGGCTTCCTGAACTCTGAATGGCATCCTCCGCTCTCATTGACTTGTGCAGGATGGGGCTATGTGTCAATAGTTACAAATCTGCCATCCTTTGTTCTGGAGGCTTTGTGGCTGCCCCTGGCTTTGTCTAAATCCACGTGAGTGGAGCTCTCTACAGGGCAAGACTGAGGTGATCGGGAGCCCTAGGCATACCCTTTTTGCCCTGCCATGCTTCTCATTGCGGTGGCAGAGGTTCTCCCTCCCCATACAAGAGCTGTCTGGTGCCACTGCTCCTCTCTGTAGATGGGGCCTCTCCCTTATCCCTGATCCACCGTTCCTTGTTTCCGAGGGGGATGGTGCCTCCCCTGGAGGAGAGGGGACTTGCCCACCTGAGCCGAAGACTGTGTGGTACCCTTCTGTGACTTGATCAGCAGGCAAATAGTTGACATGTAAGTTATCGACATTAGGCTTTGGGGTTGGCACCCTTTGAGATGGCGTGGGGCAGCTCACACCTCAGAGCTGCGTAGTAGGTTGTCAGTGCACTACGGTGGACATGACTGCCTTGGTTTACCTTCAAGTTGTGAACTAACATGTTGTCTTTGCATCCGTAAGGGCTGGAGGCTCCGGCCTTGGCTCCACCAAGGAGATTTGCATGAAAGTAACTGTAGTGGTGCAGACTCAATGTGCTGCACCAGTATCGCTGATCCCGGTATGTTACTGGTGTAAGTCCTGCTGTGAGACATAACTACACTGGTGTGAATTTCCCTAGTGTAAACAGAGCCTTAAACTCAGTCCTTAAATGAAAGCTTAAATTCTGGAGTGCAAGCAGGTGCACATCTCTTTTTGAGGCAGCTGAGTCAGGTGAGCTTNCAGTAGCCTCAGGCCAGCTGACAATATGCTGGTAGGAAGCAGTGCAGGTGAATCCACCTGTGCTGCTGGAGTCATTTGTGTAGGGTGGGGATGAGTGCTAGCTGCTGAAAATGCGGTGTGTGATATGGGGGAATAGATGCTCATAGTAATTGGCCTTATTCAAAGCTTGTCTCTGAGTAAAATATTCTGACACCAGAGCAGTGGAGAACAGCAGACTCAATTAGCTCCCTACCTGAAGGCCATATCTTTGGTATGATCTCTCAAATAAAAAGGGATTCCCTGAGCCTAAAAACCCAGTAGGTCAGACATGAGAAAAGAGCCGAGATGCCCCAGCACTCCAGTATCTGGAGAAGGATTTGGCAGTAAAATCCAGAAGACAATGAATGTGAGAGCATCTCTTCGGGGTGTTCTGCCTTTCTGTCCCAGAGCTCTCCCTCCTCTGTTTAATGTGCACAGGACTGGCAGGAAAAACTCGACTTCCCTTTTGCAAGAATATAGGGGCTTTCTAAATAAGCAGTATCTCTGTCTCTAATCTTATGGTAGTAGTTAAGTTTAAACTGCTTGTGTGGCTAATGCCCGTTCCCAAGACACTTCAATAGGTTAAATTTAATGCCTGCTACCTTGCTGACTGGCCTGATTGTCTTAATCTTTGGCTGTGACTGCTTCATCTCTTGGGAGGTTAATTCACTGGCTTGGAAAAATGGGTAAGAAGATGCAAGTGTGGCTGAACTCTGCTGCCATTCTGGGCTAGGTTCATAGCTCTTTCCACTGCCCCTCTAACTACCATCTGTGCACAGAAGCTACATTTGTTTGCTCTTTGCCTCCCCCACCGAAATGCATTTGCCAGGTAGGAAGGGCTATAATCCTCTCCTCTGTATAAATTGAGATTGGGGTCCCAATTCTCCGTGCTGTAAGTAGACACAGCCCCATTCAGTTAGTGGTCTTATGCCAGGACTGAATTTAGCCTTGACTGTCTGCTCCATGTCAACCAGAAAAGCCCTACAATCCTGATGCCTATTTAGTAGAGGGAATAGGACAATTTACTGAGTCAGCCTGAGGGGTTGGATTATGCACTTGTCTAGGATCTTTCAAGCAATGCTTCCTAAACCCTTTGAAGGCTCCAACCCTGCCATGTTGGCTGGACAGTACAGAGAGAACTTGCACTGCCACTGTTTTGTGCCTCACCCCAGAAGGGGTGTGTGCCCCCCCACACTCAGCAATGCTGCCTTAAAAGGCAAAGACAGACCTAGTTCTGTTTCCTGGAAGCTGGCAGAACTCTGTCCGTTGCCTTTATTTCCCCACAGCGCTCTTCTCCTTTCTTCTCTTCGGCAGAGCTGGATAAGGACCCAGGCTGCTGGCAGATAAAGCTTCTAGTGAATTCGTTTAACGTGCAAGTTTCTGGAGAGTCAGTCAGTGGTAGCTCGTATACAGAGGGCACCGGGGTACCATGCCCACTGAAGTATGCAAAGTCACTTGTGTGACTAAATATGAATGGTGAACACCTCTGTGCTTGTGACTTGTATTTCGTAGCAGCCTCAGGGTGTTCTCTCCCTGCGGCACCATCAAATCTAATAAAAGGTTAAGCCCCAGGGATTTTGAGGGGGGTCTGGAGTGTGGGGTCTACGTGGGGGCAGTTAGAATGCTCCACAGTCACTGCAGCCTGTAGCTTGAGTGGTGAATCCAGCGCCTCAGACCCCACTCAAAATCCCCACAGCTTTTCTCCTGTCAAACCTTGACTGTGCAGTCTGTAGGGGAGGAGAAACTGGAGGAGAAGCTGCAGGAGGCTCTGGCGAAGCCGGGAAGAAAGGCCAGATGGGCAGGAGAAGAGCCACCCAACTGAACTGGTAAATCTGTCTGGCCCTGGGGAGGGCCGGGGGAGCCCTAGGGGTTTGGGTGGTGATGAAGCCTCAGGGACTTGGGGCTAATGGCAAGCGAGGGGGAGGGGGGTAAGCCCCAGGGTCTGTGGCGAAGGGAGGAATTAGGGTGAAGAGAGGAGGGAGACCTCGGGGGCCAGGGCTGAGCACGGTAGAAGTTTGGGGGAAGAGGCCCCAGAGGTCTGGGACTAAGGGGGGAGTTACCCCCGGAGCTTTCCCACATTGTTTCTTTTACACCCACTTTGCCCCAAAGTTCACCAGCTGTCACCGGTCAGAGTGCAATTCGGGTGCCTCCTATGTTTAATTTACTGCTGCAGGAGCCGTAGTACTCAGTAGAAAGATGGCTAGCCTAGTATCTACATTCAGACTTGTGAACCTGCAATAATTTCTTCTTCTTTCTCTCCGCTTCCCTATTTGGGGGTCGGCGACTTCGGTAGCTGTCTCCCAAAACTCATAACTGTACGCCTGGCTTTTGTGCAAATTGGTCTCTGTAAAGGCTGCTGCTATCTGGTCCATATACCGAGTCTTTGGCCTCCCCCTTGGTCGTCTTCCATCCATGATCATAGCAAGGGCCATCCTACCAATATAACACTCAGGTCTCTGCAGGACATGTCCATACCAATGCAACCTAGCCGCCTTCAACTTGTCTTCACCTGGGGGCACCCCTCACTAAGCCCCTCACCACTTCATTTCCTTATCAAGGCACATCTAACCATTTGACCATCTCAAGGTCTCTTTCCTTGTGACTGGCCAAGTCTCTGTTCCATACGTTAGGATGGGACAAATTATAGTTTTCTGCAGTCTGCCTTTTGGCATCTTTTTATCCCAGAGAATTGGGGTCAGCTCTCTCTATTTGCACCTGAAGCAGCTTTTGGTATGATGCTGTGCATCACTCAGGAAGCCACCATTGTCGGCAACCATTGATGCTAGGTATGTAAATTCTTTCACTCTCCTAAGCTCTCGGCCTATAATATCCTTTATGGTAGGTGCTCATCCCCCAGTTATCAAAGCCTCGGTCTTATTAACGTTCACTCCATGTCCTGCCTGCTGAAAATTGTGATGCTGCTGTTCAAAGTTGGCTTTCAGGGTCTCGGTCTTCTACACATATGACTGTCATCAGCAAACAGCATATTCCAAGGTGTCTCCCTTCATATACGCTCACTTATCACATCTGTGACAACTGCTAACAAAAAAGACTCCGTGCTAACCCCTCATGCAGGCCAATGTTTACTGGAAACGCTCTCTGTTGTAGCCCCATTTGGTTTTGACTATGCTAGCTGCTCCGTTGCACATATCCTGGGTAAGATGGATCTATTCCTCAGGCGCACCTCTCTGTCTCAGATTCCCATTTGAATTCTCTGGTTAATTACATTGTGTACATCTCTTGTACACAATTATATGACCTCTCCGTGTCTATAAAGACCATACTCAGATGCTGTCTCTCTTCTCTGAACTTCTCCATAAGAATTCTTAGAGGATTCTGACTGCAAGAAGCTGGGACTGGATGACGGGATGGATCACTTGATTGCCCTGTTCTGTTGTTTCGCTCTGAAGCATTTGGCACTGGCCACTGTTGAAAGGCAGGGTACTGGGCTAGATGGACCATTGGTCTTACCCACTATGGACATTCTTATGATAAATCTAGCATACATTGTACTTCTTCCTGGCATAAATCCTTACTGACCGTTTCAAACTTCAGCCATTCCATGCAAATGCTTTTCAGTAATCTCCCATACTTTCATAGTATGACATCAGCTTAATTGGATGATAATTAGAACACAGTATATTATCTCCTTTGTTTAAAAATGGGCACCACAAAGCTTTTGTCACTCATCCAGCATTTTCTCTTTCTTACAAATCATTGAACAGACTTGTAAAATACTTGCCGCCTTCCCTTCCCAGTGACTTCAGTGCATCCACCCATACTTCATGTGCCTCTGCAACCTCTTCCTTCTGCATGCAATCTGTCAAGCCTGGTTTCGGCTTGCGTGGTGTTAGTTCCTTCCTTGGCTTCTCCTTGTTCAGCACTCTTTCAAAATTATCACTCCGGGCTTTGTTGATTTGTCATATACCATGTTCATTTCTAATAGAAGCAAACTGATTCACATCCCTCATTTTCTCTTGCCTTAGTGAATTTGTAGATGGTCTCTTCTCCCTCATATCCTCCTAGTTGGTTATGTAGCCCATTGCAGGACAAATTTTTAGCTGTTGCAACACTTCGGCTGTTTTTTTTTTTTTTTTTTTTTTTACCTCCATACGTCTCTTATCCTTGCTCAAGCCACTGGCCTGCGATTTGTTGACCTTGTTCTTCTCAATTGAAGCTCTAACTTGAAGAGTCCACCACCAAGTCTCCCTCTTTATCCTTTTCAGCACCGGTTTAATTGCTCTTAGGGCTTCATGTGCCACTTCCAGCTATGATAACTTGTGAATCCACAGGTGCTGTTCAATAATGTAACCACATAGCTTGTAAGAATGGAGCCTAGCTAGCTATGGTTGAAAGTCTTCACGAGCCTCTCACTTTGTGTTGCTTTACCTGGCATCTCTGCAGTTTGGAGTAGCATAAAACAAACTTAGTTTTGCAAGTATCTTGAGCTATGTTGGAACAGGATTGCAGAATTGGTTCTCTACAGCCTCCGATGCCTATCTTGTTGGCACAGCTCCTTCATTCTGACTGACCTGTATGAGGGGAAAAAGAATCTTGGCCCTTAAAATAAGATCTGTTAATCTCTGCAGCTTCTACAGTCTTGGCTGTCTAGTACACGTTTTCCTTTGTATGCTGCTGCCTCCATGACTCCAAAACTGGGCCTTTGGGCACCAACCATCCCTGTCTCTCTGGCTCCCTGCAGTGAATCCATCTAAATAAGACCCCTGCAGAAGGCTGGTTCCTTCAGGGTGCAGTGCTCTCAGTAAGTATTTGCAGTGACATCAGGGAGCCTTTTCAAAACAAGGTCACAATTAGTTGGTCACCTGGCCTACAGAATCTGAAAGTCCTTAGGGTAGCAGAGAGCAGCCCCTGATCCGTGCTGCTATCAAATCCGCCCCCCTCATTCTTCTCTTCTGCAGACTAAACAATCCCAGTTCCCTCAGCCTCTCCTCGTAAGTCATGTGCTCCAGCCCCCTAATCATTTTTGTTGCCCTCCGCTGGACTCTTTCCAGTTTTTCCACATCCTTCTTACAGTGTGGGGCCCAAAACTGGACACAGTACTCCAGGTGAGGCCTCACCAATGTCGAATAGAGGGAAATGATCATGTCCCTCGATCTGCTGGCAATGCCCCTACTTATACAAGTGCCCCTTCACTTAGCTACGCCTGCTGGGGCACATCACATACAGCAGCAGAAGAGACCCATAACTAATGTCACAGCGGGTGGGGAAGAAAAGCTCCCCATCTTCTGTGCTCTAAAGGTTAACAGGATTACTCCTCTTTTGTGTATAGTGTTGAATTACCTCTCTATCCACTAAATACTTTACAGGAGTCCCCATTGTATTGATTTTTGCTTGCAAAGATAAGGCTAGACAGATGTTGAACTCCACCCAGAAATTGATCTATCACTTCACAGCCCTAGGGACATCTTAGGGCTTCCCCTGCTCCAAAGTGCAAGTATTAGAATGGATGAGATCCAGAAACCACTGCGTATTAACAGAAATGAGTTACAAGCTATATTGGCAGTGTCAGCGCTCTTAATTATGGTTCCAGAGAAGCAATTCCTAGTTTTGAGGCATTTTTCAAAATGCTGACACGAATTCATAGGGGGACAGTCAAATATTTAGTGGCTTTCTGGTGTTATGCTATATCTCGCTAGATGAAACTTCAAAACCTCTTATTTCCATGACGGATCTGTCTTCCACAGAAATAATCTTAGCTGCTCTAGTCAGAACTATATTTAAATAAATGTACACCTCAGAACCAAAAATCTGCTCTCCAAATGGTCCCTTCTGTATAAAGGATTAAGATAAGAGAACAGTAGAAACTATTGACTTTTCTTGTTTTGAAAAGCCTTTCTTTCCTCCACTCCTTTTTAACTGGAAGAATGGGACTCAAACCTTGGCCTCCGTCAGCACTCCTTCGAGCAGTCTTCCCCCACAACCAGGCTGCTAGTAAATCTTGTCAGCACTTCCTCTATATAACTTGCACACTCAATCCCTTCTTCCGCCATTCCTGCTGCTGACACCCTGCTCCGCATCCTAGTTACCTCTCCATCCCCTGATGGCTGCATCACACCAGATTCCATTCACTATGCTGTAGTTAAGCTCACTTTGTGTAGATGACTCTTCCAACCTCAATCCTTGCATTGGCTCGATTTCTCTTTTGCACTATATTTGAACTCATTTCCTGACCCAGCCTCAATAGAACCTGTCATGTTGTGCATCCTGATCTCTTCCCATAAGCAGCTTTGCCCCTTTTTCAGGATGCCCCATATTTCTGAAATATCTCTCTGGATCCTGTCTTCTCTTTCAAATCCAAGGAAAACTGGAAGAAACAAGTCAATAGTGAGCTCTGCTTCTCCTCTTATTGGACTCTGCTCTTACAAATTGACAAGATGTGGGCATACATCAGTGTCTGGTGCTCTTGTTATAACCTGTCTTCCTGTAACAATCATTCCTTTGCTTTCCTACATCTAATATGGGGCATGATACTGCAAACAAGGTATAACTTTTACTCATTGAATTAATCATTGGCATTGCCTATCTTAAAACCATTATAGGGTTTTGTCTCCTTTTAACTGCTGTCCTAAAAAAGCCTAGCTAGACGTTTCTAGATTACAATAGGACTTCATTAAATGTCCATCTCTATTTTGTGGCCCTTAAAAATTCACCAATAGCCCTACAGTATTGCATTTGAAGCTTGCTTTGGATTTTAAGGTTCACATACAGTAACTCCTCACTTAGTCATCCCGGTTATACTTTGCTGATCAATTAGGGAACATGCTCGTTTAAAGTTGTGCAATGCTCCCTTCTAACGTCCCCTTGCAGCTAGCTGGTGAGGGCTTGGAACCAGGGTGGACTGGCAGCCCCCCTATCAGCTCCCCGCTCCCCTAAGTTCCCTGTGCTGCAGCCACCCAGCAGGCTATCAATTGCCCGCAGTCCCTCCCCCCACTGCCATGTACTGCTCCTGCCCTCTGCCTTGGAGCTGCTCCCCAAGACTCCTGCTTGCTGAGGGGGGGAGAGAAGAGGGGGGCTAATGTCAGGGTGTCCCCCTGCTCCTGAACCCCGCTTACCCCATCTTCCATAGAGCAGGGGGGACACACCAGGGCTCAGGACAGAGGGAGCTCGCAGCAGCTGGTCTCAGCAAGCTGATGTAATTAACAAGGCAGTGTACTTAAAGGGGAAATGCCTCTCTCTCTCTCTCTCTCTCTCTCACATACCCCTTCCCTCCCTCCCTGCTGCCTTGTAGAGAGAGAGAGTTAACCCTTGAAGGCTCAGCCAATTGCTAGTTAATCATTTAGCAGTAAGGGAAATATCCCATCCTCTGACTCCTCCACCTCAACCAAGCTTCTCAATCATCATCACTGTGTACCAGTATTAAATTGTTTGTTTAAAATTGTGTGTGTGTCGAACCTAACCCCTTCATTTACATTAATTCTTATGGGGAAATTGGGTTCGCTTAACATCGTTTTGCTTAAAGTCGCATTTTTCAGGAACATAACTACAACGTTAAGTGAGGAGTTACTGTATACCAGGGGTAGGCAACCTATGGCACGCGTGCCGCCTTTGGCACGCGAGCTGATTTTCAGTGGCACTCACACTGCCCGGGTCCTGGCCACCAGTCCGGGGGGCTCTGCATTTTAATTTAATTTTAAATGAAGCTTCTTAAACACTTTAAAAACCTTATTTACTTTACATAAAACAATAGTTTAGTTCTATATTATAGACTTATAGAAAGACCTTCTAAAAACGTTAAAATGTATGACTGGCACGCGAAACCTTAAATTAGAGTGAATAAATGAAGACTCGGCACACCACTTCTGAAAGGTTGCCGACCCCTGCTGTATACTCTTTTTACCAGAGGTAGAAAGATTGAGGTTTCTTCTAATTTATTGTGAAACTTTGCCTTATCCACATTCCATATATGAGTAGAAATGGTCTTTCTACAGAATCATTCTCTCTTCCCACATACATAGTTGCCTTTAAAAATTAGGGATAGAAATAACTGTCAATTATTTAAAAACTGAAGGCTGTGCAGGTCATGTATCAGCTGACTTAGGGTGGGGCTTGCATGAGTTTTAGGAGGCTGGCTTTAGTGTCAGACAGCTGTTGCATAACAAATTCTTAAAGATTGGAAGTGATGTAAAAAAATTATGGAATATATGTATATAAAATAAACCTGATCTGTTTAAGTAAAGGCATTATTTAGAATTTGTCTTCCTGACTGAGTCTTAAAAGTTTTAGTACTGGAAACCTCTTGCTGTTAAAACATTGTGGGGGAAAGCTCACATCTTTAAATATTCCATTGCTATCTAGTGGTTGGAAGGAATTTTTAAGGCTCTTTATACTACATCTGTTTGTGGCTGCATCTGTGTGGTGGGTGGCTTTTTTTTTTTTAAATTTTTTTTATCTACAACAAGGCTACTGGAGTTGGAAATATTCGTGTTTCTCTGAGCGTTAGGGCTCTCTTTCTATACAAGGTCGTCTCTAGTAAAGAGGAAAATAACCTATGTACTCATTTTGCACACCACAGTCTTTAGTGTAGCTAACCTTACAACATCCTTATGAAGTAGGTCAGCATTGTTATCCCATTTTACACAAGTTAAGAAAGTCACAGAGATCTGCGCAAAGTGACACGGAGGGGGTTTCTGGTGGAGCAGGGAACTGAGCTCAGGTCTCCCAAGTCCTAGGCTAAATACCTAACCGCTGGACCAACCTCCCTCTCATTATGGTTGATTTTGTGTGTGTCTTGCACATGACAGCATGTGGTTAGTTTGATAGGCAAATGCCGTAAGCTTTAGCTGGATGGGAGTGGAGGGTTTATATACAAAGAGGCTGGTGGGCGTGAGAGGGTGTCTCATCAGGCAGTGGCAGATTGTATTAAAACATCACTGACAGGCATTGAGGAAGTGAGCCGCTCTGCCACGAGAACAGGGCTATTCTATGAATGTGGGCGTTGCTCTGGGCTGTAATGTAGAGGCACCAGATGGCTGGCAGACTGAGAGGAGAGGGTTTGATTTGTTTAGGTTGGGGTGGGGGCAGGGAGAAGGCTGCACCAGCAAAAGTGGTGAGGAAGAGTAAAGAGCCCATAGGAAGAGATCAATCCTCCTTTGCTTTCCCCCTCCTCCAAGCACATACATCCTTCAAAGATGAGGCAAACCCCCCTGCACTCCAACCCCATTCCCTGGCTGGAGCGCTGGGCGGGCAGGCTGAGAACTAGTTGCTTTTCCAGTTCTTAAAAGCAGGAATTCCCAATGAACTAGCCGCTAGCAGCACTTGAGGGCAAATTATGCAATTATGGTAATCAAGACCTAGAGTAAATGAATGTAGAATCTGGCCAATTGTAACCTGAAGTTCGTTGTAACTGGCTTAACGAGCCAGCATTTTCAGTGCCACATCCTTGAGTTGTGAAGGATGTATTGATGCAGTAACTGCTCTGGTGAGCAGTTTCTTGCTGGGGGTAGAAAGTGGCATACTTGTCTTCATCAGCACCGACACATGTAGTTCCACAGTGGTTGGCCTACTTCCATATCCTACACACGAACCATAAAAGGCCAATAACGCCTGAATTGGCATATGGAGGGAAAGGGTTCATTAAATTCACACTAAAAAATAGAAAAGCTAGCAATAATCCCGTGACCATCCGGCTACTTTCTCACATGTATGTAAAGGATGGCGTGTCTGTTCCTGGAAGCATCTCTTCTCTGATGGCTCCTCTCCAGTTAAGGCAATGGTGAAATCTTAATGAATCTGGGTGTCACTTAGACCTGGTCTATACTAGAAAATTAGGTTGGCTCACCTTTGTTGCTTAGGGGTGTGAAAAATCCACATCCCTGAGAGAGGTAGCTTTGCCACCCTAACCCCTGATGTAGACAGCACTAGGTGGACAGAAAAATTCTTCTGTTGACGTACCTACCACTTCTTGGGGAGAAGGAATAACTATGCGGACGGGAGAACCCCTCCCATCAGTGTAGGTAGCAGGGGCATGGCCATGGCCCACCCACTTAGCATCCAGGCCCACCCCTGGCTCTGCACCCACCCGGCGCTCCAGCCGGGGAGTGGGGTTGGGGCACGGGGGGCTTGCTGTCTCATCTTACGCTGGGGTTACGTTCCGTGGTCAGCGCCTAAAGCAAAAACCGCGTATAGTCAAAATTACATTGAGTGTAATGGCGGGCGGAATCGCCCACCCTACAGAAACAGTATTTAAATTATTTTTCTCTTTTTTTTGTTTTTGTTTTTTTTCTTGTTTTTTGCCGACCGCATAAAGTTGAAATCGCACATGTTAAATGCGCCTAAGATGCGACAGACCTGTATAGCACTTTAGTCCTCCAGAGGGCAGGCTAGATGTAAAAAGGGGAATATTTGTGTCTGTGAGTAGAAGACCAGCTCATGGCAGTGAACAGACTAGCCCTCGTTCCGAGGGAGGACAGAAAGGAAGCCCAACCCCATCTTGCAATAAGAGCGTGTGTCTGGGTCACATTAAGAGTTAGTGGTGCCTGACTCTGCTTGTGTATTGAAGGACGTGGAGGTAGGATTAAAGCTGCTGTTTGCTTGACTCTTGGCTGACTGTCTTTAGTGTCGCGCCCTCTGCATCGACATTTTTAGTCGGCTTCTTCAGATAGTAACCCCTGTTTACAACCCTTCCATACTGCATCTTTCATTCTGGAAGATGGGGCTTTTTAATGCAAGGCCATCCAGCCTTCTTTCATAGGGTCCAAAACACTGGCCTGAGGAAACTGGCAAGTGACCAAGCTTGCTATTTATTTACAGCTCTCTTGCGAGTTCGCTATAGAGACTCAGTATGATGTCCTAAAAAGGCCAACCAATATGACCTAAGACGACTTGGCCAACTGAATTTACTGAGCCCTGCCTCATTGTTTTCTAAAGCATGTTTAGGGAATATAATCCTAGATGATAAATGTATATATTTGGGATTTGGAACTTTGTTTATTCTTTGCTTGTCTTTCACCATCCCATTCTGGTCAGGAGGAGCAGGACAACCATGTTCTTCCTCTGGCAGCAATGTTTTCTTCCTGTGGAGGTCCCAATAATAATAATCTTCACCCCATGGCAAGAGGAGCACCAAATCCTCTGGCTACTGCTATGTGTAGATCCGGGGCAGTAACTGGGATGGGTTATCTTCTGTTTGCTCTGCACAGCAGCCCCTAATGGTGCATCACTTGTTACTGACCAACTTGCCCTCAGATCAATGTATTTTCTTAGCCCGTGGTTATGAGTGGGAAACCACAGCTCCCACCACAATGGCTCTGCCAGGAATTTGATGCATATTCAGACCTCGTTAATCTCTAAGAAATGGCGAGGCAGTGATTGGGATAGCGTAGGGAGCAGTCCTGCAGCACAGAAACAAACTTTATTTTGTCGTCTCGTCCCTCCTGCTTCCCCTCCTCCCCATGGCGCGCTTTTTTTTGTGAGAAGATGAGACAGTCTAGTCAGAAGCAATGCAGCCAATTAGGGCAGGGGTTGCTTGGCATCTCTCTCATCCAGTGCTTGTCTTTCCACACAGTGGTGCTATTCCTGGATCTCCCTTGCTCATGTCTGCACCTGGCTAGTAGGGGGTGAGGTGGTATAAATGGACCTTTCAGTTCCAGTTCGCAACTGGCCAGCATAGGTTCTTGCTCCTGTCATGCCTTATCCAAGTTGGGAGAGGTATTGCTTCAGTTACTGACTCCTGCTGGAACCGCGGGTGCTGCCCCTGCAGGCACCAGAAGGGATCATGCTCTGTGTGCAAAGCACCCCAGAAAACTAGGTCTTGACAGAAATTCTCTGACTGGCCTCCTTTCCTCACGAGCCTAAGCTATCAAGATGTCTTACTCCTAAGTGTTCATTAGAATAGCAATATGGAAAACACTAATTTGCATTCCTACAGCTCTTCCTTCCCGAGGATCTCCAAGCATTCAAACTCTCATCACTCCTGTGAAGTTGGTAACTAGTGTCTTCATTTGCCTTCTGTGCTTCAGTTTCCCCATTTGTAAAGTGACTTGCCCAAAGTTGATGTAGTGCAGGGGATGTAACCTAGGGCCCTGACTTTTCCATGCTCTGCATCTTAGCACTGTGATAGTGTAGAAGTGCCTTTCATTCGTGGCGCTGGGTGTGGTACCCTGCTTGTCTCACTTCTATATTTCTGAGTAGCATCTCGATTTGCACCTGCCTTCTCTTTACTCTTGCAGCACCCCTAATAAAGCTGACTCCACTGACATGTAGTTAGTATGAAATTGAGGGTTAACCTAAAAGCTCTCAGGTGGGTCAGTTACAGGCAGTGGAGCAGGAACAGGAAGAAATACACAATGACTTCCAGGTCCCCAATTTAATTTGTAGGCTCTCTTACCTGGAGATGGGCTATGTGGTGGTAAAACATTGAGTAACTGCCACTTTTCTTTATTGAGCCTATTCCTAAGAAAACAAACTTTCACACACACACAAGGCTGACATTGCATTTTAAAAATGCAAACTGTTAAAATGCTTTATTTACAGAGTCTGCTCTCTGGAAAGCCTCACTACTTCAAAAGTATAATGGGAGGAAGTGCGCTTCAGTTCTCAGACCAGCTCCCCATTTCCCCCCTCCTTCTCTGCATTGGGGGACAGGATTTTGCCCCTGAGGTATGCAAGTGTGTTGTCCTAACAGCTTTCCCTCCCAGAAGAGCACTGAGGAGAAGTGGAAGTGAGGGTATGTCTACACTGCCCACATTACAGCTGCCACGGCCGTGCTGTCGCATGGGCAGTGTAGTCACTTTATCGCTGGGGGAGAGCTCTCCCGGTGATGATGATAAAAAAAACAACTATCCTGAACAAGAGGTGGTAGCTTTGTCGCTGGGAAGGTGGCTCCCGGGATAAAGTGCTGTCTATACTGCTGCCTTTCAGCACTAAAACTTTTGTTGCTCGGGGGTGTGTGTGTGTGTTTTTTCACACCTCTGAAAGACTAAAGTTTTAGCGCTGAAAGTGGCAGTGTAGACATAGCCTTAGTCATTATATAATCAAACCAGTGGCATCCTTGACTGAGAACTTGCCATAATGTCTGTCCGTGTCTCTCTTTCTCTCTCTCTCTCCAAGCAGCCTGCTATAAATCTTGCTTTGTAACTGTTCCTAGCTATTATATAACAGTATAGTTCTTGTGCAAAAGCACGAGGGACCAATTCTTCAGTATCTTGAGGGACAATCTTTTGAACAAGGTTGGGGGAGGAGAGGAAGAAGTATGCCTGCTTTGGATAGCACAAATAGGGTGGCACTTAAAGCTGGAAAACTTCCTTGTCCTTTTACTTGCTTTCCTGTCTTTCTTTAATAGGAGTCTCATTTAGGCCAAATTGGTATTTAAAGAAAACCTATCCACATTTGTCACTTCCAGTAAAGAAGGATGTATAGTACATGAGTAATCTAGGCCTATAGTATTAAACTGTCACATATAATCTTAATGCATTTCATAATATGATATGGCCAGACTTTTGAAAAGTGACTAATGATCCTTGGGTGTTCCCTTTGAGTCACCTTAAAGGGGCCTGATTTTTTTTTTTAATTTTTTTTTTTTTTTTGAAGGCAGAAGCTCCGTTTTCTGAAAATCAGGCCCTTTTAGGGTGTCTCAAGTTAAGAACCCAAAATCACTAGTCACTTTTGAAACTCTTGACCTAGAGCTGAACTGAAGTATTTGGAGGTCTCTTCCATCTCTTGGGGAGTCTTAATTTCTGTTGGTAAAACAGCTGTAATCCAGCCTCAGTGCCTCTCCTTTTGGGTTAGACTTTCCAAAAGGGAAGGGAATGTCCTCTGTACACTTAGAGGAGTTTATGGTTGGAGGATGCGCTTTACTGAAAGCTATTTAAATACATCATCTTTCAGATAATGTCTCAAATTGCAAATGATTCTCCCCTCCCATATCATCCCAGTCCTCCTCCAAGCAAAAAGGAAGACTCCAGTGACTCAGATACTTAGTGCAAAATGCTTTATTCTGTTCCAATGAAAGAAAATAATTCCACAAAGCATTGCACTGAGGGGAGGGGGAAACCTCTGCCCTACCTGGAAGATGTTTAGCATAGACAGGATTCACATGTTAACAATAAAAGACTTCCTCCTGCAAAGGAAGAGCCGGAGTCCTTGCAGTAGTTTTATATATTGGTGTCAAATGTTCCTATGGAATTCAGAGCACACTCTAAGTTGTGTAAGTATGTCTTAATTGTTCTAACTAGAAAATTTTAATGAATTAGCTTTTTATTGCTTCAAAACCATCTGATGGCAGGATAGAGCAAACTATCTATGCTGGATGTGGGTTTGTATAGACCAAGGGTTCTCAAACTGGGGGTCGGGACCCCTCGGGGTCGTTACATGGGAGGTCGCGAGCTGTCAATCTCCACCCCAAACCCTGCCTGCCTCCAGCATTTATAATGGTGGTAAATTAAACACCCTTTTAAATATATTTATTAGGGGGCTCGCACTCAGAGGCTTGCGACGTGAAAGGGGTCACAGTAAAAAAGGTTTGAGACACACTGGTATAGACTCTGGGGGAGTGGTAACTGTTTCTAGCTACATAGAAATGTAAACAGCCCTTCAAAGAATAGAAGTATCTAGAGCAGGGGTCTCAAACTCAATTTACCTTAGGGCCAGTGCCAGTCCTCAAATCCTCCCAGCGGGCCAATAATGCCACTGAAAATGGTGTTCAGAAAAGAAAACGTTTATATTGTATTTTTATTTCAAATTTCTTATAAATAATAAAACTGTCATACAACTTGATACACTTCTTCGCCTGCTAGAGAGTTTTTTAGTGTTTGCCAGACACCCGGCAACGCTTCAGTTTGTTGATGTTTGGCCTCAGTGACTGAGCAGTTGAAACCTTCAGGATTGCAGCAAGGTGTGCGTCAGATAGGTGTGTTCGGTATTGTGACTTGTTTATATTCATTGTAGGGGAACAAGTGACGCTGCCTCCCTAGCTGACTCTGCCGGGCAACTAATGATGATGACTCTGCCCAGCAACTAATGATGCTGACTCCAGAGGAATAGCTCAGTGGTTTGAGCAGATGGTATCTCGGTCCCTCTCCCCCAGCCAATGGGAGCTGTGGGGGGCGGCGCCTGCAGTAGACATTGCCGCAGCGTGGCTGCATGTGTCTCTCCTCCGCGGGCCGCAG
This sequence comes from Platysternon megacephalum, assembly GCA_003942145.1. Lineage (NCBI taxonomy): Eukaryota > Metazoa > Chordata > Testudines > Platysternidae > Platysternon > Platysternon megacephalum. The sequence goes on from QXTE01000041.1 coordinate 11,946,694, forward strand.
TGGGGAGGTTCTCGGGCCGCAGATGGCCTGCGGGCCGGGACTTTGAGACCCCTGATCCAGAGTGTTGATCTCTGGTATTTTCAGTGCGGGACTGCTGTGTGAAGCGGAGTAGCTACTTGTTATCCTCTGGAATTTTTCTAAATCATTTGAGCCCACTCCAGGTGAGGTGGGCCTGCCTTTCTGCAGCAGCTGTCAACTTCCGCTGGCACTGTGGGAACTTCTGGGAAAGGGCAGAACCTCTGGGGCAAAAAGATGGCAGGATACTTGGGCTCCAAAACTTCGTTTTAAAGGCTGGACACTCTCTCTCTTGCATCGTGGCCCTTATTTTGGCTCAGTTACCTGTTAACCTCTACCAGTGACGTAGCTGCTGTTCTGGTTGATGGCAGCTCCCCAGCTGGAGGCAGCATGGGGATGCTGAACGGTCAGATGCTAGTGGGTGGCTTTTTGTTGGCGGCTACTGAACTGTCCCATGAGCTGACTCCGGATTTAAATGCCAGTCTTCGAAGTTAAAAGGTGACTAGTGCGTAAGCCCCCTTTGAGTTTGTGATTTGACATTTTGCAGTGACCCAATATGCTACAGCAAGGTGTGCATTCATGGTCTAGTCATCAACTCATCCTGAGGCCTAAGGTCAAGTGCAAGAAATGAACACGCTGTTGTGACCCTCGGGTGTAGCTGCTGCAACTTAAATAAGCTGCCTCCTGGCCCCAACAACTGGGATGAGGGGACATGGAATAAGGCGCAAACAAGCTCTCAGTGAACACTACTTGGCCAAAAGGGGGGGGGAGGAATAGCTCAGTGGTTTGAGCATTGGCCTGCTAAACCCAGGGTTGAGAGTTCAATCCTTGAGGGGGCCACTTAGGGATCTGGGGCAAAAATCTGTCTGGGGATTGGTCCTGCTTTGAGCAGGGGGTTGGACTAGATGACCTCCTGAGGTCCCTTCCAACCTTGATATTCTATGAAAACATGGATTTAGCATGTGTTGGGTTTTCTGGCAAAGGTGTGTTTTAAGAAGGGGCTTCAAGAAAGAAAAGGGAGTGTGCATAGTAGACCAGGAAGGGGGTTCTAGATGCCCTTGGGAGAAGGGCATAAAAGAAACGATCAGTCATGCAACTTGGCTATTTCAGTTAAAACTTTGCTGAACTGTACTAGACAGAAATAGTTTAAGTGTGTGGTTTTTTTTGTGTTTTTGTTTTCTTTCTCCAGGATCTCAGTCTGCCCAATGGCACTCCTGTAGATACTTCCAGCCCAGCCTCCTCCTCCTCACTGCTCAACAGACTGCAGCTGGATGATGATTTGGATGGGGAAACTAGAGACCTCTTTGTCACTGTCGATGATCCCAAAAAACACATCTGTACAATGGAGACCTACATCACGTACAGGGTTACAACAAAGGTACCAGGCAACTTTTGAATGTGTTACCCTGAAAAAGGAAAGCACTTGCTATCTTTTGGGTGGTTGTTCCTTTTTGGGGGGGAGGGGGAGGTCTCAAACTCCAGCACAGAAGTAGCAACTTAATTTGTCCCTTTTTGTCAGTTAATATGCCAAGGATGTGATTGCTTTCAATAGACTCATTGAAGTGTGTTGGTGGTTGAAACTATGCAAAACTGTTATCATCATCCTAGACTTATCTCTAGTGGCTTTTTAAAAAATTGGTTAATGGAGTTCTTTCAAGAAACCATTGATTAACTCTGCTAGACTGACTTCATTAGTTTAAGAGTATCAGATTACCACTTGTAAAACCTGATTGAGGTGTATAGAATCATGTTTCAAATATAGCTCAATTTTCCTCTCTGTAGCGCAGAAATATTCCCTCACTGCTGTCTTCATAATCTCTCACTTTCAGCACTGTGCCTCCTACAATATTGCGTCTGCACTTGACTGACAATTAAATGTCTCCAAGTGCGCTCTCCTCTGAATGCTACTTAAAATTCACTCTTCCTTTCTGTAGTCTCCTCTGCTGTCCTAAATATTAGCCTTGCCTTCGCTTTTCCACGTAGGGTCTTTGTGATGTGTTAGAGAGGTAATGGATGGTATTACATGAATTACTCATAACAAGTGTGGTCCAGGAATGCTCCTGACTGTATTTTTCTTCTCACTAGTATATACTACGGCGTTCTCTCTATATGTATAGCACGTTCATTAGTCAGATGTCTATACACCAGTGAGAAGAAAAATACACAGTTGTACTAAAAGAAAATGGGAATAGAACATTCTATAGGATTGAGAGGCAGACTGCTACGGGTGGGACAACAACTGGAATCTTCCCAGTTGTGTAACTCCCAAGAGTCAGCCAATCTATCTCCCAAATTATGGGTAGCATGTGTCCTTTGTGTGGCATGAAGATACCTAAACCAATACAGAACTATGGCTAGAGAAACGAAGGGAGCTATGCCTTCATGAGAAGGAGATGGCTAAGTGATCTGAAGAGGAGTTTTTGTATTTGTTTTTTCTTTTCTCTTTTGAGGAACATCTTTGGCACTGCCTTTGGTACTTCAGTGGTGGCACCAAGAGGAAGGCATATGCTACTGGAAGTCACTGGGCTGTATGTGTAGAGGGGAAAAGCATAGCCTTGCATTGATCACATAGACCACCTCAGAGCCAAAAAGCTGCTGCCAACTTTAGAGGGTATAGAAAGAGGCTCCTTCACTTACCAATCAAAAGTATTGGCAGATGACAGCACAGGGTACCCTGTGCCCTTGATCTGTCTGCCAGTGACCAAAGACTACTCTGAGAACTAATCAGTCAGTCTGATTTAAGTGATCTACTCCTTCTGTTAGAGAGGATAAATTTTTGGAATTAGTCTTAATAATTCCAGCTGAGGAGTCTCATGATTATTCCCTGAATAATATTCTGATCCTGTGGTTGACAGTTGTGTGCATGTATGGGCACAGCAAGACTTGCACAGAATAAACCAGTCCCTTGAGAATTATGTTTCCAAAACGTAAGAGTCACTAGGCTTGTTGCCGTTGATCTTACTTTGAAGGCTCTCTGATACTGCCATGATGGGCAGCAGTATAAAACTCAGAGCAACAGAACTACTATCAGAGGCATTTCTAATATGGATGAGAAACTTGGTTTACCTGGCTGAAAGGCTAGCTAATGGAAATGCTACATACTACAAAAACATCAAACCCACATAGTTTCAGTACTTCAGAAGCACTCAAAGCTTTACGTTTTAATTGCAAGTAGAAGGGTATTTACCTTCACTTTACTGATCATGGAGAGAAATGAAGCACAGAGCGTGAGAGTTCCAAAGTCACGTAGGAAGCTTGTGGGAACAGAACCCAGATTTGATTGTCATGTGCTTTATTCCACGTGGGCGTGTCTGCAATCGCCGCCTTCTGCTCTCCAGCTAGTAAGTACATCCTTCCTTTATGTAGTGTACGCCTCACAAAGGACTTGTAAAAGTCGTCTTGCAGCACCAGATTGAACTCTTTCTGCCTGGCTTTTATCTTGAAAAATGTAAGGCCTTGTCTACTGGGAGGACTAACTGGAGAACTGCTGAAACCTGAGGAGATGGAAACTGAAAGTTAAACGAAGAGGAATGGATATCTTAGATTGGTCAAACAATAACACTTTCTGCTAAAACTCCTTTTTAAAATTCCAGTACCTAATGGATTGTGGAGACTGCCTCAAAATCCTCATGCCTTCAGTTAGCGTGAAAGGTTTATAATGCACATTTTGGGGGATGGGAGAAAATGAGTCTCAGACCTCTAGTAAATCCAGGCTTGACCTTCTTTCTGAGGGTTTAGAAAACAAAAAGCAGCAAGTCTATCCCTTCTCTCTAGGTCATGGGCAACCTTTCAGGCCTTTATGCACTATAGAGAAATAATGACAATGACACCAGATTTATAGACCCTCTGTGGACCACCTTTCTGATACGTGTGTCCAAGAACAACCAGTGCTGCTCATACTGCAAAAAGTATTTGGGATACTAAAAATGCTCACAGTCCAGTGGTTTGAAAAACTAAACCAGACAGCTAGTTCTTATTATAGGAATTTCACTTTAGTGGTGAAGCTGATACACTGGAGGCTAGAGAGTTCCATGAATGTATCCAGTTCTCTCTCAAACGCTGTTATAGTCCTAGCCTTCACAACCTCCTCAGGCAAGGAGTTCCACAAGCTGACTGTGCGCTGTGTGAAGAACAACTTCCTTTTCATTGTTTTAAACCTGCTGCCCATTAATTTCATTTGGTGGCCCCTAGTTCTTGTATTATGGGAATAAGTAAATAACTTTTCCTTATCTACTTTCTCCACATCACTCATGATTTTATATACCTCTATCACAGGCTTTAGGCAACCTATGGTTATAGTCCTAGCCTTCACAACCTTCTGAGAGTCTTTATAAAAAAAAAAAGGCTTTCACCCATTCAGACTCTCTACCTGTGGAGCAATTAATGTAGCAGCTGCAGAACTGTTGCAAAGTCTCAAAGTATAACTTGCAAATCCTAAACAATGTAAGATGAGCTCCCAGTGTAATGCTGTGGCAGAGAGAGCCAATGGATATATAAATGGAGAAGGTGGGGGATAAGAGCAGGTGCATGGGTTTTTTTGTTCTTTTAAATCTCTGCATATGGAGTTGGTGAGACTGATGCTGGAATACAGCATCCAGTTCTGGTATACACTTGAAACCATTGGAGAGGGGGCGACGAAGAGCCACAAGTGCTTGTGTGTCTTACAGTGAGGCTTAAAGAGCTCAATCTGTTTACCTTCTCAAAGATTGAGAGGTGACTTGTTTTCTCCCTATGAATGTACTTTCTACGCTGTAAACATTAGGTCTTAAAGGGCTCTCTAATGCAGAAGAGAAAGGTATAACAAAAACAGAAGCTAAAACCAGACACAAGGCTCACACTGATGGTGGATTCTCAGTCTCATGATGTCTTCAAATCAAGAGCAGATGGTTGGACACTAGTTACTGGACAAAATAAAAAGTCCACTGGATGAAATTCTGTGGCCTGTGTGATACAGGAAGTCAGACAAGGTGACCGAATTATCTTGTCTGGCCTTAAAATGTATGCATTACCTCGGTGCGCTCAAACGTAGCGTGGGACTCTTTTTCCAGCGGACTTTTGTCAAATGGAACTTACTGACACCATGTAAATGTGTATCCCAATAGCACTTCCAACACGCTTCTCTTTGAAATGATTCAGTCTGCAGGCTCTTCAGTGGGGGTTTCTGTACTCTGCCACATGTGGTAGTCAAATTTGGCTACCAAAGGAGAAACTAGAAGCCATAGCCTTTCTTCTCTCATCAGGACATTGAGTTTCTGTTGGAAGATGAGTGAAGTTACGAGGGCCCTCTGCCTTGTGACCCAAGGGAATCACGAGATAGTTGAGCTCCTAGTGCACGCATACCAAAGCCATGCACTGATCCGTGCCTGAGAGCTGGGACTTGTGAATAGTCTGGTAGATGCTGTACAAGCATCTCCTGGCTTGCTTACTTGGCTGCAGCCTATCCCAGGAACATACTGTATGAATTACCTATTCGTAGTTTTCCTCCAACGAAATTAAACTTGGAGGTTTTGCAGCAAGGAGTTTCTCTAGTTCAGGATATTTCTTGCCCTTACTGTCAATGCCTTCTTCATTAGTGGTTATCTGGAAATTGATTCTAGCTCCAAACTACTACAAAATTATGGCTTGAGTCAGAATTGTTTTTGGTGCTCACTTCATTTTGGAGAAATGTCTGCCCAAGGACTGTTAAATTGAGCGATGGTTTTAAGTTAGCTAATTTCTCAGCCTTGCATAGAAGTGAGACTGTACTAAACCTGGGGCTTTGGCAGAGCCCAGCAATGACACACGCATGTTCTCGCCCACGATTAATCTGTCTCTTGAGTAAACAAGTCATGAGTAATCTTGGTGGTTTTTTTTAATCTTCTGTTGCTAAAAGTATTTCGCTCTCTTGGAATGAGAGATTTCATGCAATTTCTCCTCAAATGTGTACATTTCCGTGGGGGGGTTTTAATACTAACTTCTCCGCCCCACACATTTCCCCTTGAGGAAGTGTTCTGCTCTGCTAACTCAAAGTAGATCTTAAATAGAACACTTATCTGAATAACTAAACTGAGTGTGTTTCCAAATATTTTATCAGTGGTACTTCCATGGCCTGAAGCTGAAAAATAATAATTTTTTCTCCCATACTGGCATTCCAAGGACTCAATTTGAGGCATGAATTCTGATTGCCAGGCTTGTTTGTTTCTTCCTAGTTTAAGGTAACTAGGCCACTTTTTGCTATATGCTCTAACATTAAACAAAGCTTTCCTTTTCATTTATCTCTTAATTTTCATTCATTTTGTAGGGGATACTGTCTAATCTCTTTTGTTACTATTTCCAGACCACACGGGCAGAGTTTGACTTGCCAGAATACTCCGTACGCCGACGGTACCAGGACTTTGACTGGTTGAGGAATAAACTGGAGGAATCTCAGCCAACACATCTCATTCCCGTATGTAGTAAGCCAGGGTCAGCTGTTGCTGAACACTTGTGTATTCAGAATGTCTGCTTAAAAAAAGTGAATCTTCTGGTTGTTTGGCAGTTTATGGATTCAAGGTGTGTAAAAATGCAAAGCTTCGTTCTCGTCTTGTCTTCTAAAGTGGAATGTTCTAACTTTAGAAAGCAAAGCAAAGCAGAACAAAAAGGGCTTACCCGGATCTGTCCCAGCCAGCTTTGAAATGTTATGGATCTTAAATGCCAAGTGCTTGCCCATATGATGCAGCCGAAACCACTAAAGGTCACTCAGGTTTAACTCCGGTTGAAAGGACACCAGTGGAGGTGGCATCTTCCTAGCTTCCCTTATAACATGACACGTGTTTAGCCAGTTTGTTGGTTAGATACCCTATTCTGTTTGCCCAGCTGTTGGCTTCCAACAGCACTGACCATTGCCAATGCATTCTCTCTATGGCATCACTCCTCCAGGTTCCCTTTGAGTGGGAACACCCTTCCCTATGCCGCACTTAGTTATAATATCTAGTATTTAAACTACATGCTCTCTCCGATTTGCGTGTGTAAGGGGTTATAAAGAAAACTCCCTACTCACTCTGTTCGGGCTATTCATGCTATTTGGAGGACTCCTCTTACAGGGAAAGGAACTGACTGTTCCAAATTTTTAGAGGAGGCCTGTGGCTTGATCAGTTGTGTGCATTCACTGCTTGGGCAGACAGCCGGGCCTCTGTCCACTGAAAACTTGGCTAAATAAGGCCCTAAATAATTATCCCTCTCTCTGAAACTGACAGCCTTGTTACTCTGTGTGTGGTCTGAAAGGATTGGTGTCTCCTTTCTTCCTCTTAACATAGTAGCTGGTTTTCACTCTGGCTTTCACTCTGAGGATTATAAGTTAGTTTGCATGAACTCCTGACTGGCCACAGGGCAGACTGATGTAAAACATCACTCTTGGTGCGTATAAGGCACGGTTAGCAATCTGTGTTTCCCATGTGCTTTGTTACTCCTAGACTTTAAAGGGAAATCCTCCTGGAGCAAGGCTGTGTAAGATGCTGAGTGAGCCTTTGTGTACCTAGGAAAGCTTGCTTGTGAAGGGGCTTTCCTTCTGATTATTTCCTGTCTTTTAAATAGTAGTAATCGTCTCCCCTCTAGTTATCTAAAGGGCCACTAGAACCACTCCTTACATGCGTTATGTGATACCTCTATCTGGACAATGAACTAAAATACCAACTGTTTAACGAGATTTAAAAAAAATCCATCCATCTCTTTCGTACCTTTTTTGTTTTTTTAATTTAAAGCACTAGAATAATGCAAAGAAAATCTAGCTGTATTCTATTGCATTTGGGACCAGTGCAGACAGTGCTGGCAAACCAGCATCTCTGCTCCGCCTACTCTTCCTGGGGCCATCTGAGACTCCTCCAATGCTAGTGTGGTGTGAAACTGTCATGTTCAAGTACTGGGCACATTGCAGATCATCCTGGGGCTCTTGTTTTTAGCAGTATATCTCAATTTGCTGTTCCCCTAGCCCCCTTTACAAACTGTCACTATTTCTGGACACACAATCGGCATCCCCTTGGTACTGAACAACCTTGGCTTAAGAGTTCAGGGCAGGAAAAAATAAGGGGAAAAAGCCTCCTGGTGAACCATCAAGAAGCATGAGGCTTGTCTAAAAAAGCACTAAATAGTATTCGAAGTCTATTTGATTTCACTTCCCCAAGTGCTTGTCTGGGAATATGACGCCATGCTAAACTTTCCCTGATAGTAAGAGTACAGTTGGGACTAAGTCAGCTACGAAGAGGGATAAATTTTTTTCCAAATTGGATACAGAGAACTACTGTATATGGCAGGGGTAGGCAACCTATGGCACGTGTGCCGAAGGCGGCACGCAAGCTGGTTTTCAGTGGCACTCACACTGCCCGGGTCCTGGCCACCGGTCTGGGGGGCTCTGCATTTTACTTCAATTTTAAATGAAGCTTCTGAAACATTTTAAAAACCTTATTTACTTTACATACAACAATAGTTTCGTTATATATTATAGACTTATAGAAAGAGACCTTCTAAAAAGGTTAAAATGTATGACTGGCACGCGAAACCTTAAATTAACGTGAATAAATGAAGACTCGGCACATCGCTTCTGAAAGGTTGCCGACCCCTGGTATATGGTGATGGTCACTCAACTACTGGCTGCTCCTACACTGGATTCCCTAGTCGCAATATAGTAGCAAAAAATCTTTCAGCAATTCCCTCTAGGTGAGTTCAGTGTTGGAATGTAGCTCGGGGGGCGGGGGAGGGCAGGAGGCAACCTTTCAGAAGTGGTGTGCCGAGTCTTCATTTATTCACGTTAATTTAAGGTTTCGCGTGCCAGTAATACATTTTAACATTTTTAGAAGGTCTCTTTAAGTCTATAATATAGAACTAAAGGATAAAACAACAAACATGAATGAGGGTGATCATGCTGGGGTCCAACTTGGGATGCTGGCTGGGTGTGCTGACAGCTGGGGATGTAAGGGGGCTCATCAGGGTAGAAGGGTAGCTCCTCTCTGCCAAAGGCTTCTTAGACAGGTTTTCCCTTCTACAAGGCAACCAGCCACCTACTGTCTTGAGTTCTGTGTTCTGCCCTTAGACTCATGCATTCTTTCCTCCTTCTCTGCCTGTACGTAATGCCCCCTCGGCTGCCAGTCTCGTGATTCTGACTGTAGACCTGCACAGACGTACCATATTCTGGGGCACTCTAAATCCTGTAGTATCTCACCCTTGGGCTTCCAGGGCTTTTGAGCCCAAATGTAGTGTGTTGCCACTAGCCCTCTGATTTATTGTAGGCATGTGTTCAGTGGCACAACAGCAGAGGGACCACATGAAATTGGAGTGGGAGGAAACCCTTGGATGGGTTTGTGTTTATCCCACAATTGCTGCACACTCTCCTCTGCCTTAGGGCTTGCCTCGTGGCTGGGTGATGTGCTGGGTTCCTCCTTTGTGCGGCTGCCTGTGATGGAATCTAGGGCGTCACAGCTCAGGTGGCAGATTCTCAGAGTATTCCAGCATATGTCAAGAGAAGACCTCTGAAAGCGAACAAGGGCGTGTGGTACCATGTAGGTGGCTGGATATGAGGGTTGTGTTTAGGTGGAGCGGCAGGGAGGGCAAGAAACTAGAAGGGCTAGGTGGACATATGAGTAGCTTGTTCCATTGAAGCATGAACAAACCAAGTTTCAATACAATCTCTGGCAGCAAACGGGGATAATCCTTGTAAATGAACATCTACATCTAGCGATAAAGCACACACAGCCTTTGCTTTAACTTTCTTCATTTTTTTTAGAGGTGATTTTTCATCTAGGTTAGAATTGAGGAAAATGTATTGCAGCTTCCTGTATCCCCCTCCTGGTAGAGCTGTGTTAAGCTACTGCAGCTGCCCTTCCTAAAAATTCTGAGTGGGGGAAATGGAGCAATTCCTGAAGCTCTCCAGTTTGACACTGGAGAGGTATGGAGCAGTGCACTTACAGGTTACAGATAAATGGCTTCTCTGTCCGCACCTGCTGTCATGTTTGCTTAGATGTCTTCTATGCCAAGTACTATTGCATATTTGCCATGGAAGCAGAAATTATTTTAATCAGTTTGCGTTGTAAGGAAATATATTGATGATGATGTACTTGCACGCACGACTTGCATAAGGATCTTTGGTAGCAGTTGGAAAGGGCTTTCTCCTGAGCATCTGGTCTTGTGCATCTTTTTTCCTTAGGGAAGGGTACAAAATAAACATATTAAGCCAATGAATAATTGAGTTCCTCCTCCCCAATCCTCTGAAATCCTACCAGGCCAAATTCTGCTCTTAGACCTGTGCAAGTCCATTGAAGTAATTGTTTGCATAGATGTAACTGAAAGCAGAGTTTAGCTCGTTGTGCAATACCGCTGCAGTTCAGTATTGAACTGGTCCATTTTAATAGTTGGGGAAATCACTCTCATCTCTTATTTACAGACCTGTATCTTTAAGCCCCTTATGGAAAAGGTTTCAGAATTATGACTACTTAAAGAACATGGAGTCAGTTTACAGATATCAGGAAAATAGTTCAATCCACTAAAGAGCAATCGACTTCCAGTATCTTTCCATAGATCTAAATATGAAGTACTGCAATCAAGTGACTAAATGAAACCATCACGATTTGCTTATTTTTGCTTGTAATACGATTCCCAGGATCCTTAGACTTTATTACATATAAAAGCTAAGGCGGTTTATATATCTTCTCCATAAAATACATTTTTTTTTTTTCCACTTTATGGTATACTGGGTATTGCCAAAGACTCATTGTAATATTTGCAGGACTGTTTTGAAAGTGCTGCTGATTTGCTCCGAGTACTTGGCTTGATTTTTGTCACAGGCACTATTGGCTAGCATGGATCCCAACCATTTGTGTTTTATAAACGGTCAATTAATTTGCTTCTTGGAAATTATGTAAATGAACTTACTGGGAGTGGTCAGGTAAAAATAACATTTGTGGGGAAACATAACTGACCTCTGAGTGCATTTTTTAAAAACCCTCTATCTTCGTTTAAAAAGTAAGGGGTTTGTAATGATTGGTCTATGGCTTCTTGTTACGTTGATTAAATGAATGGGAATCTCATCTATCAAAAGAATCAGACTGGTTCAGTGTCCCTCTTCTTCCCCTTTTGTGGTGTTGGTGAAGTTGTACAAACTTATCGCTTAGCTGGCATCGTCTCACTGCAGTTATGAAGTATCAGGAAACTCCCTTTTTTTTTCTCTTCAAGTAACTCATGGATCTTAAAGAAGAGACTATTATCATCTAGTCTGACCGGCAAGAAACATTCCACTGCTCCAACATGCCATTGCATCAATCTAACAATGTAAATTTATGGAATTTCTTAAGATACTTTCCGAATTCATGTCCAGCAGAAACACCTAAGCTTGGTGATTGTCCTAACCAGCTGTGGGATGGATCAACTAACCTTGGCAAACCGCCTTTTTTTTTTTTTTTTTTTTTTTTTTTTTTTTTTTTTTTTTTTTTTTTTTTAATGGTAATGCTTACTTTGCTGTGGTCCCATATGGTACCCATTAAAATGCTGGAGAAACTATAGTGTTTCAAAACTAGTAATGGTCTGGCACTGTTTCCAGTGTGGAAGTCCTTTCACTTCATTTTTACCACAGGTTTCCTCTTTCCAACTTCAGATGGCAAGAAAGATTCTCTTCAGTGAAAGACTTCTCATAAGTTGCTGAGTTGATCTTTATTTAATGATGGGTATATATTGCGGTCTGCACAGAGTCTGACATTCTTTCCACTCTGACAGAATAGGAAAGCAAACTTGGAACAAAACATGGTGTGTGGCTTTTAAGGACAACCCCCCCCCCCCCCCCCCACACACACACAGTATCCCAGCTTTGGTGTCCAGGCTGCTGTGTGGAGATGCTGCAAACGTCTCAGAAGTACAAAATGAATCAATTAATGCCTCCTTCAATTGCAGGCATGGTAACTCAAGGTGTGCCTAACCCTTGATTGGTATTTGGCTTTGGTCACTGCCTCTATTCATGCTAATCTGAATGGGAGGGTGGAAATGTGATTAGAGATGTTAATGCAGCTGTACTGTCGTTTGTGGTGATTGCCCTCCCTCCACGCAGAAGGCGGCTAAGTGAATTACCCAAGGTCCCACAGCAAATATAATAGCGGAGAGTAGAACCAAGGTCTCGGTCCTGCTGCATCTACCAGACCACAGTTCCCCACAACTGTAAAGCTTTTGCTGCATATTACGTAAATATAAACCCTAATTGATGGGAAATGAACCGGATGGATATCTACTGCAGGGGTTAGTGCTCTTCATCGGCCATGTTGAGGGAGGAGTTGAGCACTAGGGCATTGCCGAAGTGTAGGAGGGGGGAAGAACAGGCCCAATTGGCAGGCACTACTTTAAAAGGGGGGAGGGATAGCTCAGTGGTTGGCCTGCTAAACCCAGGGTTGTGAGTTCAATCCTTGAGGGGGGGTATTTAGGGATCTGGGGCAAAAATCTGGGGATTGGTCCTGCTTTGAGCAGGGGGTGGGACTAGATGACCTCCTGAGGTCCCTTCCAACCCTGATCTTCTATGATTCTAAAGAAAAACATATCCCATACTTAACTTTCACTTTCATTGGTAATGACCGCACAGCTTACCATGGTACAGGCCTGATCTTTCAATGGGGCCTCTACCTGGCCTTCATTCAGTTCCACATGCACCTTTAACAGTAGGAAGAAGAGAAGCTTAGAGATTTTACCTTCAGCTTCTCCAGAGATGGTTGAGCCTAGAAGCTCAAGTAAGTATATTTGAACTGTTAAACTAGTCACAATTTTTAAAGAAAAAAAGATGCTTGCAAAAGTCGTCTACTTCTTCCAACCCACTCTAAAGCATTTGAGCTTTCAGATGCTTTTCCAAACTTTTTTAGGGTTTGCCTGAAACTTAGCAATGAGCTGGTCCAGGAAGGCATCTCTCTTCAGCGCAGCACTTAAGCATGGGCATAAGTCCCACTGAGGTGAATGGGATTTAAGTATTACTTAAAGTTAAGCATGTGCTTAGGTGCTTTCCTGAATTGGCACCTAAATGTAGGTAAACTGAGTACAGTAGAGAGAAGTTTTCTTCCCTGGTCCACTCCACACCCCAATATGAGCTACATCTGTAATGTCTCCAAAGGCCATGGGCCAGTTTTGTTTCTGCTACATTTGGTGTGTCTTTGGAGTGAGACCACTGAGTTAAATCGAATTAGTCCAGATTTATTTCAGGATAACTGAAAAAAAAAAATGCAGTTCCAATTAACAGCGTCTCTATTTACTTGTGTCAAGACTGAACTAGCTAATTAATAGAAACAAGGAAGTATTAGCAAAAGCAATTTGCTTTTATTCTACTGAAAACAGTGTCTCTGCCTTTTTTTCACAGCCTCTTCCTGAGAAATTTGTGATGAAGGGAGTTGTCGATCGCTTTTCTGAAGAATTTGTGGAGACGAGGAGGAAAGCTTTAGATAAATTCTTGAAAAGAATTGCAGATCATCCAGTACTTTCTTTCAATGAACATTTCAATGTGTTTCTCACAGCCAAGGTAAGCATATGAATTGAAACATACAAAATCTAAAGAGATCTGAGAAATACAAGCTGTTGAAAATGAATGTGATAAAGGAGACTAAAGATAAGAAACGCAACCAACCATGCTAGGCCTAGGCCTAGTCCATGCTCAGCATAGCAGAGAGAGCCGCTGCGGATGTAAGGGCGGCTGTAAACAGCCTTTCTGCCTTCCCTCTATGTTGGACACTCAACCCTATGGGCTGCTCTAGCTTTGGGGGCCATTACATCAGTAAGGATCTACCAGTATGCTCTGGCCCTGTTTGTTTCACACCCCTATATTTGTAGGAAGGATTCCTCTTTAGCAAGGATGTGGGGCTGAGGATCTGGCTAACTCTCTCTTCAAAAGCATCTAACGCCAAATGGTTATTAACAGTGACAAAAGTGTGTGGTTTTTATAGATACAATATAAAAGTTGCACTTACCTTCTCTGTGGTGTGCAAATATGCTAACTACGCAGGAGCTGTTGTGAAAAGGAAGGGGTTCACCCACAGAGGTATGGGGGATAGAAGTCTGCCTGTTGGCACTTTGGCTCCTGGGAATGGGGCACACTTACTGTACCCCCGAGTCATCCGTGAACACAGACCTCTGAGACCTTTTTGCTTTTAAACACGGTGTTCTTTATTTAGTGTCTCAATGCCTCCATCAATACATATCATGCGTCCCCACCTTAACATTGTTTTCCAGCTTTCTGGCCCCTTCTCTAAAGGTTGGGAGGGGGGTGTGCGTGTGTGGTGGGTGCTGTGGTGTCTTTTTACTCAAGGAGCTCCTCTTGTCAGGCTCTCCTAGCCTTCTTTCTCTTCCCCCTTTCTTCTTTAACACTTCCTTCCTGTGTTCCTTTTAAGCTTCCCTCCTTTCGATAGGCTGAGTAGCTCGTTAACTTCCGTACAAGAGGGTGGCAAGGCTGTAAAATATCCCATTGTTTATAGATGCGTCTGATGCACTGTGTGTGCCTGGCTTATGTGAGAAGCAGAGGTGAGCTTTTGAATCGGGATTTAGATGCCAGACTTAACAGCCTACTTTCAGAAACTTTCTCAGCTGTGCTCTGAAATTAAAGCATGACTCTTTAGATGGGGGATGGTACCTGTTTTTCTACTTGCAGACAATATATTTCTTGTCATTGCCAGGATCTTAATGCCTATAAAAAACAAGGAATGGCATTGCTCTCCAAGATGGGAGAGTCTGTAAAATATGTCACAGGTGGTTATAAACTCAGAAGTCGACCGCCAGAGTTTGCAGCCATCGGAGACTACCTGGATACCTTTGTTCTCAAGCTTGGAACCATTGACAGAATAGCACAGCGGATTATCAAGGAGGAACTGGGTAAGAACTCGATGTTTCATTGTGCAGATGTCTAGCACACCACAAGCTTAGTACGAGGCAGTACACTGGTGGTACTGCTGAAACTACCCTCATTCAGTGATTCTGGCCTATTTTTTAAAATAATGTTTTTAAAGTGGGTGCATCAAAAGGAGGATTCTGTAAAGACTTGTCATTTTATGACAGTTGTATAATACGTATGAGTTGGGTACTTGTTAAGGTGCAAGCAAAAGAGGGTATTGTGTTGATTCCCAGTGTTTTAACTCAGTTGGATTGCCTTTTAACCATTAGAAGAGCAAGTCATTCTGTTTTGTCAGCAATAAACAACAAAACAGAGTAGGGTATATAATGAAGAGAATTCTTCTCTTGCAGTCCACCATATTAAATGTAATCGCTGACCCCAATGTTTAATTCCAGGATTAGACAGCTGGAATCTATAGGCTTCCAGAAATCCCTACTCCAGTATACTCCCAGATGTACTCTTACTTGGTTGTCTTGAGCTTCTTTGACAGGACTAACTAGAGCCTATTACGAATCAGCTAAAATTCTGATTTTAGGCTGTGAAGGGAAATAAAGGTCACCTGAGCTCAGTGATCGGCAACCTTTGGCACGTGGCCCGCCAGGGTAAGCACCCTGGCGGGCCGGGCCGATTTGTTTACCTGCCACGTCCGCAGGTTTGGCCGATCGCGGTTCCCACTGGCCGCGGTTCGCCATTCCAGGCCAATGGGGGCTGTGAGAAGCCACGGCCAGCACGTCCCTCGACCCACGCAGCTTCCAGCAGCCCCCATTGGCCTGGAGTGGCAAATCACGGCCAGTGGGAGCTGCGATCGGCCAAACCTGCGGACGCGGCAGGTACACAGCCCGGCCCACCAGGGTGCTTGGCACATGGCCCACCAGGTTAAAGGTTGCCGATCCCTGCCCTAGCTCCTGCATAGGCTACATGTAGAAGCTCATGCAGTAGCTCTCGCCTGGCCTAATATTATAGGAGCAGTAAAACAGGAGGAATCCTACGTACTTTGGTCCCCTTACACCTTGCTCTCACTAATACTATCCCGTCTTTATTACTGGAGTTCTTTACTGCCAGTTAAGATCAGACTCTTGGGCTTTGTGTGATTCTGTATTGTTTCTTTGAGGAAAGCAGCTAATCTAATGCAAGCACCGATAAACCTGACCTCTGTCTGAAGGGGCTTGGTGGGAAAGAAGGATAAAATGGATATTCATGTTCACTGGGAAAGAAGGGTGCTTTGTAAAGTCTAGAGTTTTTCTGGTAAATATCTGCCTTACTTACCACTCCTCTGCATCTGGTTACATGCATTGATTGATGGTAGTGACCTGATCAGCCCTTCCAAACATTTGAGTGGAGTATGAGGGTTAAATCAACGTCTCTGCTTTTTTAAACCAAATTGCCTAGAACGTCACTGTAGAATTGAAATTTGTTTCCTCTTAATGTCTCTCCCAGAATACCTGGTGGAACTGCGAGAGTATGGACCGGTTTACTCCACCTGGGGTGGGTTAGAAGTGGAGCTAGCAGAACCCCTGGAAGGAGTGTCTGCCTGTATTGGGAACTGCAGTACCGCTCTTGAGGAACTGAGTGATGACATGACAGAGGACTTCCTGCCTGTACTCAGAGAGTACATCTTGTACTCGGAGTCTATGAAGGTAACAGAGACCATTTGACAGAAGTCCACACTTTTGTTTAGAGGCTGGAAGTGGAATAAGGATAGAGAAACCTAGCTGTGAAATGTTCTCTTGTAGGGATTTTCTCCTAATAAAGATAAGCTTTTTATTCTTAGTGTGTCTGACCAGGATCAGACAAATGTTATGCTCATAAAAATATTAAATTTGTGTCCGTCTTTTTCTGCCTAAACAGCGGTCATGTGCATTTGATCTAAATTTTAGAATTGTTCTCCTATTGGTAATGGCAATGTTCTTGTCTGTCAACATGCTGTGCTTTTTAGGAGTCAAACTTGAGTCTTGGAGAGCCCTATCTAAAACTGTATGAAAGAGACAGATACTACCAAAACATGTTACTAAAATCTGTGACTGTGATCAGCTGGACTCTGCATGGAACCTTCTTACAAATCTATCTCCTTTTGGTTGGCTAGCATCTAAATTCTGTGAACCAAAACCGTGACATAACTTTTAAGTAATGGTGTTCAATGACCTAGCTTTGGTGTGGCTTTTTTGCCCTTACAAAACCAGGAACATCAGATGTTTTGCAGTATGCCACTTGTTGGATAAAATCCTAGCATACTACTTGGGCATGGTACAAATAATTCCTCTGTCACAAATCTGCATGCACGTTCTGTACAGAATGTGCCTCTTTAGTGAATAAGAGCATTGATGCAGTCTGTTCAATATGCAGGATCAGTTAATAGGCATTGTTTGTTTTTGTGCTTTAAATTATTCTTAAGTCTCACTTGGGATATTAAGGAGTTAATTGATACCTTCACTAAAACTCTGTCATGTGCTTGCATAAGTGTTAAACTCCTGCATTACAAGTACATTTCTTTCTCTGTTCAGATTTGAGGCACGTATGAGGTTTTTTGTTCAATGAAGCATACAAAAAATATTAATTGGGTTAATCATGTTGAGTGCTGAAATTAATCACTCTGGTTTTGGCTTGTTTGAGTCTGGGGCAAGGCTTTACAGAACACAAGCCAACATAGATGCAAAGCATGAGACTTTCAAACATGAGGTGGAACTAGAAGAAAAGAAAATCTTCTTGTCTAGAGAGAGCAGCTCTGGTGAGCCCTTAACAAGGCAATGATATGCTTATCCATTATATGTATTTCAATTACTGGTTTTGGAGTTAAAATGCTCCTTCAAAGTGTTGTAAGTTGTAGGACTTTAGTAAAGACTGAATTTTAGTCCTTTTCCAACTTTTTCTTGCATACAGGTTTCTCTTTTAGTTTAAAGGTTATATGTACATAGACAGTTAGTTGGAGCACAGTATTTTGGTACAACAAGAAGGTCTGACTTCAATCCACAAAACCCAGGAAGAAAATTCCTTTCCTATTGAGTGGTGAATCTCACCCCAAAAAAGAGTTAGAAAGATGGTGATTGTAATAGCAGTTTAAATACATACTTTACACTCTGCTGCACATGAAGGCATGAGACCTCTTCCAAAGAGCTTGGTATTTCTTCAGATCAAAGTCAAAGATGGAAGAACCATCCACAGATGGCAACTTCCTACTTCAAATAGCTTCGGCTGGGAGTGTCATCGTGCTCTGCTTATACCCAAAAGCAGGCTCCAATGTGTCATGATGGTGTGTTTGCCTTCTCCACTGGACTGCTTCATGAAGCGTGTAGGAGTGGGAAGCTAGTGATCACAGGAGAGGACTATTAAAGTATGAGAAACAAACTTTAAACTTTATACTCTTTGCACCGCTCACCTCAGAACTTCAAAGTTCCTTACAACTTCTCCACCTTTGTCCTTAATTTTGCAGATGGTGGAACTTAGCCACAGAGAGGTTAGGCAACTGCCCAAGGTTAACCAGTGAGTTGGTGGGATTGTCAGGAATAGGGCTTGTCAAATGATGTCCAGTCTTTTTCTATGAACACTAGAGTCTTCCACGTGCTAAAGCACCTTGCTTCCATGACTAAATATGTTCTGTTGTAACATATGAAAAATTGTAGATAACTTGGTAGCCTTAGAGGTTTGTGTACTCTGTCTTCATTCTTCTGATTAAATCCAAACCTTTCCTTTTTTTTTAACCTGGTTTTGCTTCTCTTCATCTTTGCCTCCTACATGGAACTCGTTTGTGCCTTAGTCAAAAGACTACCCATAAAATGACAACCTTTTAAACTCCTATTAGTAGCAAAGCAATCTTGCATCACAGCCGTCCATACCTGGCTGAGAACAGTGGGTCAGTCTCCCTTTGGAACTGTTCAGATCTTTTATCTTGGATTGATGGACAGGGACTGCTGTCTGGTGAAGCGAGGAATACCACTGCATGTGTACAAAGCTCCAAGCTTAGAGGTTCTGTTAGCCTGATCATATCCAACAACTGAAAAGGAGACTTGCTACTAGGAATTGTAACCGAGTAGTAAGCGCATGTGAAAACATGGTTATAACACAAGCCTGGTGTATGCTTAACGTTTGTTTTGCTATAGGGAAGACTGTCAGGTGCCCTTTGCTTATAGCTGCTCTTGTGCAGTTTTATCCCAGACTAAATGGCCAAACTTTAATTTGAGGAGAGATCGTTCCTTAGGGCACGATCCTAGTCGGAGATGAACAGTTCCTGAGCGTTCAAGAACTAGTTGTTTGACACACGACCTCAAAGATCTGGGGAGGAATGAGGATGTTTAGGAGGCTTGTGTTTAAGACAGTTGCCATATTTGGAATGTCCCAGCCGTGACTGAACAATCATGGTAAAGCTCTTCTCGTAAATAGAAGCCGCTAACCTGCCTGGCTTTCTGATTGCAGATATGCTATATTCCATGGGGAAGTGCATGTGAAGGGTAAGAAACCCTGTGATATGTAATTTATGCTGATGGCTATTAAAACGCTGTGATTAGACAAGGGCATATTGGCAGCATTAGTACATGCCGTCCCCAACTGTGTGCTTGGGTATTGGGTAAATGGCATAGCTCTAAAACTGCATTATAAATATTTAAAGTGCCTGATGTTTATATAAAAATAAAATAAAAAATTCCATGGTTGAGTGGGATAAACAGATCTGTCATGGGCATGAGTGTTTGAAAAGACCTTCTCTAGGATGTCTGAACAGTTTTGTGTTGCAAAAGACAACTGTTTCCTGCCACCTATTTCCCTCTCTTGGGCTCCAACTTGTTTGTGAAACTCCTGGGGTGTGCTCTGGACTGAGTGGAAAGCCACACATAGGTCTGGAAGCTGTGGAGCAAGGTAAAGAATATTATCATTTCAGTACATAAGACATTTGAAAGACCTCCTAGAAGGGGAAGGGACCTAGGCCAGCCTTCTCTTCTATCCTTTGAGGATGGCCTAGTAGTTCTAGCACAGGACCAGGAGTCAATTTGGGTTATATTCCCAAATCTGCCACTGATGTGCTGTGTGGCCTTGAGCAAGTCCCTGAGCTTCAAGTGCCTTGGTTTCCTAAGATCCCTATTTCACTGGAATGTTGTGCAAATAAGTGTGGTGTACTCTCGGATCCTTGGCTGGAAGGTGGTCCAGAAGTGTCAAGTAGTAAATTCCCAGCAACCGTATAAAGAATGCTAAGTATTTTGGGCCATAGCTGAGAACAGATAACATGGAGATGCTAGAGAAATTTCTCCTTCTCCTGTACATTTATTTGGTGGCTTTGGGGCATTTTTTTCTTCCATCTGCTGGAAAAATGTTAACTGGCATCGAGACCTGCACAGTCAGTTAGCGTATGCTTCTGAATACATTGTGTGTCTTTTCTCTCCCCCCCCCCCCCCC
Source organism: Platysternon megacephalum (assembly GCA_003942145.1). Lineage (NCBI taxonomy): Eukaryota > Metazoa > Chordata > Testudines > Platysternidae > Platysternon > Platysternon megacephalum. Next base: position 11,966,936 of record QXTE01000041.1, read on the forward strand.
TTCACCCCCAAAGTATCAGTACTCTCCAGTCACTTGTCCTGTGAATCTGCTTTACTGATACAATGCCTGTTAATCACGGGGCCTTGCTGGTACAGGTCCAACTTACTTTACTGGTTCCAAACATCTGTATCCATGGTGGGTGCTGGCCACTTACTACAAGGCAACTATTAATTTAAAAAAATCCTCAGTAAGCTTGACTTTCTCCCAATATCCCTTTTGTACGTGAGCGGGAATACCTGTTAAATACCAGTCATGCTTTTGGGGCACTAAAAATCTCAAACAACTGCAGGGAAAAATTCCACCTAGTCTCATATTGAGAACTGATGTCTCACATTTTGCTGCAGGCAAATGTAGCCGATAACATGCTTAACTTTAGAAACTGGAACTAAAGGGTTTTTGATATATCAAGCATTCTCTCCTTTATTGCCCCCTGTGTCCTGGGGGAGATTGTGTGGTAGCCTCTCTGGAGTAGGGATATTGTCCTCCTTTGTCATGCTGAACTTTGAGTACATGCTTGGCATTTAAAAAATATTATAGTCCTGGAGGTTACAGTACTGGAACGTTACTCTTTAGGAACACGAATCCTCCTCTGCTATACTTCAAACTGATAAAACCAGACTCTGGTAATATTGGTTGATTCTTCATGTTTCTTAGTCTCCCAGGGCATCAATTACTCCCCTCCCAAGCAAAAACTTTTACAAGTCATTGCCTGTATGGATGTCACATTTAATACAGTATTACTAGTTATGCTGTAAACTCAGTGGGCAAGCAACAGCTACCATAGGCAAAGACAAAACTACTTCGCTGACAAACCTCTATTATGTAATTGGTTACTCCCTAGTCCTGTTAATATTGTAACTCTCCTTATTGGAGATTTTGTACTGGTTGTAAAGTAAAATTAGCCGTTTTCTAACTTTATTAATATATCTGGAGATCCTTATTCAGTGAGGGCTAGTCAGCTAGAAAGCATGAACTTCAGTCACTCAAATTGAATGTTTCATGTACAAAAGTGGGAACCTTTTTCACCATCACATAATGCAAAAACAAGGGAGAAGAGGGTTTTGTCCAAAATTGACCTTTGGTCTGAGATTCAGCATGGATATTAATTTCAAAAGGATTTTGCAGAAAGCTGAGTGGGCGGGCTGTAGTAGAAGTTCATAGTGTTAGGAACAATGTTGCCTACCAACTCATTCCTTCCCTTGTTGCTTGGGCACCTTGGAAAGCTTTACAAACTAACCCTCTCAACCCCGTTCAATGTTAATGTTTATCCTTTTCATCGTTTTCATCTTCAGGAGAAGATAAGTGACTTGCCAAAGGTCACAATGCAAGTCATTCGCAAAGCTCGGAGTTTTGACTTCGTCTCTAATCAAACAGCTACAAACGTCATCTGACATCTGCTCACAGGCTAGAGCATTCAGCCTGGAGTGCTTTTTTATTTTTATTCAAAAGCCTCTTCATAGACTCCTGTGAAACAGGAATGGCCTCTGAAAGGCAGACCTGTGACTTTAGTGGCACTTCAGTTGTTGAATCCAGTCTGCAACTATTGTGGGGTAAGGAGGAAGGGGAGTCAAAATTTCGTACATTTTCAGTCTTATGTTTTTGGTTTTTTTCTCTTTCCTAGAACGTACTAAAGAAAAGAGACCAAGTTCAAGCAGAGTATGAAGCAAAATTGGAAGCTGTAGCCTTGAAAAAAGAAGACCGCCCCAAGGTTAGCATTTGAAACCACTTCACAAAACGAGTGGCATATTTGTCTTTCGGTCCATCTCAACTGAAAACTCTGTGGAGAAATGGAGATAATTTTTATGTTTCTAGATCTGTGTTCAATCTCGTGCCTTTGCGCAAAAAAAAAAAAAAAAAAAAAGCAGTGCACAGCAATGCAATGTCTTGTCCTATAGCTGCAAGCTGGCTTTAGGAGGCGAGCCAAGGAGAATGCGTTAACAGCCAAATTCAATGTAGAAAGGAGGAAGAGTAAGCTCGCAGGGGAAGATGAGTCGAGTTAGAAATACTTTATAACTACAGATATACCACTGCAGCAAATGGAATTCTTTGGCTGTTCCACATGGGTGACACCTTGTCCCACTGTAAGGCCTAGCTGCTGTAGGCCTGATCCGAAGCCAATGGAAAGACTCCCATTGATTTCAGTGGACTTCAGATCAGGTCCTTTAAGAACAAATGATCTTCCTTATGTTAGTGAGGTGCACCCCTTGCCGCCTTCAGGACAAGTTGCTTCCTGGTCTCGATGTCAAACCCAACCAAGATTAGCTACTATTTGGTATTGATTTACCTGCTTGCTACATGTACAGATACCTAAAGGTGGAAAGAGATGCACACATAACAAGCAGGTAAAATCAACTCCAAATAGTAATCAGTCTCTTGGGTTTTGCATTGAGACCATGCAGCAACTTGGCATAGCCTGCATAGCATTTCAGTATGATAACACAACGCTTCCTACAAGCTGTATTTTGTGAATTATGGCAGCAACGTCCATCATAAGCATAATACACTTAATCTCTCCTTCCCAATCTGCTCACGCTTTGACTTTATTCCTCCCTCAATCTTCTCCTGCAGTCTCCTTCTGTCTCTGAATCTTGAGGAGCAGAAACTTAAATGGGGAGCTTGAGTTAAGAGCTTTGCATAATTATCCCTCACCATTTTAAACTTTAATTGAAGGATCTTATTAGCACTTGGCTGGGAAACACTGATTCAAGGTGGCTTCCTCCAACTTCAGTGCTCCCACTGTGCCTAGGGTTTGCAGCCCATTTAGTGGATGGAGTGCCCATAGAGTTGCTTCTTTAACACACACAGTTCTTAATTTACAGTGGACACAAATGTGTCCTTCTGTAGAAAAACAGCCACTTCCACTTATGCTATATAGGATTTGAGACATTCAGTGCTGAAGAGTTTAATGCAACAACATTATGCATTTTCAGTAGCTATTTTCATTATCTTGGCCCTTTCATGTTTTCCAAAATAGCAAAGTTTGCTTCCCTTTAAATGGTGACCGCTTGCAAATTTAACTTAACTTTCCAGCTACACCTATACAAAAGCCTTCCAACACAATGAGATCGTCCTAGTTTGTTTCCGTAAGCACTCAAATACAGCTGAGCAAATGAACATCCTAACATATTTTTTGTTCAAACAATGCTGCCGCTGCTACCTAGAACCTGGGACAGGTTAGAAGCTTTTTAAAATAGTTAAGTCTCCTAAACCTTTGAAACAATTTTAAAATGAAAAAGCTGATTGGCGATCACTACTATACTGGGCAAGGTTATCATTTGATCTCTGGCTTTGTCTTGCTTTCACTGAACTTTTTTTAGCTGTTTGCATGGTCTAATGCAGGGGTAGGCACTCACACTGCCCGGGTCCTGGCCACTGGTCCGGGGGGCTCTGCATTTTAATTTAATCTTAAATGAAGCTTCTTAAACATTTTAAAAACCTTATTTACTTTACATACAACAATAGTTTAGTTATATATTATAGACTTATAGAAAGAGACCTTCTAAAAAGGTTAAAATGTATTACTGGCACGCGAAACCTTAAATTAGAGTGAATAAATGAAGACTCGGCACACCACTTCTGAAAGGTTGCCGACCCCTGGTCTAATGGAATGTAGAAACCAAACAAAAAACAGGCCAGAAGAACTGGAATTTGCAGTGAGTTGGACTTTTGTTGCCCCACATTGCAGTTGTTTGTTTTTGGATCTGTTGAAGTTAATATGTCAACAAGATAATTCTGTCAAAAATCTTTCTGGTGGTCTAGCAGAAGTTTATTTGCTGTTGGTTCCAATGATTGAGAAGGATCCAAGAAATATTTTCGCTCTTCTTCACCACTGGAGGGCATTCTAGGATTTGCTGTACTTCATAACCTGACCTGATTCCCAACAGACTCTTGAGTCATGTGCAAATTCTAACAGCAGTTTGTCTTGATCGTCTTTTTTTTTTTTAATTATTTAAACTCAACAAGTGTGTATGTATTAAATCAGATTCTGTGATTAAATTCTAGTGTTTAAGACAGCGGATACTAAATCAGGATATACTTTGCTTAACTTCAGATAGTCCTCATATGCATCCAATGTAATTGTATTTGGTGTGACCGTCCATTTGCTATCTCGGCAGTGTTTTGCCTTCAGCAGTTGCAGGTATAGGAGGAGGACCCCTCCCATTCTCTCCTAACTTGGCCCTGGAATTCTGTATTAGAAACATTATATGTATTGAAATCTCAATTACTAATGTAATAGAAGTAAAATAATAAACGTACCCTTAACTAAAGGGGCTCAATGAGCACTAAGCACCAATTGTGGCATCTGGCTTTGTCCCAAAGCTTAGAGGCACAATGAATCTATGGGAACAGTAAATAGTCTGATTCTACAGAACTTCTGGCTGAATTCAAAAAGGCAGACTTGAGTTCTTTCACATATTATTGGCAATGTAAACTGAATTGCACATAGTCAAAGTAAACCCATAAGAAGGAAATGCAAATTCCCATCCTTGAGTAGCTCGCAATGGGTTAGTCCCTAATCAGTGATCATATGTGCATGGGATTTTTAGCCTTAATTCTGATTTTATTTATTTATTTCTGGCTCTTAAGGACTAAACCTGCTACCAAATTCATTACACATTAATGAAGTGCACTATAGAGAGCTATACAAAATCATCAGTGTCCATTGCTGCATAAATGGATTTCTAGACATGGTACAAATTCTACAGCCAAAGTCCTACGGTTACACTGAGTATATAGGGTAGGGATTTATTCATAAACGTCCATTAGTGCTTAAATCATCTTGACTATCTAATGAAGAATATCAACTGTATTTTTGATCAGTCTCAACTGGATACATGCTTCTAGTTTCCTCATTCCACATATATTTAATGTCAAAGTTTGTCACAGCAGCACATTTCTTCTTTCCCCATGATGGTATCTCTGCTGCCAGAATTAAAAGGCTTAAATCAATAGTTGGTTGAATTACCTCAGTTTTAGGTTAGTGAAAATTTAAAATACTGAAGCCTCTACTCCCATCTTTAATTAGAACAAGATTACTGAAAGCATATGCATGTAAAAATTAATTTACAGCTGTCAGTTGGCTTCCTTGCAGTCGGTTAATATATTCAGGGGCCTTAAAAGGACACGTTGTAATTTTAAGCCCAAAATTGGACCCAGTTTTATTCTCTTGCGTTCACAAATTCAGAGAACACTTTTTTGTGGTTTTTGCCTGCCCTGGCTGTATGTTCGAGTTACTGGGCTCTACTGGACACTGACCCTTCTTGCCCGGCCTTCACGAGATGGAGCCTGTCTTCCAGGCTAAGCGCCTCTGCTCCCATTGACTTCAACAGGAGCTGCAGGTGTTTGGCATCTCTGGAAAACCTTGATCCCACCGAAATAAACAGAAGTTGACTTCAGTGGGGCCAGGTGCACCTGAAAAATTATACACTGGTCCATTTATCTCACCCCCGTCCATAATCTCTACCAGCCTACGGTTAATGGAGAACAGCTTTTCAGTCAGCCCATAGAGGTTATGGCTGTGATCCCTGATGTAGAGCACGCATGGCTTAGCTGGTGACCTTCGGTGTGTCCTCGCAACCAGGGATTTGTTATGGGACTGGGATTCTGAACCTCTGCGTTGCAAGACCACCTAGAGGAAGGGGCTGGTGGTAGGCTCACCAACAGGTGTTTCAGTGGAGTTTTGACAACCCTCCCTATTTCTCCCTTTCATTTAGGGGGAAAAAATGTGTGTATAGCCCTTATGGTTTCAGAGATCCCTGCCTGAATCTATGGGCAGCCTGAAACAAAAGATCTGAGGCGCTAATTGTCACACCAACCTCTGTCACAGCGATGTCCATTCGGTGGCAATGGAGTTTGACTTTTTTTCCCCTAGTATGCCTTGAAATTTGGTCAACGTTGTCTCTTGTCTATCTTGGGCCTGCCTACAGCTGCATCTTGCCCTTCCCTCAAGGGGTGTTAATCGCGTTTCAAGGTATGCTCCCTGCACTGTTCATGGAGTGAGGCGGCAGTCTGGTATCCTCCACTCCTTTTTCCCCCTTTGGTGTATCTGTCCCTCTGGTGGGCTCAGACCCACACACACATCAAAATGCTTGTTATTGTGATATCTCTAAGTTGACACTCTGCATCAACAGTTCCTCTTCCGAATTTAAGTGTGGCTTTCATGTAGCAAAGTTCTGAATCCCATGCCTGAGCTCAGAACGCATGAGATCTCCTTTCTGACATGGCTCTGCTCTTGCAGAATATTTCACTGACCGGCACTGGTTTGGTCTGAATGCTTCTCTCCAGGGAGGGACTGAATATGATGTGGGTTCTCACTATAAGGGGTGCAAACAAGTGTAATGGGCTTGCAACTACCCTACCTTTCTGATATTGCTAAATGGGCAGGGCAGCCTTGGGGTATGGAAAAGGCTGAGAACCAGTGATAGGGAATTGTAAAAGTGCTCCTGAAGCGTGTTGAAAGAGCTACATCTCAGGGGGGCTTGTGAGCATTACTCAGGGTATGTCTACGCTGCGAAGTTGTCAACAAAACTTTTGTCTTTCACGGGTACTTAAAAATAATTTTGCTGATGCAAGTGGCCGTGGGAATGCGCCTTTGTCAGCAGGAGCGCTCTCCTGCCGACAAAGCTAACGCCACTCGCGGGGCTGGAAGTATTTTGTCGGCAAAGGCATAGGTGCCGACTCCATGGGTGCTCCGGGGCTGGAGCACCCCCGGGGAAAAATTGGTGGGTGCTCTGCACCCACCAGCAGCCAAGCTCCCCCTGCCCCAGCTCATCTCCACCTCCTCCCCACAGCACTCCACGTCCCCGCTTCTCCCCCTAGCTCCCAGCGCTTACCACTGTGAAACAAGCTCCAGGAGGGAGGGGGGAAGAGCGGGAATGCGGATCGCTCGGGAGGAGGTGGGGAAGAGGCGGGGCCAGGGCGGGGTTTTGAGGAAGGAGTTGGAATAGGGGCAAGGGTGGGATTAGAATGGGGGCAGGGCAGGGGTGGGGTTGGAATGGGGGCGGGGCAGGGGCCAGAGGTGGGTCGAGCACCCACCAGCACCAGCAGAAGTTGGCGCCTATGGGCAAAAGTACTGACAGAGCGTTGACACACGCTGACACACGACACAGAGTGTCGACACAGCCTTGTCGCTAAAAGCTGCGTAGTGTAGACAGGTCCTCAGTGTTTGAGAAGCAAAGTATTCTCCCCCTCTGCCCCCCCCCCCCCCCCCCCCCCCCCCCCAGAGGGGAAGCTGAAATGGGCTGTGATCTGCCCCAGGCCAGAGGGGGAAGTCACTGTCAGATGTGGTCTAAGCACAAGATTGGGAAACAGGAACTCCTGGCGTTCTAATCTCAGCTCTGTCAGCAGGCAAGCATTCTGCCTGCCCGACCTCACAATAACTAGCGTACGTAGCGATAAGGAAAGCCTTCCTTGTAATCTTCCGGAGGGGTTCAAACAGGTGACAAACATTTTGAAGTAACAAAGTGCAATGTCTCCTTTGCTACTTAAAATCTAAGTGAGGGCTAGAAAATAAACCCTTACAGGGCAGATGTAGATACTGTGCTTTCTTGCCCTGTGCTTATCAAAATACAGCACTACTTGATTGTAGGGTGGGTTAGACATTCCACACTGAGGATAAACTCATTTTCTTGATCAAATATTTAAACGTGTACAAAGAACTCAAACTTGGAGCAGGAGTTGGATTCAGAAATTATTTCCTGGACCGTCTACGTAGGAGCTTGCCCTGGCTTAGAAACCTGCCTTTTTCAAATGAATGTAGTCAAATCAGTACAGGTCGGTATGTAGAAAAGGCCATTGGTGGTAGATTTTAAAGTAAAGTATTGCTTGATATTAAAATCCTAAAAAATCATGATTACTAAGTGGCTTTTATATTGATCCATAAATGGTAGACATATTTCAACAGTAAAACTGAGCCATTGGAATTCAGCTGAGTTGCTGCAGAATTAAATTTCCCTTTCCTTGCAGCTCTGTCTCCTGGTTCAGAAGGGGCCTGGCTCTCCCTCGAGTATCAAACTCCAGTATAATCCTGGCAGTATCAGTTTAGAGGAAGCTGACAGATGTGAACCTCCTAAGATAGAAGCGTATCTTCCTGCAGGGACCAAAATGAGCCTCGTTGTTGGGACAATATTTCCATTTTGGTATCCTGAATATTGTACTCTGGAATGGTCATGGCTTATACTACACACCTTCAGGTGGGCTCTGCAGAGGTGCCCAGTGTTCGGTTAATAGCTCTCACTGAAGTCAATGGTAAGATTCCCATTGCCTGCAGAGAACAGAGTTGGCCTAGCCAGCAATGAGTTCTTCTGAGAATTCCAGCCTTTGTCTCTCCTTTAGTTGGCTAGTGCCTAGTGATCAGGTTGACGAGAGGCTGCTCTTCAGAGAAGCTGAGCACCCACATCTCCAGTTGACTTCATTGGGAGTTTCCATCTCCCTTGAAAATTGGGCCTTTTGGCCCTTGTTCTGCCAGTTGCTGAAGTGATTAGCAAGTTAGGAGGTATTTCTATCTAGTTGCCCTAGGTATTTCTAATGTGCCTATTGCTGTAGCTGGCTTTTCTGGCTATATGCCCTCTTCGTTTCTGCAGGCAAAGCCAGTTTTGCCGGGAGTGGTGTGCACACAAGTCACTACAGTCCGTGATGCAAAGAATTTCCAATATAATTTATGCTCATTTTTAGTGCTGTTCCTGGGATCAGTGGACCTTAATGCAGATTGTGGAACCTGGAATGTTAAGGTCTTCAGTTATATCCCATTTACACTTAAAATGCTGCATTGGCGCAGCTGCACTGCTGCAGCACTTTAATGAAGACGCACTCCCATCGGCGTAGTTAATCCAGATCCGCAAGAGGCAGTAGCTATGTCAGCAGGAGAGATTCTCCCGTCGACCCAGCTCTGCCTACACTAGCGCTTAGGTCGGTATAACTACGTTGCTCCAGGGTGTAGATTTTTCACATGCCTGAGATGTAGGTATATCGAAAGAATTCTGTAGTGTAGACCTGCCCTCAGTCTCTTGTATGTACCGTTTGTTCCAGACTTGTGCCTTGTCTGGCCCTCAACTTCTGCCTTCGTAACTGCACATTGGATATGCTACAGAGCAGCCTACTTGAAATGACCACATATCCTGTAGATTGTACCTCTTAATCCACTGGTCATTAAGCAGACAGTATGTATGTACCCGGGTTTCTTAGTTGCTGTTTATGGATATAGGCAGGAATACCGTACATCTGGACTGTTCAGCTAGAGCTACATTCAGTATGTGTCGCCTCAAGGTATTAAAAGGAATATTTAAACAGACAATCCTTTTTTTGAGAGAGAGATCTTCAGATTTTGTATGGAGGTATCAGACGTGGAAAATCAAGGGGGTGGCTTACCCTATGTAAAGAGCTAACATTGCTGAGAAATAAGGTTGATGTCTTTTGAAGGAATTTTTCTCATGAGGCTTAAGTGCTGTTTGTTTTACTTGTGTCAAATTCCCCTAGAACTTGCTTTCTATTGATGCTGTGTACACTAGTGCTTGCCGGGGCCCCATCGCTGCCCTCTTTGTCCTTTGTGCTAGATGCGGAACAGACCAAGTTCCTGCCCCAAAGAGCGTACGGTCAGAAACTCGAGAGCGAGGGTAGAGGAAAGGAAGCACTGTCACCGTTGCCCAAATGGGGAGCTGAGGGACAGTCTTTCCCAAGGCCCAGGGCCGGCGCTCCCATTAGGCGACCTAGGCGGTCGCCTAGGGCGCTGCTATTTTGGGGGCGCCTGCGCCCCCGCCGCCCGTAGAAATTTGGGGGCGGGACCTTCCGCCGCCGCTGTTGGGGGCGGGATTTCGGGGGCGGGACCTGCCGCCGCCGCTACTGCCAAGGCCACAGTCAGAAATTGAACCCAGATGTCCAGAGTTCTAGTCTAGTGCTTAAAGCACAAGACAACTTTCCACTCACTGTAGCTTGACTAAGCTTCCCTTGGCCTCGCTTTGTGCCTTGCTCCAACTAACGCTTAGGGAGTGTGGAGACACGCAAAGCAACCTACAGTTTCCCAAACTACTCTGGATGGAGTAAATTTGGGTGCAGGTGAGGATTTGGCTCTACCTGTTGCAGCCATTTTACCTGTTGCTCTTTTCTTCTGCTCCTTTCAGTAACTAAAAATGGTGTGTGTGAGGGTGTGTGGGGGTGTGTGTGTTAGAAGGTAAGGAAGTGGAAGGATGAAGTGACACTAATATATTTTTATTCATAATTTTTTGACCTATTTAACATGGTCTGGATAATTAACATTTATTTTAAATGAGGCGAGACACACATCGGGTGGGAGGGGGACCATTATTCCAAATCGCCATTATCTTGCTGAAAAATCTGCTTCTCGCTTCAGGTGCCGGCAGATGTTGAAAAATGTCAGGACCGAGTGGAATGCTTCAATGCTGACCTGAAAGCCGACATGGAGAGATGGCAGAACAACAAGCGCCAAGATTTTAGGCAGCTGCTTATGGGAATGGCCGATAAAAACATTCAATACTATGAGAAGGTATTGCCCTGAGCTGCAGCCGCAGTGGATGGTCTCATACAAATAATCCCTTTGAGTGACTTAGGCAGGGGTGGCTTTCAAAAATTGCAAACCCTGCGTTGTAGTAAAGAACTAGCACTCAGTGTGAGGACTTCCCATCCGGTGTTTAAGATTTTTAGGTTAGCTGCCAAATCAGTAAAGGCACTTCATTAGCCTGTGGCTTCCACAGAAAGTTTCCAGTATTACCACTTCATTATGGCTTGAGCTGTAAACTATTAGACAGTGGCTAAATGTAATAGGGGCAATGGAGTTACACAAGGGAAGGAGTTAATCCAGTAATTGACGTTTTCTACCTGATGGAGATTTTTTTTTTTCACCATCCCTTATGTTTTGCCCGTTTCTGTCTGGACCTGATGCTGCTAGACTTGTCTAATGACAAGCAGGAGCATGTGTATCAGGTGCTGCCCCTGCTGCCAGGTTAACTTGGTCCTGCAAATACTTACCGTTGAGCTTATTAGAGTAAGGAAGGAGTCTGTGCCCCCCTCCTGCTTCCGACTTTCACTGAGTCACTGGAGCAAGAGCCAAATATGCTACATGGCCCTATGGGAGGATTCCTTATATGTTAAGGAAATGGAGGTTGGGGACTAGCAATCTTAATTTTACCCTTGGGAACATAGAATCATAGTATCATAGAACTTAAGATCAGAATGGACCATTATGATCATCTAGTCTGACCTCCTGCATGATGCAGGCCACAAGAGTTGACCCACCCACTCCTGAAATAACTCTCACCCTTTACTCAGCTGTTGAAGTCCCCAAATCATGATTTAACGACTTCAAGCAGCAGATAATCCTCTAGCAAGCGACCCCTGCCCCATGCTGCGGAGGAAGGCGAAAAACCTCCATGATTAACTTTTGGCTACTTGATGTACTGTTTCTGAAATGCAATATACTTTTTTCCCCTGCAGCCTATGCTGCATGTGTAGCATAATTTGCCACAGTAAACAGTCTCTTGTTATATAATATCATGGATTCATCCTCCATATTATGAAATTACTATAAGGTGAATGTGGGTGCACAACTTTCTGAAAAAATCACACTCCGAGTAGTTATCAATAGTTCATTGTTAAACTGGGATGCTGTATCTAGCAGGGTCTGTCCTGAATCCAGTACTAGTCAATATTTTAGTCAGTGACTTGGATAATGGAGTGAAGAGTACATTTAAAATTTGTGGCTTTCACTAAACTTGAAGATATTGCAAGCACTTGAGGACAGGATTAGAATTCAAAGAGATGTTGATAAATTGGAGACTTGGTCTGTAATCAAGATGAAATTCAGTAAAGACAACAAAGTACTTTGCTTAGGAAGGAAAAATCAGATGCACAAATGCAAAATGGGGGATAACTGGGTAGGCAGTAGTACTGCTGAAATGAATCTGGGGGTTGTAATGTATCTCAAATTGAATATGATGCAGTTGCAAAACAGGCGAATATCATTCTGGGGTGTATTAACAGGCATGTCATATGTAAGACATGAGAGATAATTATCCTGCTCTGTTTGGCACTGCTGAGGCCTAAGCTGGAATACTGTATCTGGTTCTGGATGACATGCTATAAGAAAGATATGACCAACAGGAAAAAATTCAGAGGAGAGCACCAAAAATGATAGTTTAGAAAACCTCATCTCTGAGGAAAGGTTTTAAAAAAACAAAAAACTGGGCATGAGAGAGGACAGGGAGGACACATCTTCAAATATGTTAAGTGCTGTTATAAAGAGGATGGTGATCGATTGTTCTCCATGTCCACTTAAAGGTAGGACAAGAAGTAGTCAGCTTAATCTGCAGCAAGGGAGATTTAGATTAGATATCAGGAAAAACGTTCTTGCTATAAAGATAGTTGAACAGGTTGTGGAATCCCTGTGTTTAGAGGCTTTAAAGAACAGGTTAGACAAACACCTATCAGGGATGGTCTAGCTATACCGGGTCCTGTCTCAGCACTGGCTGCTGGACTAGATGACCTCTCGAGGTCCCTTTCAGCCCTGCATTTCTATGGTTCTTATTTATTATTTGTATTACTGTAGCTCATAGGAGCTCTTACAATATCCATGGTTCTTTACTTCATTCACTGCCCATCGTAGCAGTTGTGCCTTACGAGAGCACAAAAAGGGTATGAGATAATAGCGTGTAATATATAAATGTTGTTAGTTTAAATGCCATTGTAATCTATATGCATGAGGAGGGCAAAGTTAGTTTTGGCACTTCTTGACTCGAAAGCTGAACCCCGCAGCCTGAACGAAGTTTTTTAATAGCATTTCCTAGGTTTGCTGTAAAGGAAAATGATTCTGTTGTCCAGCACTGTTTAACTAGGCCCTACTCGAATGCGCTGTTCTGGGCAAGGTGTGCTACTGAAAGTGGGAGTTGCTGACAGGTGTGCGCTGAATGAGTATTTGGGTCTAAGTAACCATAAAAATAAGCCTGGAATGAAAACTACCTGTGTTACTGCCCCCCGCCCCCCCCCCCCATCCCTGGTTCTGTAGCATCTACCTATGTTTGTAGGGATTGGGGGTGGTCAGGTTAGTTAGAAGCCTGGAACCAGGGTCAGCCTCAGGTGCTGTGCCACAGGTCAAAGCAGGAGCAAGCGTCAGGAGTAGGATGTAGGAGGAGGGACCTGGAGTAAGTCAGGCAAGCAGGAACTAGGAGCAGTCTGGGATAAGGTCATCAGAAACAGCCTGGGAGGCAGGAACCAAGAGTCAGGCAAGTGGACCAGGGTCTGTAGTAGCAGCCAGCCAGGGATTCACCTAGTGGCTTGGACAACTTCCTGTGCCTCTTTCTAGCTCAAGTAGTGTGACCCGGCCAATCGGTGAGGAGCTTTGTGGGCAGGGCTCTTGGTAAAGGATCATAGGCCTCAAACCAAGGGTTCCCAGGCAATGCTCAGAATGTGTGTTGTTCCCTCCCCACCACCACCACCACCACCACCACCCTCCCTGCACTTCACCCAAACCAGTGGAGAAGGGGACTAGCAAAGTTCTAGCTCACAATGTGCTACAATACAACACCCAACAATCAGCCTTGTGTTTAGTGCGTCTTTAAAATAAATTTACTTTAAACTCACTGCTTTGTTACACCTTCTTCCCCTTACTGGCTTCGCTCTGGTTGTTTTCTCTCTCCTTCTCTCCCTCCATCTTCTATGCAATGTGTCTAATTCCCTACAAAGTATTCTCTAGCTCTTCTCTGGATTTCTTCTTTCTTAGAATTTGTCAGTGTTTGTACCTAACTCATTAGACAGATTCTCTCACATGGGGCTTGAAAACTTGACCTGACGCCAAGAGTTAGATTTCCCCTTCCCTACCCCCAAAGAGCTCACCCTGTTGGGGATTCACCTTGAAAATCTGGCATCACATTGGGAGCTACTGGGTGCTGAGCACCCTAAAAAAGCTTGGCTCTTACTGAGATCCCTAGGTCAGAGTGGAGCTCTCTTGAAATTCTGGCCCCTAATAGCCAGAGGAGTGAGGTCCAACTTTTTAAAGGTATTTCGGCCTCGCAGCGCTGCGTGTTGCAATGCCCAAGTCTCATCTCAAACGTTAATAGGATTAAGGCTCCTAAGTGCCTAAATCTCTCTTGAAATTGAGACTTGGGTTCCTAAATCTGTTGGGTGTTGCAATGTTAAAGATATTTTGGCATTTCTTTGTTTAAAAGGCTGGGCCCAAGCCTGTTAGATCTGCATGAAAGATGTTGCCCTGGATGATGATGATGATGATGATTCATTTGCATAAGAAAGAGAGGATAATTGGATTCCTATCCAGAGGTGTCTCTGGATCCTAACTAGATACTCAGCGTCTCTTCTGCTAGGCAAAGGCTTATTTGAACAATGAACCCCTATAGGTGCCAGAAGGGAAGTAGGAGCAGTTTCTCTGTTCTGTCTTTATCACTCTGCCCAGCCCTGGGGCATAGACCCAGTGTCTGTCTCTCTGCTTGGAGCTTTACCAAACAGCTAGTTGCTGTATGCTGCTTACAGCTGTTAGAAACCATCTTTGCCCTCAAAATAACCTCTTACAAAGCCACTAGGGAGCCTTTCCTTGCCACAAGGAGCCTGTACCTGTGCCCGTTCATGCCTTCAAATATTGTCTGACGTCCTTTCAGTTTAACTTCGGAATTTCTGAAGTTTCTAATCATTTGGAATTTTTGATGACTAAAGTTCTTAGTGTCCCCCTTAACTCCAGCCTAGCAACTTCTTTTGTCTGGGAATTTAGAAAACTGCTTCTTAACTTCCTGTCTTTTGAGCTAATAAACTGATGGCTAACAGGACCACGCTTTGTGAGACCTCTTAACTTGCATGCCTGGGTGGTAGGACAAGAATGAGGAGGCTGTAGTATGTAATGTGGTCCTATTGTTTGTTTGTTTTTGTTTGCAGTGCCTTACGGCGTGGGAGTCAATTATTCCACTATTACAAGACAAACCAGAGACCAAATAAGAAGCTCCATAGCCCACAGACTTCTCTACACAAGTGCACAGTACCACTAAACCTACTGGAGCTGTATGATGCACTACTTTGTTGAGAGTTACCTGAGAAATGCCAGCTATGTCCAGTCTGGTACAGACCTATTGAAAAGCATTTGGACTTCTTCCTCTTTTTGTGTTAAACCGGTATGTTTCATCTTTTGAGTTACCGTAACGGTTCCTTCTCCAGCCTATGGGGTGATCGTGGGCTTGTAATGGAAATACACAGGGATCAAGTCGCTTCTTGATAAAGAAAACTTTACCTCTTTATTCCGGAAGGAACTAATGAGTGGAATACTAAAAAGATGATGAAAATAAAACTCTAAACTGCAAGGTGCCAATATGACATCTTTATTACCATCCTCTTTACTTGCTAAATAAGGGTTGATTCCCATGAAACAGTGCCCACCAACCCACCCTTCTTTTTTGTGTTGTGGGTTTTTTTTTTCTTGATGGAGAGGGAATGGCCTGAAGTGGACACTTACTACAATTTGTAAACTCCCTGGATTAAGCAATTTTGGAGCTGAATCTTTGTGTGGGAGTTTGGGCTGGTCCTAGATTAGAACATACTGACACTTCTGCAGAGAGCTCGTGATGCAAGCCTGAACTTTGGTATTGAATATTCCATACTCATTTGTTTACCTTTGGTGATATGAAGTAATGTAAGTTGGCTGAAGCGCACATGTGACAGATTTGAGGATCAAAGGAGGACTGGTGTGTGTGTGGGGGAGAGTTTATGATGTAGCCTTACAAGTTGTCATGGGAACAAACACAAGTCTGTTAACCTTTTATCCCCAAAGCGAGCACAGACCGTTCTGTGATAGGATTCTTTGATCCATGCTTTCACTTGTTTTCAGAATATAAACTAGATCGGAATCCCTCTGAATCTCCCTCTGGCCTTAGTCATTTAAAACATGCCCATCGTAGTAAGGATGGGTTCTTGCTTTTTGCCCTTTTTCTTTCACAGTAGCCAAAACCCCCAAAGAGTCAAGTGCTTGCTGACACCAGGTGGTATTGTGTGTGTGAAACTTGCCTTAAACATATCGTCAATGGCAGGTGATAGAGGAAATATCTTTTCCCCATTATGTACATTTAGTGGCCATGCTTGTCTCTATTGATCCTCATTGAAAGGTCTTCTTAAGACTTGCCCTTTTTAGGTATAAATCTATTTTCCTACCAGGTTTTGTCAACCTTAGTCTGCAGAATCTTTTCCTTTCCTTATCCAATCTCCCAGTTCACTGCCTTTTGTTGCTAGTGGCTTTAGTACCTGCCAAAGGAAGGAACGCTGCCAAGACGGGTTACAGATACTTTGAATCTGTTAAGTCTTCGTTTGCTGCTTGACCAGCTTGTTTCCTCCCATAGGAACTCCAGAGTTTAATTATTTTGGCAAACAGGAGTGTAATATTCAGGACTCTAGGGTCAGCAAACAACTTTTTATTGTTTTATATCTCATTTACAACCAAAGTTATTAGAATGCTCAGTTGATCTCTGGCACCATTCTGGCAAGGAATCCAAAGTTTAATTAAAAAACAAAACAAAAACTCAATTCTTGTTTGTATCCCATTTACAAAGACCATGCAAATTCCATTTAATTCATGGATTGTCCCCAGCTAAAATAAATGCTATAAAATATACCTGAAGTTTCTTCAGGTCTGCATAGTCTCTGTTCAAACAACTATTACATAAAAGTTGTGGCTGTTAAATTATTAACATGGGGGAATCACTGGGCATAAAACTTATCACGTTTAAGGCAGTTTTTCTACTTGACCATATCATTTTCATTGATGTAGTTTTGTGATTCTAAACCTGCAGTTCCAATTGGTCAGCATACGTTTGCTGGGTGAAATCAGGGACCTTGCCTCAGGTGGTTGGTTGAAATTGCAGCATAGTAACAATATTGTGTTAGAGTGAGGGAAGACTTTAAGAAATGATTCTCTAACAATCTCTGATTTTTTTTTTTCTCCCTTAAACCTTTGTCTATTCATCCTCTCTCCAATTGTTTGACATTAGGATTTGATAATTAAGGCCTAGTTGATTTGCTGGGGCATATTGGATAGGGGTTGCTCTGATTTGCAGTGCTGTGCTTTTTGTCATTAATTCATATCATTTAGCATATGAAAATGATAGAAAACAAAAGGTTTCATGTGGTGAAACCAGAGAATTGTTTAACCCCTCCGAATACAGTTTATACCTTGTCAAATTGGTTAGGTTTTTGAACATAATTGTCTCTGAAACATCAGCATAAACCTAGGGTCAAGTAAACTTGTCTTCAACTTCCCCAATGAACAGGAAAGACTGATTAGGGATTGAGAAATGACAGCTTTTTCTAGCACTGTTCTCTCACAGAATGATCAACTAAGCTGCATTTCTGCTGAGCATTAAAAAAAAAAAAAAAAAAAAAGCACTTTTCCACAAGAGAACATTTGAAAAATGCAGTTATTCTGTTTAGAGGGGAGTGACTTTAATCTGTTTCCTTTTTTCTTCTGAGTTCCCATGTTCATGCCTTTTGCCCTTCAGGTTTAGTTAGAAAACTGAAGACCAGTCATCAGCTTGTAGTTCCAGGGGCTTGGTTCTTTAAGTACATTTGCCATTTCTCAGAAAATACATATTGTACAAGGTACTGTTAGCAAAGGATATTGCAGCATCAGGTAAGGATTGTCATGGGTAGCAGGGTAGCTTTTATAGTTTCACTTAAGGCATTTAAGTATGGTAACAATTTCACCTTCTGCAATGATGGTGGGGTTTCTGGCTTTGACTCCAGTCAACGTACACCTAATGTTTTACCTGATACTGACACTTAATGTTAACATTGTTCTGCTGTACAGTCTCTGGAGTCAGTTGATCTTTAAATTACTAATCGAGTGAATGAAGTGACTTCACGCCTTGTTTGTTGTCAAGCAAATGCCTTTTGCAGCTAAGCCATTAGAAAGCTGGCACTTCCTCTACAACCAACCAAATGAATGGCTAGGAAGGGTTCACTGTAAGTACACATATATCTGGAACCCCTTAAGGGGGAGATATGTGGACTGCAAGTTTGGGTCACAGATCAGAGGGTGCAGGCCCTAGATCATGTTGCAGGTTGGATGTTGCTCTAGTGTGAAGCAGACACCTCCTGCTGCCATGCTAGAGAACATAAATCATGGTTTAAATTGGAAGCAAGCTTTTGAAACATGTTGCAAAAGGGGAGTTCTTTCCTGTAACTGCAGTCATACGAGTAGGAGATGGTTCCCTCTTAGATGCAACTAGCCTGTTGCTGAGTCTGTCTTAACGAACCTTCACGATATGAACCATGTGGCAATGGTGGCGAGCCAGGTATTGTTTCATGGTCTGAACATGAGGGGATTTTGTGCAGCATGTTCGTAGCACAGAGCAGCCCAACTGACTTACAAAATGACAAGTGTTTTCAGGGCTGGATTCAGTTGTCACAAGTGACGTGTTCCTGTTCATGCTGCATCAGATCCTACCCCTTTAAATGCAGGTTTAAAATTCTCTTGCAGTTCATGGTATATGTGTGGCTATCTCTTAGGGTCCAAGTTTGGCAGTGTGTAAATAGTCTCACTAATTTGTGTAACTGTAGAAAAGCAAGCCCTTCACAAATACTGAGCAGAAATCCGTTGAAAGAGTAACTTTGGTTCACTCTTTTTTCCCCTTTAATAGGTGTTTAAGCATCGTTCAGTATATCCCAATGGGCCTTTTTCTGTATACACAGATTGATCTGGCTCAAAAATTGTCTCTAATATGGGGCCAAACTCTGATCAACCCAAACCGCGGATACTCACTCCACAGAGATGAACTTTCTGTGGCTTGCACCCATCCACAGCTTTAAAGAGTCTTGTGTTTCCTTTTACCAAATCTTGCTCCACAGCTGCCCTGTGGTGCACACTGACCCAAGGCGTGTGCAGTTTCTTGCTGTGTCTCCATCACTTCTGATAGGTGTGCAGTTTGGAAAGTTGTGACTCTCTTGAAATGGCACCAGCACATCCAGGCAAGCACTGTTTAGCTCTGATTTTTATATATAATCTAAAAAGGGGTGTGTGTGTGTGTATTCTCTCATCAGGATTTCACTGATGCAATAAACTTGGGAGACTTAAGAAAAGACGAAAATTATGGCCTTCTCAAGTAATCATTTAAAACGAAAGCTCTCCAGGTCGGCTCCATTTCATAAAGCAGTCAGCTCTTTCCTTTACTATAGTTACCAGAGGGTAAATTGTGGTATGTTTATACTTAAGTTCCTTGACACAATCATTTTGGTGTTATCACAAAATGTGATGGTTGTGATAGAGGGAGGAAAGGAGGTGGAAAGAAAAAACAAAACTAGGAAAAGCTCAGCAAGGGCTTAGGTTGTGTGAATGTGCAGTTTATCCATCAATGAGTTAATGCATTGGCCTTTCACCTCTGGAAACATGGCTTCAAATATGGCTTCAGTGCCACGTGCAACTTGATGGCCTCCATCACAAACCTTTGTCTGCATCACTAAACCACTGCGCGCACACTGGCATAAATGGAAGGGCCCTATGGAGGTCTACAGGTAGAACTGGCAGTGTTGTAGAGGGAGCTCTGTGGTGGTGGTTTTGCATAGCCTGTCCACACTTACGCACTTGTTTAGGACTTGGTCCTGCAAATACTTACGTATGTGAAGGGTTCAGTTCAATTCAGTGGGACTATTTGTGTATGTTTGCAGGATTGGGGCCTTAATCCAGTTTACCCATTTAACTCAAGAAATGATGCAAAATTTAAAAGAAAATGGGCTGCAGACTATTAACCGAAACTTTGTCTTCAATGGGTGGTGCTTTTGACCCAGTGTTTGTGTGTGCAAAACTGTGGGCACAGATTCTGAGTTTTATTTAACAAGCTGTTTGATGTTCAGCCGCCTTAAACACTACAAGGTAGGGAGACAGTCGTCTTCCTTTTTGGTTTTAACCAGCTTTTTTTACTATAAACCATTGAAGGTCATTCAAGAAGGGAAATCACTTTTTTTGTTGTTGTTGTTTTGCAGGAGAAAAATTACTAGTATTTGCCAAATACATTTCTGATAATGTGAAACTGGGGATCTCCAGAATATTTTGGTCTTTTTGGGCTATATGAAGGTTTAAATAAATATTGATATTTTAAATGTATTTTTGTCACTTTTTAAAAAAATTTTGGTTGGAAGGAATAATAGATCATTATTGATAAATACCTGCTCGACACTAGTTTTGGCAGGAGGTATTTGATATATAGAAATATTCACAATTAACAGTATTAGTTTGGGGTTAAGGCAGACAGTGCTTATCAAAATCGTAGCTTTTTGAATAACTCCTTCTTGCTTAAACTATAACACCAAAAAATATAAAAATCAAGGTGCGTGTGTCCTCCTGGACCTGCATAGCTGAGGCCCTAAACCTACACTCAGTGGTACAGTGAGACACTTAGGTCAATAGTTATCATGGGGACAAGGTTCTACCTACACAGATTGCAGGATCTGAGCCAGTCACCCACACAGCATACAACTAGGTGATGCTGGGTTTTGTTATGCAACCATGAACGATCTATAGTATTTCATCTCTTTTGTGGGTGGAGATTGGACAACATTGTCCTGTTCATTCTACTTCCTATGTGCCTGCACTCATGGCTCCCTTTAACATTCAGGGGAGTTTACGCCACGAGGCAAGTCGATGTTGCCATGAAATGTAACTTCTGCCAGCATATTTTTAGGAATTCACCCTTTTTGTCGCTCAGCGCATGACACCATGAATGGAAATGTTGCTGCCTAGGTGCCCAACCAGTGTACTGTATTTTTGACTTTTGTAAAATCAGTTTCTAGAAACTTGTTTGTTTTTCATACTCTGGTCACCCTCACATCACCTCCCATACCAAGATAAACCAAAATGAAAGCTGTGAAGACTTGTCGTTGTGTGTGAATTAGCTAGTGGATGATGTACAGATTGGAGTGGTTTTTGTTTCCTACAAGCTTTGCTTGTTAAGCTCCCAGGATATAAAATGTCTTTGATTTCAGGTGCTGGCATGTTTCTGTTCCTTTTCATTTAGCTCTGTATAAACATACTCTGTGCATTGTTACTATGGAACTAGTATTGATAAAAACACTTTGAGGTAAACTCTTTGTAATGCTTGATAATTATTAGTGTGTACATTTTTTTAAAGACACTGTTTCTTTACCTCAATTAATTTAAAGGAATGGACCAATAAATGTATTAAAGGATGATTTCTTTACCACATCTACAGTATGATGCATGCACTTGTACTTATTTTGCTCAAGGGTTTACTGCCCTGTCTTTCTCTATGGTGGTGAAACTTGTGCTTTTGATACTCCCTCTTTCGGGGGGGGGGGGAGTGTAGACTTCACCTATGCTACGCAAATGTGACAACTCAGCTGTTTACAGCTACTGCTTTGTTGTACGCCTCCCCAGGGTGCGAGCTCCTCACTTGCACATTTATCCTTGCAATATCGCTGTGCCTCGGTTTTCCATTTATAAAATGGGGAGAATGAGATGGTCTCTCTGTAGGGGAGAGATTTGTGCAAGGTGTCAGAGCCAGGACTTGACCCCAGGGCTCCTGCAACCTAGTCTGGCATCTTGACTGCATAACCAACCTTTCCTTATGAGGACACAGTTACGGGCTCTCAGCATAGTGCAAATAAAGTAAACAGCAGGACATTTTCTTAATCCTCAGGTTGCTGGGGATTTCTAGGGTTTAGTTCACACAGCTTCCTCATGATGGTCTCACTGCTTCATGGTAGGGTCACTTTGAATAGTACTCCTCATCTGTCAGGGACCACCCTTCTCTCTCTCTCTCTTCCTCTCCCCCCC